>CM050170.1:186787926-186947926 GCA_027410445.1 Discoglossus pictus | reverse complement strand
CTACCCTATTCATATTGGCCACTGCTTCATTCAGAGCTGGGGAACTAGAAGGGGGCCTATAGATAAATACACATACTGGATCTATACTGGATAGATAGATAGATAGATAGATAGATAGATAGATAGATAGATAGATAGATAGATAGACAGATAGATAAACAGATAGACAGATAGATAGATAGATAGATAGATAGATAGATAGATAGATAGATAGATAGATAGATAGATAGATAGATAGATAGATAGATAGATAGATAGATAGATAGACAGACAGATAGATAAACAGATAGACAGATAGATAGATAGATAGATAGATAGATAAACAGATAGAAATATAGATAAATAGATAGATAGATAGATAGATAGATAGATAGATAGATAAACAGATAGAAATATAGATAAATAGATAGATAGATAGATAGATAGATAGATAGATAGATAGATAGATAGATAGATAGATAGATAGATAGATAGATTGATTTAAGGATATAACAGCACATACAAATTACTATATAACATACAGCTTAACTTATGTTTTTCACTTCCCAAGTAACTGAAAATGCTTCTACAACAATTGCCACACCCATTAGTCGCCAAAATTGTATCCGTGAAACTGAAACGTATATCCTCCAATCAGACGTAGCACCATTGGATGTATTGCTTATGGTGGATTTCACACAACTAGTCTTGGAAAGGAGTTATTTTCTATCTATTGTCACTGCTTACACTTACTAGTAGGTAAGGGTACTCAATTATTTGGGATTTATTCCCTTAGTAAACAGTGAGAATCCAAGTATCCCAGATAATGTGTTTTTTTCTTTAACTACTGATAAGTGTTTTAAACACATTCTTTAATTGTATGATGGTAAACTTGGGAGTTCAATGTTAAATTGTCTTTTTCTGTTCCTGAAATAAGTGTATACAGTTTGCCTTGACCATTTGTCCATTTGCCATATGATCACAAAGTTACTGACACTGTCTGAACTCAGCTGGTAATGGCAAAACCAAACGCTACTTAAGGCGTGCGTACATGTGTTACACAGCTCCTTACACATCACAAGATACCGAGATATTACCAGATCATGTTATTTTTGGCAGGCTGTTCAGTACAGATGTGTAAATCACACTGCCCATTGTTAGCCGTATCTTGAATTTGAGCTGAGAGGACAGCAGTGTCCAGTTCTCAGTGCGTGACAGGAGCCAGAAAATAAAGGTGAAACTCAAGCCCCATGGATGTAATCGTGTCAGCATGTTAAATGTTCGGATCAATGGATTTCACACAGCAGGATCCTGAGGCCCCTATAAGCCAGGGGCTGAGTATCTCAAACCCTCAGCTGAGGCTGTAATACAAACCTGCAGCTCAATAATTTAAAGAGGGAGCCATCACTGACTTCACCGGAGAGAGCAAATTGTGAGACTTGTCAATGAGTCAAAACACTGCGTCTGATGGCTGGGCTGAATGTCAGCGAGGTTAAACATCAAACCCCTGCTGAGGGAGAGGTGTGAGAGAGGTTTTATATTAATAATATCACCTTACTGCTCTGCGAGCTAATCGCGCCAGACCTCGGCGCTCAGTCTGTGACCCAGCCATAAGTACACAGCAATACTCTGCTGTCTTAACATGTTTCTGTCCATACGTCTTTCAGGGAATCAAACTCATCCATCTACAAGAAAGGTCAGGTTTCTGTGTTTATGGACATTTGACATTTACATGTCCTGTGATGGATCAGGAATGGCCCCAGAGGCAAAGGTTGTGAGTAATAAATCTGGTGACATGAGGGTTAAGGGGACATCCAAAGATTATAACATACGTTTAAATGAACATGCTCTAAAATTAAAGAGGGGTTAAAACTCACTCTCCACGTATTTTGGCATTTTGCTGTCTCAATATAAGTAAATTAGTCTAAAACGATAAGTTATTTTTTACTGAATCCAATAACAAAGGTCTGTGTATGGAAAGTATGTTTTAACCCAGAGGTGGACAAAAACATATAATACTTTGAAGTCAGATAGATTTTATAGGAACCAGGGAGAGCATGTTAATAGTGATTAAATATACAGAAAATATTTCATAATCAAACGTCAAAATGTGTCTACCCACAGATAAATAATGCTGTGTGATTATTAATGGTATTATTATCGTTTATTTGTAACGCGCCAACATATTCTGTAGCGCTATACAGGAGTCAAGTACAAGAGTGCAAAAGAATGGAGAGCCCTGTCTTTGAGCTTAAAATCTAAAATTCATGGTATTTTTTATCAAATCAAGGTTGAAAATTCACAAACTTACAATCTAAAGAGACAGAAAAGAATGATGTAAAGCGGCTAATATTCAGCTTTCCAATTATTGCTCCGCCCCTTTCCAGCCTCACATTGGAGGCGTGGCTCTCTGATCTTAGAGAGGGTGGAGCCATGAACTGCTTGAGCGCCCTTGATTTTAAATTATTCTGTTTTGTTGCACATACTTTATGTTATAAATATGCTCTTTTATATGCATTATACGGAAATATTATTTCCAGGTACTTGTTATTATCATGGTGGTAAGCCATTCTGTGAATGGTTTGTACGTCTTAAATAGTGAAAATGGAAATTGCTTTTAGTTTGTTTTTCTTATTTTAGGCACACACAATGATGTACAATTCTCAGGATTTCAGTTGGGTCAGTAATGAAGAACAGTGTATGGATGACCCATTGCATCTTACCACGGGATTATCCATTATATCTATTATCTATGATATCTATTTTGTCATGAAAACTTAAATCAACGTGTAAACCTTGGATTTAATGCCACATGTGACCAGAGGATTGAAGCAGAATCCCTTGTCTGAAGTCCTTTGTCTACTGATGATATGAAGAGTTGGATAATAAGAAGCCACCTTTGTAGTTTTTAAAGTTTTGTCCCTCATAGATGAAGAATATTTTGGGTGGTTTGGCATCACCTACTACAAACAGTTTTCTATCCCCAAGACCAATATGGCAGTCTGCAGTTTTATTGCACAATAAAAAATACAAAGACAATGTCATCTCCAAGGTTTCCTGCCCAGACAGACTCATCCTCATTTCTTGTGTCTGGGTCCAGATCCCGGGCAGGGGCCAGGTTTGTTTTTGTAGGCTGTGGGTTTATTTATGCTCCATCTGGATTGACTTCAAACAGGAACCCATCTACCGATGCCAAGTGTACAATGTACATAGCATCCCATGGTGCCAGATCATCCAAGGGTTAACCATTCCATTCCCTTGGGGAACGCAATGGTTTGTCTACTCTCTGTTAGCCGGTTAAAAAGGGTTTTGAGAAACAGATACTGGTAATATATAATATGTACCTTTTAGAGAACTTGCACCTAATGTGGTAACAAGGGTGTGCGGTGACTCTGCGGATTGCGAGGAGTGGTGTTATTGTAAAGTTTTCAGTACGGACTTGTGTATTTTACAGTATGAGAGCCTTTATGTACACAGACATGGTCCACACATATGCATGGGATTCAATACTGGGGAAATTAATTAATAGCTACATATAAATTGTGAAATAGTGTTTTAGAAAAAAAGATGTCTTGTCACATCTTGTTATTACAAATAATTATAAGAGTATCCAAGGTTATGAAACTGGGGCTTTTTGTACTACTTATGTACTAAAGGGTGAGGATGGATGTCAAATCTTAAGACATGTGGCTTTTTGGAAAATGTAGAAATTGGGAATTACTTAATCAATTCACCCTTTAGTACATCTGGCCCTAGGTCTCAAAGTCATAATAGGTCATTAACTTAACCTTTCCATTGCTGTGTCATCCTACAACTGGTGCATTACCATGCCTTACTTGTCACAGTGAAGGTCATAGCAGACCAGACCACTGACCAGTCCTCCTGTGGGATTATGATGCAATCATATCATATTCTGAGCTCCCCAATAATGCCCCCTTGAGGGAGCCTGGACTGTGCTTGAACCCCTCGGGAGGGGTCCGTTTCACCATTTTATTCTGCCATTTACTTTTGCAGTTTGGGTGGTTCAAGGAGGATGGACAGAGGGGGTTCACATTGCTTGTTTTTCTAACATGTGAAACACATGTCAACCCAACAAGACAGCATTTATTTTACATCACAACCCCTGTGGATTTTTTTTACGTTTGACTTTTTGTGATATTTATTATTTTCTTTTTCTTCTTTTCTCTTAAGTCATTTGTGAACAATCGTAGGCTGCAGAGAGACTAATGGCCTGGCAGACCACACTGAAGGACGGTGGGTGCCTCGCCCATATAACCTATAGTGTAAGGGTAATATAAGAGTTAAAGCTTTGTAGTAAACACAATCTGAGGAATTATAACAGATGAGTCTCATCAAAATGAGTTAAATCTTAATATAATTTAATTATACAAAACGGCTCCATACATTCATCATATTTTATAAATTTAAATGTTTAAAATGTTTAAATAAAGCCATTTTATTAATGGCACAGACTGTGTCCATAAGTGACCACTCTAGTTTATATTGCCAGGTGTATAATGATGGCTGCTCAGAGCTTATCAATACTGTCCAATGTTTGTACTTAAACCTGGGAATATAGTGACCCAGTTTAGTCACACCGTACTCTACTGATTAAGGTTGAAGGGCCATATTCACTAATATCAGAGCTGTCTCACAAGTGGAACATATTTTGAACCTCCTTGCAGTGGAATAGATCTCTTAAATGATTATGAATGGTTTCTGAGTTTTACTAGGTATATCAAAAACCTATGTATTTATTTGCCTGTATGTACTTTGTTTTATTAAGAATTGCTTATAAACTATGTTTTTCCTTCTTTAAATCCAACAAGTAGATCCTGCAGTGTATGCAAACTCTGTAGGGCTGGATGTGCAGTTTAGGGCCCTAGCCTGTCAGGGACCATGTCTCAGAAAACCTACTGCAACATGCTGCTGAGACATGGTCATAATAACATAAAGTACTTAAAAGTAAATAGATACCCAGGTATATCGCATACCTAGAAGACTCCAGAAACCTTCAATATCCCTTTAACATGATAGTTGAAAGGCTCCAGCTATTTCTACAATGAAAGCTACTACTGATAAATGAAATGTCAAGACTGAAGGCTACTAAATCATAAATACAAATAATTTAATAACAGATTTTTTTTACCAAGTTAGAAGAACAAAAATAGGTTAAAAGATTTTAGGGTGGTCTGCAGTTGATCAATCCAGATTGCAAGGTCTTTTTCAACTCCAGTATAGGTACCAAGCAGTGAGCTACAGGGAATACATGTTGGTGTTACAGCCTCTGTTATTATTATTATCCTTTATTTGTAACGTGCCAACATATTCCTAGCGCAGGGGTTAAGTACAATGCGAAACAATATAAACACATTGTACAGGATGGAGGGCCATGTATTTGAGCTTAAAATCAACAAAGAGCTTTTCCTAAAGTACTTTACAAGATTGAAAACTCTCAAACTTACAATCTAAAGAATAACATAGGAGCTGGTAAGATCTAGTCTTATTTCTGAAAAAGTTTTCAGAACTGGGTTATGAAATGCCAGTCCTGGTGGGCCGGAATCATACAAGATTTTCATCATATTTGTTTGAGAACAAATGGGTCAGTCACTATCCTAAATATATTGATTCACTTACCTGTGATCACACACTAATGTCCTAAATGTCTTAACATGCCCAGATCAGAAATGGACCATAACATTGTTTTAAAACGGCAATTAAAAAAAAAACATTTTTTAACCTTTGCCGCAATTGTTTTTTCATGATTGTTTCAGAGTTAAACTTTGGTCAAGCACAAAAAGTGTAGAACAACGAGCCTGCAATCTGTGATGGTACAGCAAGGGGGAGGTGGCAGAGTACAAGGAAAGAGAGCAAAAAACTAGATGCATCTTTTAGCAACCTGATCCCTAAATGCAGAGCCCCAGAGATGTGAGCAAACCGTGCTTTACAGAATTAAAGCAACAACATTTCATGGAAAATTCAATAAATGCTGCTGTATAGCCAGACGTCTGTAAACAGAGGTCTCCAAATTGAATCACGCTGTGGACTCTGGGCTGCATTTATGTCCTGAATGCCGGAATATTAGCCGAAACATCCTTAGTTATTTGGGGCGGGAGAATGCAGGGCTTTATCGGAAAGGCTGAAAATATAGCAAATGTTCAGAAAATGGAAACGTATAATGTAACTTTGAAAATTAAGTGATAATATTGTTTAAAAGTGTATCTGAGTTTCCTGATAACTTGTACTTATCTGCCATTCTTCCTGGAAAGTAGTACTTCAGCACATTACACCAAAATCTTACACTTTCAGATCTTTTTTGAAAGACCTTTCCTTCTTGAATTTGACTAAATCCTTTGATAGATTTTTAGGTTTCTAATACATCTCCCCTACACACCGAGTCGTTCATTATAAGTTTGTCTTTTAGACCATGAGCCCCCTTTGAATGGTTTTCCGAATTTTATTTTTATTTTTTCCCTGAGATCTGGTCTCCAGACTAGGGATCTGTAGAGTGACATTAGTACCGACATTTTTCTGTAGCTAATTACATGCAACCAACATTAAAACAATTATAATAAATAATAAAAAATAAATGAAAATTAGCTTAACTCAGACTTGAAAATAATTTTTGGGTAAATCATGGATGGTTAGTAGAAACCCAGACACACAGACCGACCGTGTTCTGTTACAGTGACATGGAAAGGACAGACCTGACAGGTCCCTTCTGTTTTGCTGTCACATTGAAGAGGGGCAAACAGCACCAATGGGCAGGGGGATGTTATACCATAACCGCCTCCTGTCACCTTGTCACAAACAGAGAGATGTTGTCTGTATCTTTAGGACCCCTGCAACAGACATCAGACTAATCCCACCCAGTCTTGGATAGATCTGTATAGAGCTCCAGAACCAAGGGTCGTCTTAAGGAACTTGGGAAGATTTGGTGATGGAAATTCTTACAGATTTACTGTATGTTAATGAGGTTCTCATGCTAAAAATGGACAAGGGACCACCATTGATGGAGACTCACTGAATATAAGTGACAAGCATGTGAATGACTTCACTGGTAATCATCATGGCATGGATTCCCATCACCCAGCAGGTATTAGACAGATTCCATTGGCGCATTGGGAATCCAGACTGCTCATTGAGACTTAGTGGGTGGTTTTATTAGCAATGACTTCCAATGGACAATTAAGTGGTTAACCATTCCCTGTATGCCTTATCACATCCACTGTAAGGACAAATTGGATCAATTAGAAATCTCTTTGGTAAAATATATATTTGGACATTTTTTGCTCCATCAAATATTTTAGAAGCCCCCAATATTTACAATTTGCGGTTGGAAGGTAGATTTTTGAGTAATGTGTGAAATTGATATTTTACAGAAAGGGCAGTAAGTAAATGGAACAGCCTTCCAATGGAAGTGATAGGGTCAAGCACACTTAAGTAAATTACATGTGCCTGGGATAAGTATAAGCCAAGCATTTAGGGAGAATGAATGGACAGAATAGATGGGACTTTTTCGTTTTATTTGACTTCAGATCTGTTTCTATGTTCATATCTAATAGTGAACTTCTTATGAAGGTTGTAGGACATATATAAACCCACCAACAGAATAATAAAATCAAATAATTTAGAGTTTTGAGTTTTAACCCAGTTAATGAGACAACTCCAATTAAAACACAGGAAGAAGTGATAAAGAAAATACTAGAATTTCTCTAGAAGTTGCAATTACCCCATCACCCCCTGCAACTTTATACTGACAGAAGGTGCTGTAACCCCTTCGCTACCAAAGGAGCAGTAAATGCAATGCTCTTCATCTTTGAAGGAGGAAAGTGGTTTAATTAAGACATTCATTTCACTTTTACTACAAATTAGGGCATTCAGCTAATTGTCACTGGATCCCTAACAGCTATCTGGCAGTAGTCAGGATAAATAAAGGCCCCCACTCATTCTACCTTGTTACCCCCCTGCCGTTTGGACTTTCTCTCCACTGCTCATATCAACGACTGAAGAAAAGGCCCCACTTTGTCATGTCATGTACAGCTGTTAACCTCCCGTGGTCAGCAGTGGAAGAACATACTGCTCTTATTTATGTATTTGCCACTGTGACAATAGAATGCCCTGGGCCCTGCTGAGCTCACTATAATAGAACCACCAAGCATTACTTCTGTCACAGCTTTCCATTCATCTTACCCCTTCCTGGTTGTCCTCCTCCCCATTTCACCCTCCCTATCAGATAGACCAGCCAGCGCTGCAGGTGTTCTGGTGAATTAACCCATGCATAGTTAGCAGCTCCATAGAAACGCAAATCAGACCCAACAGCAAGTGTGGGGAAGGGGGAGAGAATTTTGGTTCACTTGGAGGTCCTGAGTGAAAAAAAAGTAGAAGAAAGAGACAGAGAAGGAGGGGAGAAGCATATGCCAAAAAAAAACTGCACTGCCTCCTTAAAATAAATCATGTAACCAATTTTGTGCCAAAACATGGCTTTGTAGTTGCTATTTAGTGGCGGAAACAAATACCAATTATTATTATATTCAGTGGTGGAGAAAATTCCAAAATATTTATTTTATTTATAAACAGTATATTTAACTGATTATTCCAAAGAACAATACATAGACATAAATATAAAAATGACTCAATACATTTCAAGTACTTTTCAGACTTCTAAAACCTCAACACTTTTGGATGTAGTGTGATTTGGGGGCTTCTGTCATTTGAAATTGATATATAAAAGTTTTCAAATCCTTTAGATAAATGATATTTCGTCTGCAGCACTTTAACCAGTCTGGACAGCCAACTTGGAGATTCTCAAACGTGTTCCGAATTCTGCTGTCCAATCAGAAGCAGCTACTGTTCTGTTGTAACTTAAAGCTATATGGCAAGTGAAAATGAGTGGGATGTACAGCTAAATCATGTAATTATCCAAGTTTGTTATCTATGATAAATATACAAAAATACAACACATTTTAATTGGTGGCAGACCTGTGAATCACTTTAATATCAGATTATTAATAAATTGCCTTTAGAATATAGTGCAGATTTATTGTACTTTGGGCTACTTTACAGCTTAAATCTATTTCTTAAACATTCTTAGTAGATGAAAAAAGTGGGCAAATTCTTCCAAACATTTCAGATTTTTGGTTTCAAGAACAGTACATAAAGATGACACCAGGATTTTAGCCATGCCTAGCCAGTCCAGTATTGAAGCCCCTTCATGGACACAGGGTCCAGAAAACTCCTTAGATAAATACATTCCTCAGGGATCCTTAGTCGTGCTCATATGATCACAGTCCCATTGCGTAGTTATTTTATATAGCCGTTTTGCCTCCATTCACCAGGCACAAGTGCCCTGCATTTCAAATCAAGTCAGCTTCCCATATATTGTCATAAAAAAAAAGTGGAGAGAAGGGAGGGGGGAGAAGGAGCGGAAAAAAAGATGTTTTTAAGTTGCTAATAAAACTCAAAATGTAGACAGTTTGCAGCGAAATGGGCTGGGAGCTGGATTCTTTCATTTAAGCATCTTGCAGCAATAAATATCCCCTCAGTAAGCAGCGGGGGGAGAGGGCGCAGCGGCATTTCTTGTGTTTTTTTATTTTATTTTTGCCTATAAATCATTTCACTGAGCGATAATATTTGTTTTCCCTAATGAGTCTCTTGTGATCCATTTCAGGACACAGAACCAGGGACTGTCGGAGGCTGATGTGTTGCCTAAACCCCCCCACCCCTCCACAAATTTGCCTGTGAAATACAATTGTCTCCCACCCTGCCATTATGTTAAGTGCTAACCCCTTTATAATTACAGAGAGCTGCCCCACTGGGGAAAAATAGTGACAAAAGAGGGTGTCCAAACATAGTGATAAGAGAGACTATTACAAACCAAAATAAATCAACAAATTAAAAAAAAAAATTCATACAGTTGAAAAAAGGGTTACTCTAAAAGACCTTTTTTTCCAGCCCCTATTTTATTATGTTCCAATATGCAGAGAAATGAAAGGTTAAAATAGTGCACCACTAGTTAAGAAGTAGATTGTAAGCTTTTAGTAATATGGACCTAAATGTGCCTGACATACTTTTAGAATCCTCTATACTTTGTACTTACTGTGCCCTTATCATTTAACCTTCAAAAAGGAATTTATTTATTAACTTTTATTTGTAAGGCGCCAATATATTCCGTAGCGCTGTACAGGGGGTAAGAAGGGGAAATATACATTATACAATATTAACATCTGCAGAAAAAGGAGGGCCCTGTTTTGAGCTTCGAGTCTTGTGAAAAGTGCTTTTTCCAAAGCACCCTACAAGATTGGAAACTCGCTACTTACATCTAAAGGAATTTTAACAAAAACAATGTACAAGCTGCGTTTACCCATTTTATCTGACACTATCTAAGCACATTTTTTGTGCATTTAAATAGCATATTTAAAACACTGACACATTAATAAGTACTGTTTAAATAAAAATATATTTTCCTTTAACACGAGACATGTTGTAAAGTCTCCTAGCAAATACATCGTCCAGCTTGAATTAATTAAGCTAATCAAATGAATCATCCCCAGCCTAAAAATGCCTTTAGTTTGATAAATATTTTTGGTTGTTGCTCCCATTTTTTAGTTTTGTTTTATGGGTGTATACTTTGCTAGTGGAGAAATCTATAGTGCAAAACATCACACCCCAATTATCAATAAATAGAAATAACATTTACAGAATAGTGGCAGATTGCCCCATTTGCTCCCAGGTTCAAAGCATTTCTGGGCAGCAGACCTAGCGACTGGATGCTGTCGCCCTGCGCTCTCTCCTCTTATCCTTTGCCCTATGCTTGTGGTTAGATCCTAATAAGCAGTTTGCACTCTGATTTTATGCCTATGCCTGTGGAGTCTAATTATTCCAAGCAGACGCTGTTCCCTGACTTTTAGCGTTATTAATATTACCCAGTTACATTACTCTGTAATAAGGCGCCCCGCAGTATTGGGATGTGCACTGTCTTCTGGGACAGGCAATAACCATCATTATTTGCATTTCTCAAAGTCATTGGAAAGCAGGGCCTATCCCAAGCCCCTCTGCACTCTACGCTCCAAGTGAAAAATTCTCAGACTCCCCGGCCAGTGAATGTGTTAGGTCTAACAAAATGCTATTAGTTGAGATGTCACTATTTCATTTCTATACTTATACTTCCAGTATAGAATTGCATAACGACAATTAGATTGTAAGCTTTTTAGTAAATCATGCTACAGTTTATCTATACAATGTGGTATAGATAGTGACAAATTTGTTATAACATATTCTCTTCTTAAACACTTTGGTACTTTACAGGGATACGGACTTGCAACATGGAAAGCTTCATTAGACATATAGGGTAATATAGTAATATATATCCCCTTGTGGATCACTACCTTGTCGTGGTGAAGGGGCTTGTGTACCTCAATGAAGCTGTGAGCTAAACCAGTTAAGGTCACCCAAGACGGGCAGATCATAGCAGAGAAGTCGGGCAAATTGCAGCCCACTGAAGAAGGAACTGGCAGTATCTTTACCAAGAAAACCTTATGGATAAACAGGTCCAGGGACATAACGATAGATGTGCCTGGAATGCCACAGAGAGTCGGACAAGACTAGACAACTAAACAATAGATATATATATAAGAATAAATTGGGATTTAAATTTCTACCATGTACAAGTGATACTATATTCTAGATAAATACTCGCCAAAAGTTAGATAGATAGATAGATAGATAGAAAGATACATAGATAGACAGATTAATAGATAGATAGATAGATAGATAGATAGATAGATAGATAGATAGATAGATAGATAGATAGGTAAATAGATAGGTAAATAGATAGGTAAATAGATAGAAAGATAGTGACAGATAGGTAGAGATAAATAGATAGATTAATAGATTGATAGATTAATAGAGAGATAAATAGATAGATAAATAGATAGATAGATAGATAGATAGATAGATAGATAGATAGATAGATAGACAGATGGGCAGATAGATAGATAGATTAATAGATTGATAGATTAATAGAGAGATAAACAGATAGATAGATAGATAGATAGATAGAGATAGATAGATAGATAGATAGAGATAGATAGATAGATAGATAGATAGATAGATATAGATAGATAGATAGATAGATAGATATAGATAGATAGATAGATAGATAGATAGAGATAGATAGATAGATAGATAGATAGATAGATAGATAGATAGATAGATAGATAGATAGAGATAGATAGATAGATAGATAGATAGATAGATAGATAGAAGTTCAGACAGACAGACAGCGAGACTGTGTGCAGAATAAAAAAACAGACAGAGAGATAAATGCTTCCATGGGCAGATTTTATTCTTGACTCACAAGTGCATAATAAAACACTTGTAATATACTAGAACTTGTGTGGTCTTGGGGCCTCATTTGCATACTAATTACTGAGTGCAAATGGGAATGAGGGCTGCTGATGGGAGGTGTGGAGCGGCACGGAAGGATGGGAGCAGTAGAGGAGAAGGGGGGAGCACCGTACAATATGTTGCGGGGTGTTAAAAACGCCTGGGACTTCACAGCAATGGCACCTCATATCATGCTAACAAGCTAATCTGCCGTTCCGTTACCCTCTGATATACAGCTTCTCATTAGTATTATAATAAAGTACATGAAACAGCCATAAAACATTATATACTGCACAAGTGTTGTTTTCTTGCCAATTATCTGCAGGCGGATTTATTACCGCAGTGGTGGAAAATTCCCTTTGGTGAGGAGCGGGCGAATGAGGAAGGTGTGTGTCGGGGGAGCACAGGAGGAGGTGGGGGGAGATCTCCTATCAAGGGGCAGAACATGTGCTGGAGTAAGTACCACTTATTGCAACATATTCCATTTTTTTTTAGATGCATGCACTGGAGTCAAGACAGACTAGAAGAAAACACAAACAGTTTTTATGGCAAATAAGAACTAAAAAGTGGGCACACTGGCATGTGTAGGAACTGGGGGGCATAGGGGGACAAACCCCCCGCAGAAAAATCGTATTTATATGTTTGTGTAATTAAGCTATTTTATGGCCTGTATAAACAATGAACTGTGTCCCCCTCCGAATTGTTCTGGCTCCTACATCTTGACTGCCCATTCTATCTACCTATATGCTTGGTTTAATTAAGCAATAGCTGTCCTTATCCCAAACCAGATAAAATGCATTAATTTCCACTTCTACTGCAAGGATGATCCACTTATCTACAACGCTTCCTGTAAAGTGTTACTTTCACACATTACCACCATCCATCTTCAAATCATGACTTCTTTTTCCAGCATTGTGAAAGATACTTTCTTGTGATCTTTATTAAATCATTTAATATATTTTAAAGTTTCAATCATATTTACCCCGTTCCTTCTGTCCTATATACCGTAAGGTTATGTAACCCTGCCCCTTTAACTTAAAGAACCATTGTAGGCCTACATTTAAATAATACTCTTCAAAACTGGATTATTTTTTGACTGATACAGACCTTAGTTTATTGTCTTTTAAATGCAATAATGCTGGGGGAAACGCTATATGTTTGATTTTAAGCCCAAAGACAGGGCCCTCCATTCTTTGCAATGTGTTAAAATAGTTTTTGACTTGTACTTAACCCCTATTTAGCACTACAGAATATGTTTTTACGCATTACAAATTGAGGGTAATAATAATGAGGTGGGATCGATCTTTTTGGTTTCTGGTTGTCATCTTCCTGAGGTGTGAGGAGATTCTGAATGCAGAGCAGGCTCCTATGTTCACAATGGGAATATGGCATCTAAAACTTCCAGTACTTTCAACAGGAGCAAAATGAAATCTCTTTTCTTAGCTGATTCTGAGAAATTAACACGAATCAACTGGGAAAAGAAAACGAAATCCAACAGTAAATAATTATTATTAATCTTAATTATTAAAAATACTATATAGAAAAAACTGAATACAGTGGTCTATAAACTTTCCTAATATAACTCTACAAAACATGACTTTAAAGTCATTTTTAACAGTCAGAAGCCACAAATATTACACCCAGCAACTGTCACTGAGTAACTTTTCCTAATTACATCACTAATATTATTGGTTGAAAAAAGAGAATTTTGTTGTGTTTGAGAATGATTTTCTGAAGCTTCGCGTTTTTATAACAGGAGCCGCTCAGAGAACAATTTAACGTTCTTATCAGCAGCGGTAAATAAAGGTATTTTATTTTTGTAACATGCTGGGAAAATAGATAGACATATATTATACCAGCTTGTCTGGGTTTGAAAAGCTCAGCTAAAGCCCTCTGCTAACTCTGATAAGCTCAGAGCTCTTAGCGTCCTAAATACCCCTGACAAGCTATACATTACAGCGCTAATAATTTGCCAAATTTGCGCCCATAATATGATATCTGTAAAACGTCGAGGGCAGTAATGCGATTAGCAATCTCAAATGAATTATCGAACATTCAACGTTTAGGCCCAGAGAAAAGGAACGAAGGAAAGGAAATCAATTCTTGGAGAAAGAAAGAAAAAAAAAGGCAAGCCGGGGAGGGGGATAGAGGCAATAAGTATGCAATAAAAATAAAGGAAGAAAGAGAGGAGGGGTCTGGACACAGTACGCCAGGAAGAAGGGAAATGCCTCGTAATTGCCGTCTGAAACGATTAAGGCTCAGGTTCATTTCCATTACAGAAGTGAATTCACCTGTCCCTTAACACAAGTCACACAGCTTCAAGGCAACAGAAACACTGGAAATTTTACACCCGCCACATTAAAGATGTCTGCTTACATTGAAATTATAATTGTTCTTAACCCTTTTACTGGCTAATAGGTTGTGTGTGTGTATATATACATATATATATATATATATATATATATATATATATATATATATATATATATATATATACATATATACTTCCCTGGCACTTGCAAGAAAGGCACTGATAATACTGCTGCGTCTGATATCGCTGTCTGACACTATTATAGTTTCATTGGCTATATCCTCTACAACAGTGACTGTCTAGCATTTACCTTCCATTGCTCCTAGGAACACCTTTGAGACATGGATCATTTTGAACTGGATAATACTAAACGTGACACACTAAAGCCCCTATTCAATTTGCTACAGTTACAGAGCGATTCAATTGATCAAGCCCGCAGCTACCTGATGATCAATTTAGCAAGGCCGTAACTACTGATTTAGAAACAGCCAAAAGTAAATGAGACCGTCATAATGACGTCAGTAAAAAATGGAGGTCAAACATCAATAAATTAGGGTTTAGAAGTCCGATATGCAATCCGACTCGCGATCCAGCAATGTACAAAATAATAAAAATGAATGAAGAAAATGTTCTAGTCAATGTGGGTGGCCTGATATGTATTAACTCCTTGATTTCCGAGATTGATATAACACAAAAATTAAACGTTAAAAAAAATATTTTTGACTGTTGATTTGCAAGCTTAAGACTGTTGTTCAATTAATTCTAATGTCTTTTGTTCGCTTTACTCGTCTTTAAAAGTTCAGTATTGATTTTTTATTTGCATTTACAGTGCTACAATCAGGTGTTTAACCCCCTTGCGGGTCCTATCTGGTACTCGTAGGATTTTCTTCTATATTTGCCATTTACGGGTGTGAAAACATTTGCGTGCTTGGGGAATTATAGCAATTGAATAGTGATTTGCGATTGTAACATTTACAGACTTGACGGATCAAAGGCTTAGCTGGGACGGAGTTACGACTTTGACAACCGCAGCAAATTAGTTTACGGGCTACATTACTGGCTCCAGTAACTTACAATTGCTCAACTGAACAGGGGCCTAAGTTTTCATTTAGTTGTGCACTGGTTTGAATAGAGTATTGAATTGCAGTTACATCAATAATCCATATATAACATTTAAGTGTTAGGCTCTCCTCGTCCCTTTCGGTTCCTGAGGACCAGGAGATAAGGTCACACCGGTCTCTGTTGAGAACCACTTATATAAAGGACTTTAGAGGAAAGTTGATACAGCAAAAAACATTGATTCTTTGCTACTTACTGAAACTGTAATGGAGACATGATATAGCCATACATTCAAAGCGGTAACAGGAACACACACACATGCATTTGATAGCAGATAAAAATCAAAAGGTCCATCTACTCTTGCCATTCGATCAAACTAGAAATTCTTGGCTTGATTACACCTCAGCGTATCCTGGGCATGCTTAAATCCCTTAACTGGTAAAAGTTATCAGAATTCAAGTATACTTGGGACAGAGCTAGTCAAAAACATCTATTAAGGTTTCTTTTATTAAAACAGAAAGTGTGTAAGTGTTTTTTATGAGTGGTATTGTATTTTTATATGGAAAGATAACAGTCTTGCCGGCCAGAAAACTGTTAAGGAAACAGTGACACAGGGCAGCCATTTTTAATTATATAACAATTGACATCACTTTCCCTCCAAATGCTGTGGGATCTCACAGAAGTTTTTTTTATTGATAAATTAACAAGGTCCTCATTACCTTTAAACTGTAGTAACAGCTCCATCCCAAGGACCCAATAACTCTAATTATACTATCTTACACATTTTGTAAAGGAAATAGCAGGAACGCAACTGCAAAATAGCATCCGGTCACCGTAGCAACCTCAGAGAAAACAGGAGGGGGATGGAGAGGCCATTGACTTGAAGCTCCCCCCTCCCAAGCAGCTTAGGTCCATAAAACACAGGAAGTGAGATTACTAGCACTGTAAGGGTGGGCTCAGACCCCCATCTTGTCAGCAGAGGTGTGGGAGTCGTAATGCGCTAATTATTTAGAACCTCTGTGAGAAAACATTGACTGTAACATAACAGGCCTCAGACTAAACACCAGTATCTCACACCTGCAGCTTTATGGGGAGTTCATATGCAATGAGGACAAGTCCCCCTCCCCATCTCTGGGATCCTGAAAACTTGTGTGAGGCTTAGAGCCCAAACCAGCTGTGAACAATAAACAATAATGATATTAACTAGTATTTATAGTTCAGAGGCATTCATGCAGCCAGCTCCGGGGTGGAACTCCTAACATGCACATTTCTGGCACTCAGGGGCAGCTGGCCCCATCATGTTCCCCAATTAAAAAGACTGGAGTGAAACTTAGTTCTAAAATTAGACCAAACCTGTAATTTACCTAAACACCGTATTTCATTTGCATTAGTGTTTGTTTGGGACAGATATCACTGTGATTTTAGTTTAACTTGACCATAAGCTCAATTAAATGGTCAACTTTGGCTAGATTTGGTTAAAACATCACTTCAACTTTCTAAATTCATATTGTGCAATTTGAGCCATAAAATATTCAAACTCATGTTATTAAGTGCATAAAAATGCTTAAATCGTCGTTTGAAGAACTTTCCTGTAATATTATTGGGAAAAAAAAATACTTTTTACTTGTATATTTTATGGCTTTCTAACAGATTAATAATATATGAAACCCGCTGGGGTATTTAATTGCAATTAACACTTGTTATGTAATTGATTAACGTAATTTAAGGCCAAATTATATTTTTGGATGAACTTCATTAATAAAAGAAAAAGAATCCTGCTGGCCAGAAAAGAGTTTGGAATTAAATTGCATAAAGAACCAGATTGTTTCCAAAATTAATACCAAATTGTTAATGAGTTTACAATGGGTTAGCAAGTTCACACATTTCACTGTAACACAAAAATGCTGAGTATGAAGAACTAGGGACAGGTTCTTCTGCTCATAGTTTTCCATTCATTACTTAAAGATTATTAAAATTGTATAAACAAGTAAATAAATCGTGAGATATGCTGTGTGGTCTCAGGGCCTCATTCAATTGCGATTTGGCTAATTGAATAGGGCTCTATATAAGCACAGAGCATATTTTTTTTACAAAAGTTTTTAGTTAGTGAAGACCTTGCTTTTGGATAGAAGATCACTAACTAAAACCTTTGTGAAAAAAAAAATGCTATATGCCTATATAGAGCCCTATTCAATTGACCAAATTGCAATTGAATGAGGCCCATAGTATGCTTACTGGTGTAAGGGACCTAATTGTAGCATCATAGGGGTATGTCATTTTTACACCATTCAAAAAAAATAATTAAAGGGACACAGCAGATATTGCATAAATGAAAAGTACACATAATTATAAATATATTTGATTATTACAAATTTCAAATTAATGTGTTAAGTAACTGAGCATGAATGATATATATTTTAAGCATACAATGCCTGAAAATATTCTCTTCTCTACTAATGACTTAAATAGAACAAAGTGACTTAGCATATTGAACCAAAGTTAAGAAGGAATTCAAGCATGCCTAGAATAAGCATAGGGCTAACCTGTGGCTAAACAAGACCAAACTTTTAACCAGATAGAAAAGGCGGACTTCATGGCCCGTTTTGTTTCTTATCTGCTGTTAAATCAATAATAGCATGTAACAGTGTATAATTGATATGCTTTAGAAAATATTGTAAAGTACTTTGATCTTGATAAATGTTCTTATGGTGTTGAGGTATTTTATGGTTCATGTTAGATTGTAAGCCTTTTGAGTCAGTATAACTCTGGGCCTACAAATTGCACCATATACACTGTTTTGTACTAAATAGGAATCAATTACCCCACACTAAAGTACAATAAATGTGTCAACACCTTATAACAATAAGTTGTTACCAGTGTTAGAGCCAGAGAATCCCACAGTGGATCAGACACTCGGCCCGACGTGGGGAGAGATCCAGATGGAAATCTGGAGCAAGTGTGACGGGAGGAGGAAGGCAGGAACAGGGGTCCCCAGCCTAGCATGGAATGGCCATTATGGTACCGCGGCATTACGACTCATTAGAGCCAAGCTCACTCGGGAACCCCCTCAGAATAAAACTACTTCCCCAGATGTCGGGTTCTCAGGATGTGTGAGTGGTGCTGGTGGATGGGCGGGGGGTGGCGGGGGCGAGCTCCCACCTCTCAGTCCCAGACACAAACATTCCCAAATCAGCCGGGGACCTAGCCCGTCCTGGTGAGGACCCTCTCTCTCACAGATGCTTTCTAGGTCATTTAACAGGAGGCTGTGTTTACTCTTCTGCAGATGTGCCCCCCTCTCTAGAGCTGCTGTTCCAGGCATGAAAGAGAAAGATGAATTTTGCACACTTACTACAGATCCTCCAGATTTATCAGGTGTAATGCTCCCCAATACTATTATTGTATATCCCTGTCGCTTACACATTTAGGGCTATAATCATAAATGTGAGTTTTTTTACTATTAAAGTGAAACCTCTACAGTTCCTATGTTATTCTACAGAGCCTACTAAAAGGTGTGTATACATTTTCCTATCTGGTTCTATAGAATAACATAGGAAGTGGAGAGATTTTACCTCAATAGTGAGACTTCACAATAACAAATAAAACACTTAGAATATGGGCACACCAAAACCCAGTGCTGGAAGTAAAATATTGTAAGATGCAGAATAATAATATTTGATAAGGCCTACTTAATTTATTTCATCTATCAATCCAATACATACTGTATGAGTGATGCATGGACATATAAATACCCAACATTAGTATGTAAATAGAGAAACACTGACATCCCACACATCATATATGTATAAAACACATGCCTCAAACACCACAAGAGCTTTTGTTTCTTTCTTCATAAACTTCAGTGCCCTATTGTTAATAAGAAAAAAATACAAAAAGCTGCAGAGGGAAGTGCTTACTCCTCCCAGGCAGATTTGTTAAATGGTACAAAGTTGAAACGAAGTCGTATGTAGTGAATGTAAATCATAGATACTTTTTTGATTGATAGTTTTTCTAGTGCTTAACACTGATCCTAAATTGTAAATGATAATAAAATTGAAAAACATTTAATAACACACAAATAACCCAGATGTTAAAAATACAACAGCTTTGGCTATGGATAGGTCAGTTTGAGCATTGATATAACTTTTCAATATGGAGAGTACAAATGAGACAGAAACAAGCACACAATAGATGAGATAAGATAGAAACCCTGTGATCCTTGAGG
Organism: Discoglossus pictus; assembly: GCA_027410445.1. Classification (NCBI taxonomy): domain Eukaryota; kingdom Metazoa; phylum Chordata; class Amphibia; order Anura; family Alytidae; genus Discoglossus; species Discoglossus pictus. Next base: position 186,927,968 of record CM050170.1, on the reverse strand, counting down.
GATTCCTCTTATCTGGAAGGCTCAGCCTAAGTTGATACCCCACATGTGGTTAATATTCCTGACTATAAGATACGAAGTAAGCTTGTGTGTAAGTATTTTTCTCTGGGAGAGTATGAAAAGTTATGGCAATGCTCAATTTGACCTATCCATAGCCAAAGCTATTGTATTTTTAATATCAGCGTTATTTATGTGTTAATAAAAGGTTTTCAATTTCATTTTAATTCACAAGTGAATGTAAATCAGTCACTTGTATTTGCTTAATTAATTGTATATTGAAAAGTATAGCTCTTGAATTTGAAGATTTTTCTGAAGTTTCTTCTCAATTTGTTCCATGTAACAGGTCTGGGCAACAAAGAGAGCAAATAAATCCCCTTATAGTATAATATGTCATTTTTTTCTGATATATATATATTTTTTTTTGCAGGTTCCCTTTTCTGTGTCATATATAACTTCAATATCCACACAAGACAATTTCAGAATATTTAGGGACGGTTGGAAAAAAAAAAACAGACGGAACAATATCACACTAGTAAATCAGTGATTCTGATACTTTGTTACATATAAGATTTGCAGTTCAAAAAGAAAAATAAAGCATATTTATATAAACACAATAAAGGCTGAAAAGACGACAGAGTGAGAGGAAGGAAAATAACCACTCCATATATATAAACAAGCACTTTTTCTGTTGTAAAACATATAATTTTGTGTGTAAATTTTTCTCTTAAAGCATGCCACTTTGAGATGAGATATTGGTGCTGTCAAGGGATGAGGCAATTATTGCTATTAGAAGCCTACATCTCAGGCGCTGCCCCCGTTATCTGAGCTTGGTCTCTCTGAACTATAATCCAGATGCACATTTTGTCCATCAAATAAAAAGCTATATAGATAGATAAATAGACCTATTTCTAGATATATATTTTAGTATATAAAAAATTTAATAATATTAAGGTACTATCTAAAAATATAGATAGATAGATAGATAGATAGATAGATAGACAGACAGACAGACATATAGATAGATAGATAGATAGATAGATAGATAGATAGATAGATAGATAGATAGACAGACAGACAGACAGACATATAGATAGATAGATAGATAGATAGACAGATAGATAGATAGATAGATAGATAGATAGATAGATAGATAGATAGATAGATAGATAGATAGTGATAAATTATACATTTACAAAAAATAGAAACCAGAGAGAACATTTAGGAGCTTATTCTGCAAGCCTTCTGGGTTTTTGTCCTCCATACATGCTCTGTGTGTATTACTTAAATGAAAGAGAGGTTACCAAGACAATAATCAGCAAAAAAAGAGCAGGACTGTAAAAGTGAACAAAAGGAGTGGAGCATGATATCAGGGGTCTATGTTGATGGAGACTTTTGTTTTGCATTGTTCAGTCGTTTCCGACTCTCTGTGACCTCATGGACCGTAACACACCAGGACATCTTTATGTCCATGGTCATTTTGATCCACCTGGCAGAAATACTGGAGTTAGTTGCTAGTTCCTTCTCACAGCTCCTGGTATTCCAAGGTGGTCTCCCATCCAAGTACTGACCAGGCTAAACCAAGAGGTCACACCACCTTCAAGGTGGTGTGACTTCTTGGCTCCCTGACTGGAATCGAACCCAGGTCACAGTGATGAAAACACTGAATTCTAACCACTGGACCACCAGAGAACCCGCTACTTATTAATAAATAACAAACATAAATTGTTTTGATTTTGACGGGAGATAAGATCCAATTTGGCCCATCAAGTCTTCCCACTATATCTTCCTACACTTAATTCACAAGATGCCAAATTACAGTTCGGTGTTTGTCCTGACCATTCTTCTGCTGTATTTATTCCTACCATTTCTGCTGGATGGCTGTTCCACAGATTTGTCATTAGGAATTGAGGTGTCAGCTTCAGATCTTTATGAAGAAATATCCACATCATAGTCTTAACCTTTTACACTTTCTCAACTTTTCAAATCACAATGAGGCAGAAAATCAATGTTTGTGAGTGTTAGAGGGTCTTTCAAGTTAACCGAACTCCTGCAGTCCCCTCAGGCTATGGTGTTTATGGAAAGGGTGAAATGAACTAAGTGGGGATCAATAGAGAGCAATCACCCTGACACTCATGGAAAGGTCACAGGCTGCACCTGTACCCAAAACCAAGAGCAACACTGCAGAATTTCGGGTGGATCCTGAGAGACAATGGACAAACTAGATGTATCTATTGGCCATTATCTACTGATTTATTTATATGTATTTGCAGCACTTCTATGCAACCAGTAGGCAAATATATTAAATGACATAATAATGCACAGATATAGTACTGTACCAAAGCAGTAGAACCTGAGTAAGAAATATTCTATTTTTTATGGTACAGTACTTTTGGAGTAGACATTTTTATATTTTCCAACATTTCAGTCGTCCAGAGGTGGTGATGCCTCAGAGGACACAGAACAGGAAGTTACAAAATTCAGAAAACCATACATGTACTTGATGATTTTATTAAGATTCTTCTTGAAATAATTATTTCCAAGGCGTTTAATTAATTTTAAGCAATAAAAGTGATTTTTAATAATACCATGAATTAGTGCACTTTTCAGTGGTTTAAGCAATAAATTGGAATATGTAGCAAAGAGACATTTATTATAAGCAACATAGAAATGAATGAAAAAGCTGATTTTATTTGGCAGATCTATAAAATCCAAAGAAGTTTGCACAAAAGAAAATGGTATAAGTTCTGTTACAGTCCAAATAAGACAAAGGATTCCTCTCAGAGGATGAGTTACAGAAGCATTCAGTGTGGAAGACATTAGTGGACCCCCCAGAGCAGAGGAGCACTCAGATTAAAGGCACAGAGAGCTCTCCGGCGTGCCCCACCCACTGCATGGCGTTTACCATCCCAATGGCAGTGTGTGCACTACACAGACACCCTCTATTGTTTGACGCCTTTGGAAAACACGTTGTACTTTCTATGCTACTTAACCACAGCTGCCACATGAGTGAGATTTGTAGATTCCACACTACAGAATTGCACGTGAATGGGACTGATTTGTAGTGAAATTAAGAAATCCCATTGATTAGGCTTAATAGAGATGTTCTCATTTACATGCAGTTTGGTTCATCAAATGTATTTAGATATAAACATAACTGGAAAGGATGGCCTCCATTCCGGATCTCGCTAATTCATCCAGTAACTCATACATAATTATGCCAGATTTGCCATTAATGAGTGCTATCAACTATATACACATATAAATAAATATATATATATATATATATATATATATATATATATACACACACACAGGAAAGGTAGACAAGAATATCACAAAACTTAGGAGCCAGAAAGATTTTATAGGAGCCAGAAAGGCTGGTCCTAGTAGCACGGAAGGCCCTTCTTAGGCATACATTATATTTTGGAAAAATACTTAGGAATGTTGCACCCCTATATTTAATGATACGTTATATTTTGATATATATGTGTGTGTTATTTATGTTCTATGGCGATTCCAGATGCTATAGTATAAATATATTATTGTAACTATAGACACACTAATGTCATCCACTTTTCACACAAGTACAATTGGCAGATGTGCCTCAATTGCTCGGCTCATTTTCAGTGTAATTATTATATTACAAATTATATATAATCTCTAACTTGTTGGACAACAGCTGCAAAACACAGGACACAGAACATCTGTATACTTTATAACTGTATTGTGTCACTATATCTTAGTGTAATATGTGTACATCTACACAATAAAAGGATCTCAGAAAAAGAACAGTTTTGTTATTAAATATTTTGCCCGCCTATACTCTACTTATTTTATTTTGGATTGTATGTAAAGCGCAAACAAATATACATATGTAAGTTTGCAAGTTTTCACTCTTGTGTCAGTATGCACGTTTGATTTTAGGCTTATGACAGGATCCTCCATTCTGTGCAATGTGTTAATATTGTTTTTGCCTGTATAGCATTATGGAAAATGTGGGAACATTACAAATAAGGGATAATAATATCTACAAAAAAGAAAAAAACAATATATTACTAGGAACTAGAATACTACACATTCATTTATACAGGGTGGGGCACAGAGAAAACATAGGCCAGCATAGAGAAATAAGATAGAGATTAGAGATGAGAGACAGATTTGTTGAGGTTATGATGTAGACTTTCCAGTAGTAAACAGGCACTGCAGTCTCAAGGAGCTACTTTGTAGGTCTTAGGGAATTTTGGCCAGAGAGAGAAAGGGATGAGATGACAAAAAGATGTAATGATAAGATAAGAGGAACAAATAGATATATAGACAGTCAGACAGCTAGATAGATAGATAGATAGATTGATACATAAATAGATAGATAGAAAGATATAGATAGATAGATAGATAGATAGATAGATAGATAGATAGATAGATAGATAGATAGATACATAAATAGATAGATAGAAAGATAGATAGATAGATAGATAGATAGATAGATAGATAGATGGGTTAAAAAAGTAAACAAGTCACTTTTGGGGACTCTAATGAGACAGTTTGGACACAAGAGAGATAGGGATGAGACAGTGAGAGAAAGTTAATCTGTAAGTGCATTCCTATGAGATCCCACAAGCTGCCTCCATTCCTGTCATTCCTTGTAGCCAAAACAAGGGGCTATCACTTAATGCCAACCTGTTTTTTTGTTTGTTTCCTAGTCCTGGAATTGAAAGGGGGCAGTGTGAGGGTTGAAGGGGGTGCAGGGTGGGAGTGCAGTTAATTGAGAATGCTGTTTAATTTTTCAGCTCCAGTGGGCAGCCCCTGGCCACAGATGGTTTAGTAACATTGGCTCCGTACCTATATCTGAGCCCCCTCATCTTGCCCCCTCCCAGTAAGGAAAATACACACTCTCAAGGCAAGCGTGAGCTTAAGAGGAATACAAAAAAAGGCAAATTCACACAAAAGAGCATTCAGTGTCTTCTTTTCAAGGACCCCCAGATGGGTGGCAGGGAGGGAGGAGGGAGTGATACTTCCAATCTGATCCATTTGCAAAAGACGACTTTTAGGGGTCAGAAAACAGGCCACAGTTTTGCCTAAGAGAAATGAGAGCCATTTGGCAGCCCATTCGCCAGAAGAAAAGGGACGATTGGAGAGAAATGCTTTGCCAAACCTGCCTAAATTCTATATCTGGACTAAAAACTGCTGGTTAAAAAAATGTGAGCATTGAATTATATGATGTAGAAAAAAAAAAACATTGTGAAAAATAAAGTTTTTTTTGTCAATCTGTTTCCATTTTGTATATAGCTTTAAATAAACCTTAGAGCACACTTTAGCATTTTTCTATACTATTTTAATTCCCTAACTGGTTTCCCATATACTGAAGTGTGCAGACCCAAACAGGGACTATAAGTTTGATTTTCATCAGTAAAAACAGAACTTATAAGCACTTTTTAATAAAATAAAGTACATAAAAGTAAATAAATGCACAGGTATAATATATAGCTAGAAAAATCCAGAAAACTTCCATATCCTGAGGTTCAATTAAGCCAAGCTTTTAGCTAGGTAATAATGACTAAATGGGCCTTTTAGTTCTTATTTGCCATTAAAGCTATGGTTTTGTTTTTTTCTTTTACAAAAGAAATGCTGATTTGCTCCCTCTAAAAATGTACCGCTCTAGAAGCCAGTAGTAAAAAAATGTAAATACACCAAATGTGATTAATATCCATATACTAAATATGCATCGCCTAACACCTCCCTCGGGAAAAATAAGAACGAAGGTGCTCAGTAACCATCCAAAAGTATGGTGATACAGAGTATTGGCTGCATTAAGTTTAAGTAAAAGCAGTATGTCACTTTAACGTGCGTTGCACATAGGCGCACAGCAGGCAAACAACTTTACAAGTCAGTTTATAAGGGGGAGAGCTGCAGGGAGGTTGCTGCTAATTTGGACCCAGGGACCTCTCCCCTTCCCTTTTCTGGCTATGTACACCGGATTCGTCAAAGTTTGCAGCCTCGTTGGGTAAATCATTTCTGACAGGATGAGGGGCAAGATGAGAGCTGTGCCGAAACTTTTCTTAGACCGCGGGGGGACCTAGAATCACCTGGCTTTTATTATAGGGCTCCGGAATCATTGTGTGTTTCTCAAGCTCCTAATTAGCAATAGAAAAGGGAGAAAAAAATATGAATTGCAGGAATGAGAGGTGTAACATTATAGAAAAATAAAATGTGCATGGTGCAATAATTTAGACATTTAAAATTAGACATTAAACAGCTCGTCGGAGAAGGGAGGACTGTTGCACCAAATTTCGGTTGCCCTATTCAACTGTATTTGCATTTCTGTACACATTAGATATATTTTTTTCTTTTAAATTTGCCTATTACCCCCTCTATTGTACAATAAGCTGGAAAACTGCTACAGAAATTGCATATAAATAATAATAATAATAATAATAATATGTGCAGGCTCATTGCAGGCTCTGTTGTGCAGAGTTGCACAAGTTTTATAGGCGTCATAGACAATATCCGCACAGCAGGTGTGTAGTAGAGGTCCTGAGCCCTGCTAAGGTAATAAAGTAATTGGTCACAATAATTTGATATCACAATATTACAAGAAGCTCCTTTACATCTTGGGCACAAGAACAGTGATCCAGTAATGAGGGCAGGGGGGCTGGGGACCTTGTTGTGCGCAGCTGCAGAAGTGTGAGCTGCTGTATCCAGAGCAATTGCAGAGAATGGTATATGTTATTTATGACTGATAACAATAAGGGGCTTTTTCATGTGACCGCAGGTATGTAGTCGAAACTAGGAGCCCTTTGAAGATAACAAAGTAACCTGTCACAGAGCAAAATGTACTAATAATCTCAAGTGGCTGAGTTGTACATCCCTGTATTTACTATTTCCTATAAGGACAATAGAGATAACAGCCGTTCCCACCTGAGATGCTTTCTAAAGTCCCTGAAGTGCTGAGAGATATGCAAAAAAGCTGCTGGGGGGAGAATGCCATGAAAATAAAAAAAACTGCATCTCCCATCACAAACAGAAGAAAATAACAGCACAAAGATGTGATAAGTGTATACATAACTGCACATACATCTCACCCGCTCAGACAGCACATGATTCATTCTGGTGATAAGTGTCCCTTTAACTTACAATACAAATGTAATGATTATATATTGCACAGGGATATAATTTTATCTCAGTATGTTCCCTGCTGTGCTGTTTCTCTGCAATACCTATCAAGTGATTGACATTCCTAATTTTCTCTGCATGGGATGAGAGTGGCTCTGCAGGACTTCAAGCTGAGACTGAATAAAAATAATCAACGGGAATAATAAAAATTACTGCTAAATAATACTTTCCCACAACCCCAAAATCTAGGTCTGTCACTGTAGGAAGCCATGACTCAAGGGTAAGAAGATATAGCCGGAAAAGCAGAATGGTATAATGTCTTATCAAGTGGAAGGAATTTAGTATTTCACCATAATGTGAAGAATTTGTAGAGAAACTAAATTGTGAGGTGTTAAATAAATATTATATATATGGATATCTGTCTATTTATCTATCTATATATATATTGATCCATACAGACAAACAAATTGTAATAAAAAGGAGCCAATCAGCTTTTCCAGGAGCCAGGATGGAGCCATTATACTTAAGACGTAAATAAAAAAGGGCCCGAGCAGAAGCCAGAAGTAAATGGCCAAAGCACCCAGGGTTTGTCTGTATATATATATATATATATATATATATATATATATATATATATACAATAAACTCCCTGTCATCCAGCACCCACGGGGACTCCCTATTGCCGGATAAGTGTAGTTCCCGGTTAATCTGGAGCCCTGAATTTAATGGTCTAAATGACCCTTAAGGCATAAGCACCTAAACTGGGCCATTTAGGCCCAGAAAAAAACAATCTTTTTTTTTTTGCAGTCTCGAACTGCCGAATAGTGTCGAATAGTTAATGCCGGTGCCGGTTGCTTGAGAGTCCCAGTTAGTTGAGTGCCGGATAATCTGGAGTTTACTGTATATATATTGTAAGTTTGTGAGTCTTCGATCTTGTGTCAGTGTTTTGGGAAAGCTCTATGTATGTTAGATTCTAAGCTCAGAGACAGGGCCCTCCATTCTTTTGGGATGTGTTAAAATAGTTTTTGCCTTGACTCTAGTTTGCTTAGGTACAAAGGGTGGCGTTCCAATGAGCATTGGAGGTGCAAACACAAAGTAAAAACGTATTAATTCTACAACCCCAAAAAACTTGGGGCCTTAGCCAAATGCGCTCACACAACAATTAATCTTTTTGGGAATAACTGATTAGGCTCACATTAGATGTCTGGTTCATTGTATTTAAACAGATACAAACAATTTGATATAAATAATCTACTTCTCACATACATTGGCCATTTTTTTTTTGATCCTATATCATACTTGCCAACTATCGGTATTTTGGAGGGACTTTCCCACAAATATCCATCTTTTGAAGGAAAGTCTTACATTTAAGGCTTGTTTTCCAACCATGACCGTGTCCCAGTTTGTCTGGTTCCTCCTATTGTTTACTCTCAAAGTCCCAGAGAAATATAGAAGTGTCCGTTCTAGGGATATATGTACTGTGCACATCTCTGAAACTTATTAACAGGTTACACTCAGTGTCAATACCCGATGTGCATCATTTTACACAAATATGTGTCATTCTTTAGGCCATTGGTGATGTTGGGTAGTATATAATATTTATCAGAAACAGTTTTTTTTTCACATTGTGTAATGCAGAACATGATGTCCTGTACATGCTTGGGTCTGATCCCCTGACTCACCTTTTTCCATACTCCACGACCACATTTTGTAACCGTGCTCCAGCAGCACACTAGCCATGATCGCCGTGGCTGGAATAGACATGAAAGGCGAGTGTTGTAACTGGATTAGCACAACAGTGGAGCAATCTTCAGAGGATGAGAGAACATCTAATTAAAGCCATTCAGACACGCTGCACAAAGTCTCTGCCTTTATTATTCCTCCCTGGGATACAGCCCAGGCACAATTCAGTTTATGCCTTTTTTATTAATTACCTACACAGCTGTATGAGGGATAGGAGGAGCCGCAGGACATCCTCATGTTTGCTTTGGGATTATTTCCATCCTATGTAACCTAAAAGCACTGCAGGGTATCACTAGATAACACAAACCCTGCAGTGCCTCCAATCACTATGCTGCATTGTACAGAAGCAGGTTCTCCAATTCTATAGGAGAGAAAACTTTTAAGTTTTTAGCTTATAAACTGCCACCTTATTAGTGGCTTTCAAACAATTCTTCTAAGCATTAAATCACAGGACGTTTCTATAAGCACAATGGGAATGTTGCAGCTATAACAGCCTATGGCCTCAACATGACTAATGGAAAGCTCATTAGTTTACAAGGACACACCCTACTGAGAAAGTAGAGGGCAAAGTCGACACTGAAGCAAAATAAAACCCAAATTGCACATAAAATTTTTAAATGTTAAGGCTGTGCTTATTTTTTATGTCTGTCTCCAGAACTACAGAGCTGACAATCTAATCAATACATCTGTGCAAATTTGGGATCTGGCCTGGTGGATATTTCATCCAGGCAGCCGGAAGAAATAAAAGCCGATAGGGAGGAGGAGAGGGGCCAGCCAGAGAGAAAAAGCGAGAGTGAGAGAATAAGCCGTACTTGTATGTCTCATTGTCCACGCTCACAGTCTAATTTGCTGATCGCATTCTCCTGCAGCAGGGGGAATGTTACGCTGGCTTAAGAGACAAATCAGACACAAAATAAAAAAGGGCCCGAGCAGAGCAGTAAACCAATTAACACAGTATTCTCTGCTTGGACTGCTCCTTTTGAAGGCGGACCGGGTGGGGGCTGGAAGGGGGCTGACGGCTTGTACCGTAACCTGCTCTCTAATAACCATAAAGTTACCATTATTTACGGTACAAGATATTAAATAAATAATGGAAAAAAGCTGCCTGGGAGAGGGAACCAGAGACGAGCAAAGAAGAGAGAGAGCAGAAAAGCTTTCTTAAAGGAAAACAAGTTTAGGGCTTGCACAGAGTATAATAAAAAATCACTTTCTTTTTAATTGTACCACTCCTAGTGCCTCAATATGGATAAAACCAAAATATGTGCAACTTAAGGGCATATTTACTAAGCATTGCAGTAATGTGCATTGCAGTGCTCCAATGTATTTTATTTCTTATAGAACAAATTACCATCGCAGCATTTTGCATCCTAACATAGGATTGGAGAGGCTATTCAGCACTTGACTTTTAGTACATCTGGCCTACAAACTTCAAGCTGCAAAACTGGGCCAAACTAGGAATTTTTTTTTACTGAAATGTTATAATTTGATTGCTTGCATTGAGATGCCTGCACCAGAAATTGCTGTGTGTCTATTTCTATATCTCTCATATTTTGGATACCGTATTTAGTTTTTTCAGACGGCATTTTTGTATTACTATAACACAAGATCCATATGTCTGTATGGAACATAAAGGAAAACACTAGGGAAAAAGAAAAGCAAATAACCATTTTTAGCAATATGCTAAGAATTTAAAATATCCCCATCGGAAATCTCATAATATTTATATCTAATTGGAGCTATAATTATCATACTCTCTATACTCAATACAAATTACGTACATATTTGCTAAGGCTGAATTGAGCACAGTTATTTACCAAAGTATACTAGTTAGAAACACTGTAGTTATAAGTAAATATAACACCCCTAAAATCTGGATCTAAATGCATGAAAAATCATTTGATTTGATAGTTAATTTCAGAAAAAGTGTGAAGCTTGATAAATTCTCCATAAATGTTTTATGATCAGACAAATAGGGAGATGGGGGTGTAACAGGTTTAAAAACTAATAAAAATGGTAACATTAATTTTTAGAGGATATTGGTATACAGTTTATAGAGATAATGAATGGAATGATTTGGGACATGTTTCAATGCAACGTTTCTTCCACAAATACAAGTTAAACAATTAGATTTCATACTGAGGAAGTGCAACCTCATATTCTGTTGAGGATACTCACTAATCTATGAGGTGATCTCTATATAACAACATATATAACTGGAGAAGTCTCAACTCGGTAGTACTAAGGTCTCTACTCTCATGGTAAAGAAGAGTAGAACTGAAGCTTAAGACTGGAGCTCCAATGGTGAAGCTTAGAGGGAGCATCGTCAGCCAAGGATCCCATGTATAATAAGGTTGTTCATGGATAAAGGGCAGAGCTTTCTAAACCCAAAGAGGTTTCTTATCCAACTTTGTGACCGTCGCTGAACACTCAAAGTACTCATCTTTGGATCTTTCCGTTCTCTGCCTTTATGATTCTGTTTTCTAAAATGAGTTCTGCAATTACAATTAGCATGCTTTCTGCAGAAATTATGTGGCAATCAGTAGAAGCAAATTAAATTACACCACCTTGCTAATACACTCATCATCTGACTATCAGCCTTGAAAAGTGTCAAGATGCTGAGATATTTGATATTCTAAAGTGTCTTACTGTTTTTTCAAATTCTTAATTTCCAATGTATTTGAGATCTGATACAGCTTTGTAAAAAATGTGCTCAGTTGTAAAACTAGTGGATTAGTTGCCTTTCCATGGAGTTCCACTACAAGCATTATATGTAATGGATGTCTACCATAATAGTATCTTTGGATTTCAAAACCACTGGAGCTGAAGGGTTAACCTCAAATCCTCCCTCCTTTCCTAACTTTTTCCCTCTGACTGGAGATTCTCTTTCCTTTCCAACAAAAGCCTTTAAAACCCAATTGTGATTCAAAAACATTTTTTTTCTGTGGGGCAGCTCCTGTCGCTACCTCATCCATTCTCATCCTCCCTCATCAACCCCCCTCTGAAAAAGGAGACTGCATAATGGATCCCCCCCAGTGCCTCGTCATTCAGATTATGTAGAAGCAGTGCTTTTCGGGGAAGCTGGCCTTATCCAGGCCTTTGTGAGGTCTGTGCCCCATGCAATAAAAGGTCACACACAAGAGACCTACACCACACCACCCACAGTCAATGCACTGCTGCTTCGTCTTCCTGTGAGATTAGAGGCCACTAACCCATCGCCCAGTATTGGCCACAGAGGCACAAGAAATTCCTCTCTACAAATAAAGAGTCTGAAACAAGGACAGAGGATTAGGAATGTCAGGTCTGACTCACTTCCACTGAGTCCCACTCACTCTCCTTGTAGCCACTCCTGAACCCGAGCTTTGGAGGAAGACTGGAACAATATGATGTTACACTTCAACGCACCTCTACTTTTTGGCATCCAATCTGAGAGTTCCACAGCTAACTGAACCCCTTTATTTGGGAGCCTTCAGACCATTGGCTCAGTTCTTGAGCGAGAGCTGATCACCATGAGAAAGCCTAACTTTGATATGAAGTAATTACAGCTAAAGTCATTAGATCACATGAAAACCATTGCTCAACACAACTTGCACATATAAAGACTAACTCATCAATCACTGGAGATAAGATTTTCTGGACATGTTAATCAAAAGGTGTTTGGCGTTTAGGGCACAATGCATAGATAATTTCAAAATTGCCATAATATAGCTATATAAACATCAGATTAACTGTAATAACATACATAATATTATGTTACCATAAAACGCATTTTATGATAACAACACTCCCACTCCATTCCCATTTGTGACAAGACAGTCCCATTGGCCATTATACAGAAACCCATAAAATAGCTTAATGCAGACTACCTCAAGAAGCTGCAATCTGTGTTACACCAAACATGCAGCCTTATTAAATTGCGATTTGGCCAATTGAATAGGGCTCTATACAAGCAAATTGCATATATTTTTTACAGTAATTTTTAGTTAGTGAAGATCTTGCTTTTGGATATAAGTTCACTAACTAAAAGCTCTGTGCTTATATAGAGCCCTATTCAATTGGCCGAATCGCAATTTAATAAGGCCGTTGGATATATAATATGTTATTTCCTAGAACTTGTGATAAATATTATCAGAAGTAACTCACTTATCAATGGAAAAGACTGCGATATCTACTGCAGCTGAACTTTATATAATTCAGGGTGTCCGAAGATTTCTACTCAAAAGCGTTGGTGTTGTGAGACAATATCTGACAGAGTACCAGTTTTTACTAAGAGGTGATGTTGTTATTTTTATTTACCCATCACAATCAATTAAAAATATAATATACACTATATTTGTCTGTATACGGTACATGATAATCAAACTCTCTACATGCTATAAATTGTCCATGTCTTTAACCATAACTACCTTTAAAATTTAATATAAAATTAGAATTGTTTAGCATTGGAAAATTCCATTGCAATTCAATGAATATTAATCTAATAAGAGATTTAATAAATTTAAGGAGATAGGTAGATTTCAAATGAAGCGGGATACAAGAACATGAGATTATGACTTAAAGTTTCTGGGGTAATTTGCAAAAGCTTACTGAAAAAGCAGTAGATAAGTAAAATAGCCTTCTAGCAGGCATAGGGGCAGAAGAAGGGGCAAATACAGTGACATAATTAAAGAATGCCAAGCGTGGAAGAGTAATTTTATGTAGCTTTAACTGACAGACTAAATGGTCTATACATTCATATCTGCTATGAAAACGTATGTTTCTATGGGCAAATTAAACTAGCTATAGTACTTTGTGTACGTGTAGCCATCATAAGAAAATAGGAGAGCATTTGCATTTCAAATGTCGTTGACGTTTAAAGTCTTGCTATAAATGATATTTAGTCATTATTTACACCCATTAAGATTGCAGAAAATGACATTATTTTGTGGCTCCCTTGACTGCTTCCTTGTCTGAGGTGAGGATAAAAGTTGCTGTCAGATTTGGAGCAGGAAATCGCCCCTTTGTCACTGTTGAAAGCCCCAGTTAATTACTCTGGTCACACTGCATGTTATCTCCTATCTTCCAACAAGAAAAGGGCCGGGCCAGGCATACACTTACAGAAAGGGGCCCCAATGTGCTGAGGAGGGCCACAATAAAACTGAGATGTCATTTTTCTTGTTCCTATGTTGTTAGAAAAAGAAAAACAGGTAAACAAAGGGATAGACAATACCAGAGGGACTCAGCAGACCCTCTATCAGCTCTTACAGGGGTAATACATTTCATTTCCTGGCAGCTCTAACTTATCTCAGGCTTGTTTTTAATGAGGTATAATAAGGGAAACATTTTGTAACGACACGGTTCCTCTATTTTATCCGACAAACAGCTGTGTCACGCCAGTGCTTGGGAGCATGAATCATATCTCCCTGCCTGCATATGCTAACTCCCATGTAATTACCCCGGCATCTTAAATAAAGCCAGCCCTAAACCTGTCGTTTAGATTACAAGTAAACGGTGGCAGATCTCATATCTTGGTCCTCCATCATTACAATAAATTTATCACAAGAGATAGGACAGGAAAGGATGGGACAGACCAAGGCAGAGTCGGTTATACCTGGGGAAAAATGGGTTCTAGATCAGGGTAGTGTGATGGATAATAGAGTAGTAATGTCAATTATTATCAAAATATTGGCATAATTTTATAGTGTTCTCTTATTTTTATTCTATATGTATGAAGTTTAAAAAAATATTTCATTTTATTTCATTTATGCACATTCAACGGCGGCCAAAAATAGGAGCCAGCTAGATTTTTTAGGAGCAATACAGATTACTTAGGAGCCGCTGAGGCAATTTATTTATCGAAAATATTTAGGGACCAAAAGTAAAATCTAAGGAGTTTGAGTCTACATATCTAAGTTTATTCAGAGTATATATATGTGTCTTCATATTCAGAGTAGTCATAAATGAGTTAAAAAAGAACTGTTGTGGAATTAGACTAATAGTAAAAGACTAATAACCCTTAACCCTAATGTGTCACAATCTCTCTCAATGTTATTTCACTTTCTTGTGAGTACCAAGGATGTCACTCTCTCTGTCGCTTTGCCCTCCTTCCTATATCACATCTCAGCAATACGCAAATTCTGCTCATTTATCACTGGCGTCTATTATTGATCTGGTCCCGCTAGGTCCCGCTCTACACTGCTGAGCTGTGGGAATCCCACATGAGGTGTGAGTGAACATGTCTATAGGTCATACAATGTGCATAATGCTGGGTACACATGTGAAAGGCACAAACTTCCACGTAGACACAGATTTGACAGCAGATAAGAACTATTTTCCCAATTAATTGTATTAATGAATGTATTTATGAGTATATATATATATATATATATATATATATATATATATATATATATATATATTGAAGGTAGCTGAATTGAAAAAAAAAACTGTTAGTCCACAGAAAGGGTGGTAGACACAGGGGAGGGAGGATGGGGGCAAAGAGACACAGGGGAGGGGGGAAAGACACAGGGGAGGGGGGAGGAGGGGGGAAAGATACACAGGGGAGGGGAAAGAGATACAGGGGGGAGACGGCAAAGAGACACAGTGGAGGGAGGGGGGAGAGAGACAAAGGGGGGAGACACAGGGGAGGGGGGAAAGACACAGGGGAGGGGGAAAGAGATATGGGAGGGGGAGGATGGGGGAAAGAGACACAGGGGAGGGGGAAAGAGATACAGGGGAGAGACGGCGAACAGACACAGTGGAGGGAGGGGGGAGAGAGACACAGGGGGAGACACAGGGGAGGGGAGAAAGACACAGGGGAAGGAGGGGGAAGAGACACAGGGAATGGGAGAAAGACACATGGGAGAGGGGGAAGAGACATGGGGGAAAGAGACACAGGGGAGGGGGGAAGAGACACAGGGGAGGGGGAAAGAGACACAGGGGAGGGGGGAAGACACGGGAGGGAGAGGGGGGAAGAGAAACATGGGAGGGAGAGGGGTATAGAGACACGGCAGGGAGAGGGGGAGGAAAGAGACAGAGGGGGGGAATAAGGGAAAGAAACAGGTTAGGGAGAGGGTGAGGGAAGACACAGGAAGGAAGAGATACAGGGGAAGGGGGATGGGGAAAAATATATATATATTTATATATATATATAATCCTGTTATTTATGACGGGCAAACGTCTAGTTATATATATAGGCTGAAAACTTTAAAAAACTTTAAGACACAGAACTGTACATCAAAGTGAAAGTATTTACACACACAGAAAAAAGCAGCGGAGCAACTGTCACATAAATGTAATGACACTGAAAATGATCATGTTATAAAAACAGACAGTGGAATAAAGGTATTTTCACTTCATAAGATGCTATAAATGCCATATTTAGCAATATTTCACTGCACAGACAGAAACATGAACAGTGCAAAACAATAAAAAAGAAATGTTTACATAGATAACACTCACTGACAATCTCTATAACGTTACTATGGGCATAGCATATACCTGACTGATGTACAGGGAGCAAATTATTCCATACATCAAAATATATTACAGAGAATTCAAGTGATATTTGTATTTTTTTTTTTATAAATCATTACCCTAAAAGTGAAATTGAACAGAAATGTTTAATATATTTACTTTTTCTTGCCTGAAAAAAAGAATTAAGTAAAGCTGTTTAAAAGGACTGTGCAGAAACAAGGTCTGTGCTTGTATCTGTCCACCAATGTGCATGGACTGAACCATAGTTAGTGCTCATTGTCTGATAGACAGAATTCAGTTGTGTTTATTAGTTGACAGACACAACTCACAAAGCTGCATTAATGCTCATTAACCAACACTAAGAACACCTATTAGAGTTCATTAAATAGGAGGCACAAAGCATACAGTTGTATTACATCCCTCTGTCTGATAGGCAGAACTTATACAAATTACTAGGAGAAAGGGACAAGCCCCACTGAGTGGAGCAAATCTGAACAGAAATGGTAAAATTACGTCTTTGTTTTTTTTTTTTTGTTGTGTGTTTCCACACTTTCAAACATAATCCTTCTAAGTCCCCAAGCAATGCTTGGAGAAAGAAGTGCCGCTTATCTCATACAAGGACACAGAATAACACAGGAGGAGAGTTTTGCAGAACTCCATGATGATTAACCCCTGACGTGTCTCCCTCTGGCCAATTTGTCATTGCATGTCACTAAAAGCCATTATTAGCATTCCTCGCAGATATTGACATCAATGTCTTGCAGTCCTCCTGGGCTGTGAGTGATTTCTGTGGACCAAAGCCCCTCACGGACTTTATCTCCATGGCAAAAGTATTGACAGAATAATATTACTGTCCCCTGCAGGATGGTAACGTATGCAAAATCAGGAGCAAGGCGTGAGGCTGTGAAGAGAATGGGGCCTATCGGGTGACCTCAGAGCAGTGACAGGGTCATGAGTTGGCTCAGTGTCCACCTGATCCTCACTGACCCTCAGCTTCAGTGAGCAAACCACAAGTATCTGTGTATTGCTAAAAGCTGGATCTCTTTGAGGCAAAAGATTTTAGTTATACAATGTGTAAGGCTGGAGCGAGTTCTCCAACTAATATAAAACTTGGTCATAACCTAAAAGGGTAAAATACTAAAATTAGTTAATCTAGGCTCAAGCCTCTATAGACAGACATGAAAGTTCATGTAAGTCATAAGAAAGAGTAGTCATACCTTCCAACGCAAAACCATTTAGACGAATTGGAAGGTCTATAAAAATATTCTATGGTGAGAAAGTTTTTATGCTTAACCCAAACCAGACAGGTGTGAAGTCTTACCCTGGTCTTCTAATAAAGATATATATATATATATATATATATATATATATATATATATACACATATATATCTTACTAGATTTGATCCTGCTGATTTTTTTTTATTATTATTTTTATTATTGCCATTTATTTGTATGTAGCTTTATGTATTTGATTGTATCTGATGCTATGGTTTTGTTAAAGAATATGTATTGGCCTTACTTACTGCACAGGAGGCCGTGTTTCCATCCTATCTGTACTTACTTTTGTTTAAAAAAAAAAAGCTGTATCTCCGGCATCAGTTATTTATTTGTTGACTTTTATCCACGGTGCTTTACATAAGTTATTAAACATTACATAATTGATTTATGATATAAAGCAGTGGTTCTAAGTTCCAGAATCAGTTCTAGTCCATACAACTTACTATAAGTCACAGTTATATATAGAGTATCCATGTACTCATGAAGGGATTATCCATTAGGCCAACTAGGCAGCCGCCGAGGATAACCACCTAGAACAAGAGAGCTGTAACAGGAAAATTAACTTAAACACACAGAAAAGGAAAAAATGGGTCAGTGAACACCTTGCATACTCACTCTCAAGGATTCCTTCACTTCACTGCCTAGGGGCTCTAAAAAGGTAGATCCGGCACTGCATGTACTTATCTGCAGTTAACACGTACTTTGTTCAAATCAGTGCAAAACTAGACGAATATTTAGTGTATCAGAGGTAGTATCAAACTTTTAAGTAGTAAACTTATAATTTCTTCAAGATCAAACAATACAATAAACGATCCCATACTGTTCAACTCCTATGTTTATCCTTCAATGTTACATTAGGAAATACAATTGAAAATAATGCTGTAAAAGGCATTATTATTATATATGTGGATTAGCAATTAATTACAAGGACCAGAAGAGATCTAAAAAGGTTGAACTTGATGCACTAAAAGTCTTATTTCAACCTAAATTACTATGTAAATTTTGTAACTTAAAAAGTTAAATGCAGCCTTTAGTTTATTACATTTTACATGCAATTATTTTTTAACTGTAAGCAGCCACTGCCTTATTGTTTAGCTGCATTCTCACTGGGGTGGGCTTTGTACACTGATGAGATACGATTGAAAGTGCTGATACTAAAAAATGTCAATCAACCGGAGAAGATGCATCCTTCTCTGTAGTCATGATGCACTCCCACCTGCAAAAGCAGTTAAACAGAAATAAAATGTTGGTGCCGGCTACAGCTTAATTGCATATAAAATAGTTAATAAATAAAGCCTGCATTTTATTTTTACTTTCTAAAAACATTTTGTTCAATTGTAGTTCTGAAAAAGATTGTGTGGTCCTTTCAGTAAATATTCAGTGCGATGTGTGATTTTATGTTGATTTATCCCAAAAATACCCCTTTACATGACTGCATATCATTACTTGGGGTCTTAGAAAGGTGGATATTAGTAATACTACATTGACATGCTGCAGGGATTCCAATGCAGCACTGATATCACTTACAATATAAGATGTCTCAAATAAGATTCCCAAAGCTTGTGATTTTTGGGGATTTCCACCAAATATTACCATATAAATATACGTGAAAAATAATTGACATGAAAACTAATGGGCATCCTCTGACTGATGTAAAAATGGAAACGAACAAGCAATTTGTACTAAAGTGAATGCAGTCACTGGCCTGAGTTAGTCAGGTTGCGCCATTAGCTCTGATAGCTTTTCAGGCGGTAAGAAGCCTGTCTTCATGACCTTAAAATTGCTCATTAATATTTTACACACCTCTGAGCTGTGCATGCAAACCACCAACTGTCCCCGGGGGACTCCGGGAGCAAAATAATGTGAAATGACATCAGTTTGGGATTTTAATTTAGCCTGAAAAATTGGGGACCCAAAGTAGCAAGGAGCTCCTCAAAGTTCCTTAAACAGTCATAGGTTTGGAGCACATGGATCAATACACATTATTAGAAGATGTTGTTATTTTTATTTCTCCAATTTCTTCTAGGGTTTTTTGAGATTAAGGAATATCATTTGCTTAAGCTTTTCCCACAACCCTGGGCTGCTTCAAATAAAAAATACACTTTTCTCCAGACTGAATGCACTTCCATTTTAATATGCATACAGTGCATTTACAGTCTCATTTTGGAGACTATACCAAAATTACATCTTCTCCTGACAAACCTAAGTAAACTGCAAGCTCTCATGTCAAGGGATATAGTGAACATACTAATTGTATTCCTTTGCTAGATTAAATGGATTGTGATTTTCTACATATATATTAATCTACAAAAATTATAACTCCTAAAGAGGCACAGCGGTAACATTATTCCTCCACTGAGCTCTTACCACTTCAGAGACCAGCAGTAAACTTGCCGCTATATGTCAGTTACTGTCCGCGCTGCCCTAAACACCCACGGCTATTTTTTTGTTTCGCATTTCAATTTTTTGTTTTATTGACAACTTTATTAGTTCCAATGCACATAAAGCAGCGGATAAACTCATAACCGGGCCCTAATAAAACTATCCAAAA
The DNA here is from genome assembly GCA_027410445.1 of Discoglossus pictus. NCBI lineage: Eukaryota > Metazoa > Chordata > Amphibia > Anura > Alytidae > Discoglossus > Discoglossus pictus. The sequence continues at coordinate 186,907,835 of CM050170.1, read as the reverse complement.
TTGGAAAAAGCAAATAAAATCCGAGCCATAAATAACAAAAATGAAATAAAACAAAATTCCTAGAAGCCGTTATATAAAAACGGCATGGAGGGGAATCAGTGACGGACATAAATCATAAACACACCCAGTATGCTCTCATAGCTCTGTCTACTTTAAGTAGTTTAGTAAAAAAAAAAAGTCCAAAATATGAGAATCACTGAACCTACATGTATAACTAGAGTATTCCAGAAAGAAACAGAACCACTATCAGTATGTATAATGCGCTGAATGTCAGAGAGAGCTGCCATGTTTAAAATAACTCTCATTATTCCTATGGAACTTTTAAAAGAGAATGATCTGAAGCTCAGAAAACTAAAGTTAAAGTGACACAGATATTGCAGAAATGAAAACTATGCATAAAAATAAAAATACTTGCAATTGGTTGTTATTAAAAATTCTAAGCAGAAAGAGCTTAAAATTTATTGTATGTATAGATCTTTGAGTCAATGATTGTATCAACCGCATTGAAGTGCATGCCAGAGTTTAAAAAAGGCTAATAGTGATATTTAATAATGAAATAATTAAAGTTACCAGTCTTTGATTGGCATTTTTAACTGGGCATTTGTATCTTCTTTATTACACCTACAGCTAATATTTGTTAATTGCTGTTGATAAAAGTATTAGCTCAGAACTGGGACCTTTCTGTTAAAGTAACTTCTATATTTATTTTGAAGCATTTCCACTTAGAATTTTTAATAACCAATTTCATATGTGTTTATTTTTATGCATACTTTTTGTTTCTGCAATGACTGGAAATCTTCTGTGTTACTTTAAAGCAGAACACTACACTTATGGAGGATGTAATTGTTTGCTCTTCCTCTAGTCTGGCCCGTGATATGAAACCAAGCAAGAACATCATTACAGCTTCGCAATGCTTCCTCCAACTCTGTATCCTTAAAGGGTATGAATAGTAGCAAACATTTCCCCTGGAATCACTTTAATGTAACTTTTTTGGTGCATGGTAGGATTTGTGGAACTTCAGTGTTTTATTCAAACTTCCAAAAATGAAAGACTCACATCTCAGACGAACAAAGAGTGTGGGTATAAAAAAGTAAAAAAAAAACATTAACAAAGTGAAAATCACTGCAGCCGCCGTCCATCATGTTCTGTGCACAATTGTCCAAAAACAAAAATCCCATCTTGCGTGCACATTCTGCCTGTGACTCACGTCTCTTACAGAAATTCAGTATACTCGAGGCTGACAAATTACCCCTGAATGTGCTCTGTCTGGACTAACACATAGCACAGTAACACGATACGGATCAGATACACAACACGCTGTAATTCATCTTCAAATATTTAAACACACAAGATAAAGCAGAACACATACTCAATACATATGAAGCAATTACTTCTGATAAACGTACAAACCTATTAACGTGGTTAGTGACAGATATGCATGTAAAACGGTGCTCAAACTCATATAATACTGAATTCTACTAAACAAACTGTATAATCGCTATTCAATGCTTATCTTCAATGCATACGGTGCCTGGAATGACCTTGATAATTTTATTACTTTTTAACTGACAAGTGGACCTAAATGATGATATAATTGGGTATTAATGGGTCACGCTTACTTATATTTTCATGGGTACATGCAAAGGGTACTGTAAAGAAAGCCATCAAGCACATCAACTGGCCGAGAGACCGCAAAGCATTTGCAATAGCTGAGAGCTACAAGTATGTATTATATATCCAAAACCCATTTTACTAAGAATGATACATCCAAGACACGTTCCTCGATAAGGAGGCTAGATCCGAGATCCAGTCTACTATTAAAAGGTCAAGAGACATTAATAAATCCATGATCCAGTCTACTACAAACAATTCAAGATACACCCCACCATTAATATATCTAAGATCCAGTCTACTGTGAACAGATCAAGATCTATCCCACCATGAATAGATTCAAGATCCAGTCTACTATGAACAGATCAAGATCCATACCGCCATGAGTAGATCCAATCCACTGTCTGTTCAAGATCCAATTTACTATGAAGAGATCCAAAATCCATTCTACTATGAACAGAATTAAAATCCATTCTACTATGACTAAACATAAACGATCTAAGACCCACTCTGTTATGAAAATGTATGAGAGATCCAAACATGTTCATCAGCTTTGTACAATGGGGTAAAATAAGTATAGATGCCAGTGTGTTTAGACACACCCTGACAAATCTAAACTTAACCAGATGGAGTGATTGTTGAGGCCATTGCTAAAAAAATACAGAGTATGAAGAATAGGGCCACATGTACACTGATCAATAACCATTCTATCTGTTAAATGAGTGAACATGGCCTTTCCTGTGTTTTGGAATATACATAAACACGTGTAAAAGAGCGAAGTCCAGCTGCTGATAAACTGACCATGCCTACAGAGCAGCTAACAAATAGTTAATTCTCATATGGCGCCACAGCCATTTTAATGTGACTTCTATTTACAGCTATAAGGAATAAAATCAAACAAACCCAGAAAAAGATAATGTTCGGAAGAAGAAGAAAAAAATATCTCCGCCAGAGAGCCGTGACATAAACTCTGCTGCCCATCCCTGAACAGCTATAACGCGCTTATTGCCTTTAATGAACATAATAATGATTATATAGGCAATTAAAGCCTCTCTGGTGCTGATCCGTCTATCGTTAGGAGGCTGGCACTGGTGTGTTTCTGTTTAACCCTTACTCTACAAGTGAGAGAGGAAGGAAAATATGATTTTGGTTCTCTGCCATGAGTTGTTTTGTGACTTTACAACGGGATGGTTAGCATGAGAAGAGGTGGGAGACTGGAAGGAGGCAGTACAGAAGGAATATAGGCTGGAATAGAGAAGAGATTGCATCTGCCCTGTTGAATAGCTTACAGGGATAAAGGGCAAATGGCTGCAGAGCAGAAGAGTTGTTTGCAGGGAGCTAAAAAGGGGGAGAGAGAGGGGTCTCAAGCTATTGCAACATCTGGTTAAGTACTGTTGAGTCCACTGCCAGGCTGCCTAATTAGCACAACACTTGTGCCGGGAAATGAATCTGATGCGCACACCGCAAGCGCAGGACGGCAGCTGGCGGATGTATGGATGGACGTGCATGAGGCCGTTACGAGCCGTAGCATTTCACTATGAGGTGGTCTGCATGGCGTGGGGGGCTTGTCCACATTATGCAGGGAAAAGAAACAGCACTCTGGAGACCATGGGGGTCCTTTAAAGATGGCTGCACTGCACAGCTGCAAAACTGAGTTATAAAACTATTTTTCTCTTCACTTTATTGAAAATAAATGCATTTTTAACTTTGCACTTGAGAAATTTATCATCAAAAATAAAGAAAATTTGTGGTATTATAAATCTCCCAGTAAGTGTGTTTCCAAAAAAGCAGATGCAGTTTTATCATTATTTTTCAGATAGTACATTGTAAAAGCATTTTCCCAAAGTCACTATCATATTGACTGTAACCACTCTAAAGTTTTGTGTCTTTCACATGCCAGTTCAAAAGAGATGTGCAGCCCGTTGGGAACTGTAATCAACCCTACAGTAACATATTAAACGACCACCTACTTTTTCATATCTTACAGCTGTGGGTAAGACATTCTTCCAACCTCCTGATATACAGATACAAATTCCATTTACGTCACGGGATGTGAGTCAGGCTGCACAACACAGAATAAAAAGACCCTGCGGTTGTGTGATCTTTCACCCCATCCTCAGGCCAGCATCTTGACCATAACAAAGCACCCCTACAATATCTATCTATGTTCCTGATATCCCCTTCATTGCTGGTAATTCCCCAAGGACAGGACGGACTGGAGAGCCTATCCACTCTTGGAACATTATGAAATCTTCAGACTTTTTTTCATCACAGGAAGGAAGCTGGATCCTTATATTCTCCTGAAAGAATGTCGCTTACTCAGTGTATCCTTACACCTTCCTTTACCACACACTTCTGGATATTCATTCTTTTCGAATGACCTCACAGTGTCTAAATACTGAGAGAATACCCAAAATGATTAAACTTATTAATTATAGGTATATAATAAAGGTGTCCTTATATGGACAGACATAGATGGGTTGAAAAGTGCCAGGTGTCTGGCCTCCAAAAATTGTATTCCTGACTCCTAAATATTTCATGTGGTTTCTAGAAAATCTAGCTGCCTCCAAAGTTCTATATATTTATTATATATCATATAATTTTGTCCACCCCTGTTATATTTTGTGATACACACATCTGTGCACAAAATGTACTTTTGTAATATTTACTTATATTACAAATATAAGCATTTGTAAGTATAAGTATTTGTAAGTATACATATTTATTTATGCAAATGTCCTTTTGTAATATTTGGGAGTGTCAGGGGACTGTACAACTTGATTTACTGAGCTGAGATACTATATCATTTGTGGTCTCTATAGTGATTTGCTGGACTTCAGTCTTGAGACTGATCCAAACAAATACTGACAGAACATTGTGTGTGTGCAGTGCAACTAGGAATTCTGGGTAATTTCATGCAAATGTATGATGTTCATAAGAAATACATGTATGTATATACATGAAAGTACTAAGCTTCAGTTAAAGCATGTTTCTAAGTGAAGTTTTCATTAAATTTTATTTGAGCTTTATTGTTTTGGGCCTTAAGTTTACATCTCACACATAAAAAAACAGGAACCAAGGTGTGGAATGGATAAAAGGATTGTGGGTAATGCCAGAGGCGACCTTATCACAAGACTAGAAGGGGGTTTCATTAAGTGTCTTCCCCCACCACTGTACAACCAGTGATTACACATTCAGGGCATGAAGTTGGCATAGAAAGAGCTGGGCCCAGCCAAGCCTGGGCAGATGGGCGCCCAACCGTACTTTTTTCCCATCCCTTCCTTATGGGTTGCCAGGAAAATAACCCCTTAGACTATGCAGAGCTTGAAAGAGGAGGTGTATGTTTAATGGTCATACAGTCTCTGCACCCACAGCAAAACTCTTTATTTATCCATATGTGAAAGATAATCATCTGCCTGTGCTCTTTTCTATAATATACAGACTATTATTTTGGGGATTGTAATAAATAGGCACTATATTAGAATAAGTTTTGTGAGTGTCAATATATAGTATTACATTTTCTAATTATTAAATAATTTAGATATGTTCTAAAAATTGTCTTGATGAATATTAGACATGAAAAGTTTGCATAGATCAATAATGGTTAAAATAAATATACCTTACTACTGATTTTGAAAAAAACACAAGTTTTTAAAGGGCCATTGCAACTGGCCTAATTATAGTAGGACAGTAAAGTGGCAAATAAGAATGAATATTTCCAATTTTAAATTATTAACAAATGTTAAAGGATCTCCATACTGGGTTAATTGCTAAATTTTGTACATAGCTTCTGAGGTGTCATTACAGTAATGCAATTCACACATTGATACGTCAGCAGCCATACACAAAAGGTACCATAAATCCTACATTTATCAATAACGAGATAATTAGGCAATTATCAGTTTGGTGGGAGTGACAGCCAGAATGTAGTAAAAGCTGTTTTCTTATTACTAATTGATAGTTTTATCATCTTCCAACTGCCCATAATCATATTTTATTGGTACTTTAATATCCTACCACATTGGTACCTGTGATCCTTAACTATAATGTGATCCCATGCTTTTTTGGTAGTTGCACAAGCACACTTAACCATTAACCTTTTTTCTTATTTTTTAATGTGTCGATTTTCCCATTATTGTGTGAACTGAAAGGTATTACTGTAAAATGAATGACTTGCCCCTTCTCAAAATGCTGCCCCTAAAGGTTTGGGTCATTAATATCTGAAATCCTGGAAGGTAGGAGAAGGAGCCAAGGCCTTGAGTACAGCTCCTCAGTGCTGAGAATGAGATTTACAAGGCAGGGTGGTTTTTATGACGCCTGAGATTGGAAAAGGTGCACAGGCTTAAGCGGAAGCCTTTTTAGCAGTGGAAAGTTAACTCAGTGTCTAATTCAAGCAGACAGCCCAAGAAAGCAGCTCCAACTGGAGAGAAAGAGACAGGACATCTCAATTACACTCTGAGGCGTCGTAACGGGAAGACACTCCGACACGGAAGACAGAAAAGCCAAAGCTTCACTTTAAGGAGAAAAAGAAATATACACGCCAGGAGAGGGGGAAAAAATGAACAAAAGTATTGCTTTGGTTTAAAAATTATCCATAAACTCCTGGGGGAGCCTTTATCATCAGAGCCGTGTGTGTGTCATTTTTTATGCGCTATGGCTGAGAATGTCAGCAGGATGCATTCCGCTGCTGTCGGCTGAACCTGCATCTTTGTTAAATGACTGTACATGGAGTTTTTTTCACATTTATAGCACAGAGTACATAGAAAAGTCTCAATACGGTACATTGAATGGGTGTTTCAGAAAGGTCTTGCTTTCCCCAATGTAGGATGACCTAAAGTTCTGACTTCCAAATATAGGCAACCTATGCAGTTTTATCATGAATCCAAACAGTATGATATAAAGACCAATACTAGAAAAAAATCAGTTTTATCATAAAAGCAAAAGTCTCCCAAAAGGTGCATTTGTGATTATATAAATATTACAAGACATCAATTCCCCCAATCCATTGTGATACATTGAATCTGTCAATATTACTTCATATAGGTGCCATAATGGTTTATATCAGTCAATGTCTGTTCCAATGCACTTTTCTTATTTTTGTATTAACAATTTGTATCCAATTAAAGGGTTTCACAGAACAAGTAATACCTTAATACACTGTATCTCACTCAATTATAGTATATGGGGATATCCAGGAGACCAGGATTTAAGGATCTCTCCGTTGAAATGGGTCAGTTAGAATTACTCAATATCTGACATTGCCACCTTTTCAGATATATCCTCTAGAGGTTGCCCATAAAGTTTCATGTGAAATGTATGTATGTATTTATAAAATGTATATGTCCTGAATATACTTATATACCTACTTTTAACTCATTGTTTTCCAGTGTATGAGAGTTCTAGGGAATGATGCATTGTTTTTGATCTTGCTACTAGTCTGATTCAATTACTTGTAACCTGGCCCTTGTTAAAGGATTAACCCATGGAAATCAGTATTAAATAAACACCTAAAACAATAATACCACTAGAGGTGTCTTGATAAACTTGATGCAGTTGGTTTTATCCAAATCTCAACTGATTTTAGTACAAACCCATCAAAAGTTTAAAGGGACATGTATCTCACATATTTACCTTCCATGCATTTTAAAAGGCTGGTTTTAAACGTTTACAAAAGTTTTGGATGGAAAATGAGACTGCATTAATTGAATTGTTAATCACTTTGCAAACTGCTTTGCAACAATCTTAACACCTTCTGTCAAACTCTCATTAGGGTGTGTCAGGGAGCTGCGTTCTTATTCTCTATGGAGGAAATAGTTATGACCTGTCAATTGACTAGCTGCAACTGACACTCCAAAATTTGTCATGGGGGGTTCTGACATTGTTTCAAAGCTGCATTTCCTTAGTATCAGACCTTTACAGCAGTTGTCTCCTTAAATCATATAGGTTTAAGAAATAGGTCCAAGATCATTTGCTAATTCCACTGACATTTGAAGTTACTTTGCAAACAGACATGTAGTATGTTTCCTTTCAAATATGATTATAAGTCTTCCTCAGTGTTCCAAAAGTACCACATGTTCTGCAGCATTGGTACCACTCACACACAGAATGGTGAACACAAGTAATATGTACCGTATTTGTATATAGTGAGAGATCCTGGCTTGTAATAAAGAAGCTAATGAGGAGATATTGGAGGGTGCTTTTAGTAAACATGATAAAGTTGTACTTACACCGATCATTTCTGTCCTCCGGACTGGATGATGTCTCTCTATCTGATATCAGGCCGGACACTGCAAACAGTTTTTTCCCTGCATCGTCTACTTTCAGCCCTCCAGGAGAACCTGTGGGCATCTGAGTTCCAAACTCATACTCTTTCCCCTCTGCATCAGAGAAGCGCAGATGCGGGGAATCTGTGTCATGGCAGCTCTTGAGCCTCTTGGCTGGAGTGAAGGCAGACTGATAGCTCTCTCGCTCCTCAGGGGAGGTGAAAGGTCTGAAGGCCCCAACTCCACTGTGGTTCAACATGCTTATTGAAGAGCAGTCAAGGTTGGGCGGTGCAAACTGGGGATGGAGGTGCAGAAGAGAAGGTGGAAAGTCTCGGTTTTGGAAGGCTCCTGGAACACCTCCTTGGCGGTGGTACATGGAAGCAAAGGTATAGGAACCATTGGTGAAAGGGATGTGGACTTCTTTATCCACTGAAACTGGCACGCCAAAAGGACGTGGTTGCTGACACGGTATAGAAGCATCACGACTTGCTTCAGCAGTGGATGCCAGGACCATCAGTGCTGGTGAGGCCAAAGGATTAGGAAGGAAGGAAGAATTCTCCATCTTAAAAGCAGCCCGGTGCAGGTCCATCGTTGACTCTTTGGTTCTTACGGATTCAAGAATTACAGAGAAGATTCCAGTGGAGAAGGAACAGTTGGTTCTGGGCAGGATGTGGACAGCTTCACTGCATGTCTTCCCTTCAAAACCTGCATCCCATGTTAGAGAGAAGGAAAGATGAGATTGTTAGTCAAACTTTTTCAATCAATAAATAACTTTAATAATATATTTATAAAGGCCCTGCCATATATGTGCATAGCATGTTAAATTACAAGAAATCAGACAGCACTCAAGAACTAAACAAAATCATCACAAACTGTTTTTGATGGAGCTAATGAGCCAGAGTGAGCAAAAACTTGACAATATGACTATTTTGATTCCCATTATCAGTCATAGATAGAAACCCAATTCTTGGGTCATATTAATGTGAAAAATAATTACCATGTAGAAACAAACCCTGAGTGTTAACTGTATACTTTTAGTTTTCAGAAAAGAGTATTTCAATCTAAAAAAACTGAATACAATATATTGGTGTAAAATCTCTTATTGTTTTTTTTTTCATACTCTATTCTATGCATTTACAGGATGATATAAAGAAATATTGTAAAAGCAATAATTGTATATTCTATATATTATTGGAAAATTTGGAGTGCCGTCGATATATAATATATTTGTATACAAATGTATGAATATTTATGCAATCAAAATATGAAAGAAAAAATATAAAAAGATTTTAAAAAAAAAGAGAGCCAGAATACTTAACCGAAAAAATATTATCTATTTGTGATACAATTATTGATCTATTATATTATATACCATGTGTATTATAAGATCTATTAATAATAATCATATCCAAACCATTACCCAGTAGACACATTTTTCATTTTTATAGTACTTAGTCAACATATACACAGTCGTAGATGAACGTATGCTTGGATTATGCTGTCTGGATAAACAGATTGCAGCAAGATATAGATTAAACAGACAAGTAGATAAGAGCCTGTGGAATAAAGATTAACAAATCACCTTTCTTGTTAAACAAAGACTACACGGGCCAGTAATGACCATGAGCGATGCCTTCGCTCCAGATTCCAACCAGTTGCTGCAATCACTGATATTCCTTCTGTTATTTTTTCTGCTGTAGCAGTAAAAGATCTGTGGTTAATAAGCCTTTGTCAACCCGAGGCATTATTTGTACCTGCCCTAGGCATGCCATTCACCCCTTCAGTGCCAAGGTGCAGCCAAGACCCTTTGCTCCACTCTATTGTGCAATGATTACAAAAAAATAATCAAATAATTTGTACTTGAAGAGACAAAGGTAAGTACACCGCTCAAATAAAAAAAAAAATAATGTCACTTGATAGGTGTATAAAAAAATTCTCAACATTTCCATTATTTGCGAAGGTGGTTAATTGTGGATAGTAAAAGCTGCTCCTTTTGCCTAATAATTAAAGGGGTGACCTTCCAGCCGATGAAGGGGTTAATGGTCATTGATGGTAAGGAAAATACTCCTTTGTAGGTTGTTTTTATCACCCATTGTGTAAACAAGTCAGAAAAAAAGAACACAAAACACCTCACTCCACATACTGTTCTATTTTTTCCGTTCAAAGACTAATAAAAACATTTTTTTTCAACTTTATCTTATAAAATAGCACTGGCTTGCTTTTAAAATCAAACAGCAAGAGTTTAATAGTAAACATGAAAGGCTTCAAACTAAAATCAGAAACCAGGACTGAGAACAGAAACCTGGGGCTGGCAAAACTGTACATTCATAGTACAAAGGAACGTAACTAAATGTAAACTTCTCTTGACCATTTTATTAATTAAAAACACGTTTTTTGTTAGCCAGATATGTGCACCTGATGGGAAAATCACAACATTGTCTATAGGGCTTACATGCAACAGGTTGTATGTATAGGAATAAAATGTACAGTATATGATATAACATTCCTGTTATACATCAAAAAAACAAATAACTTTATATATATTTTTGAACTAAGAATTCTTTGAATAATAAAAAAAAATGTTTTAACTTCAGATGTCACAAATTGTAAATTTTTATTTTGTGAGGAAAAATATAATTTTTTTACCATCTCAGAGTAAAGTTTTGAAATTGCACCACTATAGATGTTAATTTTCAATAAATTATCTCACTAGTTGCTTCACTCCTTCTATGCGGTAACAAAATATACAGTTTATTTTCTTTAAAAATAAAATTACAGATGCTAATAATTCCATAATAATAAAAGTGAGTGATATTACTTTTTCATTATATTAAACACAATCTTTATAAAAGAAAAAATACAATAACAGATATATTCTAGGTTGGTTGTTGCGCACATTGAAAATTCAATATGCAAAAATATGTAATATGTTTGAATACAGCATCAAACACGTATTTGTTATTTTTTCACATACTGTATTTCCCACATATATTTTGATCTTGTCTATGATGTAAATAAAATGCAAATTATGCTCTTGCTTTTATATATATATATATATATATATATATATATATATATATATATATATATATATATATATATATATATATAATATATATACATAAAAAAAATAAAAAAATATTTTCTTACTAACTAGAAGATATATATATATGCATATTTTTTTTTTTTCAGTTTCAAGAACATAATCAGAAAGCAGTTTGAGATATTGATGGCTGGCGGCGTGACTTTTGGACTAACACATCTGACAGGTAAGCATACACTAGGAAATACAGACCCTGTATGTTTATGGTGCACAGGGTTACACTTCCTCCATCCTTCCCTTGCCACGTATATTAATTGTGCTGCTAAGAGGATACCCTCAGATTGCTTCCTCATTTGGCATCTTTCCTAGCACATATCAAGCCTAAATTACCAGATTATATATCTCTCATTAACTTATTTTCTCTCTTCCAAATTTTAAATAACTTTCCTCTCAAGTTAAATTACTTGCAGTGGAAGAGAGAGGCGCAGAGAGAATGATGTCAGTTACACTCTATCGACCTTGAGAGCCTATGTGCCTTTTTAGTATATTATATTACTGAAAGGGTACGTGATAACTCCATGTCAGTCAACACCTTAACAACGTCTTAATATTTACATATTTGTTTTAATACATGAAATCCTGTTTTATATTCAAATTATAAGATAATAAATACCGGCATCCATTAAAATTATACTGCAACTTTAAAATTAAAATATTATAATTATTAAACAAATTAAGTTATTCATTTACTTCTCTCATTATCCATTTCTCATTTATTTGAGTGCAAACAGGGAATAAGCATTGGATAAAAGACTGAAATAATTTGCAGAAGAGCAAACGCTTGGACATTTTCCGAAAGAACTCTACAACAACTTGTAGTTTCACAAACTCAAAGCGTTCTTGTAAATTTAAGATCAAGCTGTCTACATCCAAAATCAAAGGCACTGCTGTTGCCTCTTGAATTTCAAACTTAACAAAAGCAGAGTGCAAATTAACAGACACTTGCTATAACGCCATCCTCAAAAAGCTGCATTTTTCAGAGACATCCTTGGCTGTGCCATTAGTAGACTGAAAGGGTGCAACGGTTGCAAACCACAAACCTTATGGAAATCTATAGTTAATACACTCACAATGTCAAAATGTCATCATCTTAAATGCAGAGCCCTAAATAAGAAAACTAACAGACCTTCTTAATTAAAAAAATATGGATTGCAGGATAATCAGACAGAACCGAACACTGGATGTCTTGGAACACATCGCAAACCTACGGCAGGAAACCAATACATATTCCTGCTAGTATGCTGATTTTTTTTAATTTAGACCCCTTGCAAATCCAGATTAAAATAACTCCAGCTATTGATCCGAGCAGTGGAATTGACATTAATTTTAGTTCACTTCTCACTTTGCAAAGAGATCAATAGCAAGTAATAACAGCTGACAACCGTGCTGAAAGGACGAGAAAGAGAACCAGGAGACAGCAATCGAAAACGCTACCATATAAATCATCAGCTACTTTTCCACAGCATGAGACAAAACTCTGAAACCATCACAGAAAAGTCATTGTTGAATTAGCAATATGCGAAGAGCAAGAAAAATCCAAAAAAGGAAACAAAAAGTCACTGAACTATTTTTTTTATATATTTTTTTTACTATTTTTATTCAACAGCATGATAAAAAAGGTGAAAAATTGTATTATACTAACCCACATTTTTCTATATATTTTTTATCAAAATCAGCGAAACTATTTATTTTATTTTATTTATAACAATTTTACATTGGGTAAATATTCTGCGACCTATCATGAAATCAGTATTTTATAATGATTTTTAAATACTGTTAAATTCACATGTGCACACCTTTAGATTAAGCATTCCAGCTTTATAAATTTGTAGCATTTGAGGTTTGTGAACATAATTTTTATCTTACTAAATAAATAAATAAATATATATATATACATTTAAATGATATGATAAAAAGATAAAGAGATATATTTTACAAATACACACAAAATTTAAACTATGTGAAGATTATAAAAATACAAATGATTATACTTTTATAACAACTAGAAAAATTGATCTAAAATATAAAAAATCCATGCACATTATTATTCTGCATCAAAACCTGCATAAAACAAATTCAAAGGCTGCAATAAAACTAAAACCATGCATAAAAAAGCTGTTTGCAAATGATTAAATCAAGAAAAATATCCTTTTTTAAAAGAAAAAGACTTGAAGCAATTTATTCATTGGCAATGAATTTAAAACAGCTTTTTAAAAAAAAAATTGATAGAGCATTTATACACAACAGGTTGCATTTCTGTGGTTAAATAATTACATGCAAAGTCTCAGAAAATGAATAAACACATTGTCCAACCTTTCCTTAAACAGTTTACAAAAAATAAAATCTTTTAAGATGCCTGTAAACTTGCTCACGCTGACTTAAATCAGATTATTATTCACCGGGTCCTAATTTAAGTTTTTTCAACATGTTTATGGTTGCCACGGTTAAAAGAAAATTGACTCAGTCTGACAAATAAAAAATAAAAGCAGTACAAATCTCATATAACCCAGCCTGTTTGTTTTAACAGCTACTACAAAAAAAAGTAAGTTTCAGGAAAAAAATATTATTTCTTCCAGCACAAAATTTGTCCTTAATAGCGTTGGGAAAATACCAGCAAGATAGTGGCATTTTTATAAATAAAAAAGATGAAAAGCAGCAACTAAAATAATAATTAGAAAGTTAAACAAAAAAGACTAGAGTACATTAAAACATCCATCTAATTTTAGATCATTTTGAGCAATTATCTTTTATATTTTTACAGTTAGTTTTTGCATTATAGTCTGGTGTAATATCACAAATATATATTAAACAAGGTCCCAAAATCCAGCACAAAAACCGTGTATATATTTCAATATATATATATATATATATATATATATATATATATATATATATATATATATATATATATATAATTCAAATATTCCCACTAATACCAGAGACATCTCTGTAGAACCCGTGAATATTTAGGGTCTCCCCAAACACAACACTGACCCCATACAGAGGTAGCAGGTGCTTCTCCCAGAACGCCATTTTTGTGCCAAAATTTACCTCACAAACTCACATTTTCTACAAAGTATTTTATTTTTTCAGTACTATAAAACATTTTCCCTAAAATACACATTTGTGTGAGGGAGACAATTAAGAATCCCAGCCATTTTATTAATTTATACAGCAATTATTATAAAAATTGTATTAATTAATATAACAATTATTATAACATTTACTTCATAGCATTTCGGTTTATACTGTATATTCAGGAGTGTCCTTCTCTTCATATTGTGGTTTGTTTTACTCAGAATAAAAGTATTATTTGTAATGTGGTTTTAATATACTATTAATTGTTTTGTTTGACGTAAAATATGCCTCATGAGTTATTAGCCTTCACTATTGTTCTTTTTTTTAAAGGTAAAAATCACCCACACACACAATATATAAGCGTTCATTATTAATTCTTGTTTTTGAGGTAAAAAACCCTCCATACAACTTTATAGTTCACCATTAATTGTTGTTTTTGAGGTAAAAAATCTGCCAAAAAGATAATCAGGGCCGACCCCCCACAATAATATATAAACTTTCATTATTAATTGGTGTTTTTGAAACAAAAAACATCCATCAAATGTTGTTTTTGAGGTAAAAAAAAATCCCCAAAATGACAACCAGCTTCAGGGGCTGACCCCCCACACACAATAAATATAAACTTTCATTATTCATTTGTTTTTGAGGCGCAAAAACATACATCAACATTCACTGTTAATTGATGTTTTTGAGGTAAAAAAAATCCCCCCAAAATATGACCAGCTCCCAGGGCCGACCCCCCCACCCCAAACAAAGCAGGAGGATGCTAAAACCGTTGCAATTTATTCCAACAATCAGTTTACAGGAGCATTTCCTGCAGGACAGGGCTGTGTGGCTTCTCCTAATCACTTCATTGTGGACAAACAGATGTTTTTTTTTATGTATGTAGATCACAAGGTGAGGAATTTGCTTAATTCACACACTTCCCTCTTTTATTTTATTTTTCTGAAAAAGTTCACAATTACAAGAAGGGCCCTGCTGGGCTGTGAGTGTCCTCAGAGCAGCCAGGAAGGAAAAGGAAAAAAGTGGCAAAAACCCCTCACCAGGAGCCATGAGCTCCTGAGGTAAAATATAGAAGGTGCAGAAAGTGATGGGAACCGGACATTATCCCTAAAATGAACGCTAAATGTAATTTATATATCTATCTATTTATATATATATCCATATGCATGTGTGTATAACCATATATATGGATTATATATTGTCAATGATACTAAATAATATATATATATGTGTGTAAGTGCAAAACTGCAAAATGTGATGTGGTAAATTAGTGCAAAAAATACATTTAATGACAAATCTAATGGCATTTCTAATATATTTATAATAGTATGCATGTGCCTGCATGTTTGTTTAAAAGTGATAATTGAGATATATATGGATTATATATTTCAAATGATATTGCAAAATTAAAAATCCAATAATATAACTAAGGTAAAATAAAATGCTTATAGCCTGGCAGCCACCAGCTATAGGTGTAGTTTGGCATGTCAGGTCCCATTAGTGCTCAGCACCTGCTCCCCAGCTTGGTGTCCCCTGGCCCGGCCCCAGTGCTGGGAGCTCCCGGAGGATGGATGGAGATGGATGGAGAGCTGGCTCCCTGGGAGAGTGATCTGGTGCTGGGGATTGTCAGGGAGATGTGATACAGACCGTGCAAAGAGCAGCATGCAGATATCCAAGTGCATATAACATAATACTATACTGAATATAAATGCATATATATGTGTGTGTGTCTATATATATTAAACATAAAGGTTTGTATGTGCAGCACTGGTATATGTTACTTATGCATGTATAAAAAGTACATAAATGTTTAGATAGCAAATATATATATATCCATGCACATATCTTGCACTTGTTTGGTTGCATTCTGCTCTTTGCATGCTCTGCACCCCAATATGCATGCTCTGTACCCCCATTTCCATGCCAGCTGCCCCTTCTTGCCAACTTGCCCTGGAAGTTGCACTCTCTTCCCTGTGCATGCTCCAGTTTCCTGGCTGTACAAAGTTGTCCGCAGTTTCCTGCATTGCCCTGCCCCGCACAGTGCCCCAGTCCCCGGGTGTACTCACAGTGAGAGTCCTGTGCAGCTGCTGGATGGTGAGTGCTCAGATCCTGCACGAGGTTTGCTGGGTGCCCTTTGCATGTGCAGACTCCTTACACACACACACACACATGCACTCCTGAGTGCTGGAGCAGTGCTGCCTCTCTGTGCTTGCAGATATCAGTGACTGAGCCTCTCACAGGACTCACACACTCACTGCTCTGAATACATTAGTGTACAAAAGGAGGATGGGAGCTCCAGTCCTCTATAGAGCTGTCCTGGAGCACCAACTTGGGCAGCTACATGATCTACTGAGAGTGCCAGCTCTTCTGGGGATTCCTGTCCTGCTCTATTTACACTCAATCTTATATCTGCATTGTCTGCTGTTTTGCATTAGTACAGTACTGGGTGCATGTTTAGCACAAAGCACATTATTTCACAGGTATTGTCTATTAATACAGTGATACTGTGCAGTGTGTACCTTGAAGAAATAAGTACTATTTCTGGATTTTCATAGATTGTAAAGGGGTTCAGTAGGGATTATTTTACCCCATAATACTCAATAATCTTACCATTAATTCTAGTGGAATCATTTTAACGCATCATATTTTTAGTGGAAAAATAAAAGTTATATTTTAACTGGTTCCCTTTAACACAAGAATAGAATATACAGTGGAGCTTCTAAATTCATCAGCGCCTATATTAGTCAAATGGTTTGATTGTCACACTTGGTATCACTGTACCAATATATATATTCATCAAATACAATATTCGTCAAATTTTTGTCTGCAAAAAAATGCTCCGATATTTGTCCAAAAATTCAATATTCATCACAAAAAGTCACCCACCACATGGTAATCAAAATATAAATCAATTCAATGTTAATGAGATTTCTATTTTCATCCCTCAGGGATTGATTAATGACAAATACATAGGTTCCACTGTATATAGTACAGTAGATTCTCAGTTAACCAGAACTCTCAAGCAGCCAGAAACAAATTTGAACACTATAAATAAAAAATAAAATGTATAGGGCTCAACAAATGCCAGGAGTAAGGTCGTCATGCCACAAAATGCTTACAGGCACCTAGATATCATCCACTGTAAGTCAATGTTACCTGGAAGCGGACAGGCATGAGTGACTGAGCCAGTGCAGTGTTGGGGTTATGTTCCCCGGGCATGAGTGACTGAGCCAGGGCAGTGTTGGGGTTGCATTCCCCAGGCATGAGTGACAGAGCCAGTGCAGTGTTGGAGTTACATTCCCCGGGCATGAGTGACTGACCAATGGCAGTGTTGGGGTTGCATTCCCCGGGCATGAGTGACTGAGCCAGTGCAGTGTTGGCGTTACATTCCCCGGGGTCAGCACAGCACCCTCCAGCCGAACGTACCTGTGTGTAAGTAAGGAGTGAAAGCTGCTGCTGCTAGAACAGCCCTCACTGATAGATATACTTAGCAGAGCATCCTATGTACAGCTAATCTTGGCCTCTTTTAATAGCAACTATCAAGCAACCAGAAAATACATTTATCCGGCATCTACCAATCTCTGTGGGTGCCGGATAACTGAGAGTCTACTGTATATATCTTGTTCTATATGAATAATCAGAGTATTGTAGTATATAGTATATATATATAGTATATATATACTACAATACACTGATCATTCATCTGGATTACTGGCCAGCTACTCCACTCTTTTCTCTATGATTGATCCCATATACACAATACTCCTGCCTCACACTTTAGAATGATGTACATAAATATAGTGCAAGTCTTTTTTTGCTTGTAATTTGGCACCAGACAGAACAATAATGAAACACAAACTGGCTTATTTTTACAAAATGATAAAGGGGACTTTGTTTGGATGAAAAATGAAGCAATGTACAATCCCAAGTGTCCTGAGATTGAAGTAAAACCCTAATCAATACAAAGAAAATAGTGACTGACCACAGATAGTAAATCAGATCAGCATGGTATCTAATTGCTTGAGAAGCATGTGTAGAATGGGTGAAAAAGCAACATTTTTGGACCTGTGCTGATCGTAGGGGCATCCATGAGTTGGCGAATATGCAAATGCTATAGCGACTTATGCATTTACTGGACATTGGTTTTATTGTCATATGATGCAAATGGGCTTTGTGATACATGGCATTGGCACAGGCAACTCCAGCTCATGTTGCCCTATACGTTCACACACTGAGAATAATATTGGCATATATGAAATACACTCAGTGCTTTGGTGCAAGAAGCTTGCAATCTAAAATAAAGGAGAAATTAAAGTGCAAGCTTCGTCTCCCTACTGCATATAGTATAACATCCTGTTCTTTCAGTACATTGCAAAAAATGCTGCCTAAATCATGGTAATATTAACAATTACTGATGTGCAGAAAAATGCAAAATGAAGAAGGTGACTGTAGCTGTGCATGTAGCAGCTCTTGCAATCTGTTTATGCACAATCCCATGACCACTCCACTCAGCCACCTGGGATTGTAACAATGCGAAGTGTTTGAACACTTGCTTCCTCTGATTCTTCCTTTGCAGAGAACAAGGGAGGATCTGGGTCTCAGATGTTTGTGTTTGGTAGCAAAGCTACTTAAATCTTCAAAGAAAAATTACCTGTTGTACAAGACAATGATCTTTAAATAATCCTTATATAGATTAAGGAGAGAGCTACAGTGTGTTTTACTGGGTAGACCTCCCTCCTCGGCTCTCTCCCAACCCCTATCCTGCAAGCTGTTCAGAGCAAGGTACAGTTTACCCGCTGTGTGTTTGTGACAAATAATATTAATCAAAAGTGCGTCATTAAATATGTGTCTATCTTATAACCCTTGTTGCTTTATGCTGTATGTCAACAGTAATATAATAAATTGTAATATTTACTTCCTGCTCCAATCAGGGGTCAGCTTTACTAAACGTTGGAGAACTATTCAAGTATATACATGAGGGCCCCAGGTTATGGGCGAGATATGTTTCTGAGAACGTCTTAAGGTCGGATTGGTATGTAACTCAGACCCCCGATGGATAATAATAATAACAACAATACTATAGTGGCTCATATGCGTTAATAATAATATAGTGTAATAATAATAATACCCTGTACTGTAATACTGAGGTACAGAAAGTATTGTGCTCTTTCTTTTAATTCAAACAAACAGAACATAAAAACAAACTCAGACAAAAAGCCTTGGAGCCCGTTCTTAAAAACAAAAAACTGTAAGTCGGGTCATCTGTAACCCGGGGACCTCCTGTATATAGGATAAGATAGGTATGTGGTACAGGGCAGTCAAATTTGGCTCAGTCGAGATCAATAAATGCTCTTTTGCCAAGGCCAATTTTATCACCATTACTTTAAATAACTGTTAGTTGTGAATTCAAACAAGTGTTAGTTTGCTTCATTGATTAATCAAAGGCAAAATAGGCAATATCCATAGAATGTTGATGTTCGAGTACTTCGACTCCTTTTGGTCCCTTGTAAGCTTTTTACACAGGTTGTAAAAGGTTTTGAGTCGAGCTTTAGTACATCTGGCCAGCAGGGCAAATCTAGCTCTACCATTAAACAAAAAACCTTGGCTGTTCATAGGTGTTATGTACCAAAAAGATGACTAAATATCCAAATCAAGATTAAAATTACTCCCATAAATTTTATATCCAAAAGAAGACATCATCATGTTGTTGGTCACCAAATAATAGGATGAAAAACTAAAATGCATAATGTTGATGATTGTGAATCCAAATTATATTATTTCCCCAATTGTTCCATTTCTTTTTCTGCAGTTACCTACAGCGGCAAATGTTTTTCCCATGCGAAGCATTGTTTTGGTATGTAAAATGTCAAAAGCTATCAAGAAATCTTCTTAACTGGAGGATGATATGATATCAACACATGTAACACAACAGCCAGTATCAGAAGATCTAAATCTGCGCACCTAAAAACAGCGGCAGAGAGGATGAAATGAACATCACAGATAACAGGATGCAGAGACAGGCAGAACACGGGTACCCTGGCTCTGATATAATTGTTAGCCAGATATTTTTACATCAATATACACAACATATCAACACTATACTTAGAAGTGACATTCCAGGCTTGGTTTGCTAGTTGGTGGAAGATTAACCCTTGAAGTGATCTTAGATGAAAACAAAGCATCTCAGAACTTGCATTTCTTGAAAAATATATAATTCTTAATTGATTTAATGCATTATTGTGAAATTGTGATATTTTTTGTTTATTAATACTAAAGGTTGTTGTGGTCATATCAATACTAAAAAAATAACTACGTAGAGAAAGGATAATAAACAAAAAACTATTCCAATGTTTTGAAATCATAAAAAAAAAAAAATCAGAATTCAGGCACGGATGTTGAGTTAAACTGATTTTACTGACAAATGTATTGAATGGAGTATTGAGAATGCTTATTTTTATTGCACCCCAATGTCCTATTTGGAGACTGACTTTCTAACCCCCTTTAACCTAGATGCAATTTATTACATTATCTCCACATAAAAGTATCTGACACCTAGGGGTGTATGTATTAAGTTGTCACAGAGGATGTGGTGTAAATGTCCCCCCTTAGGAATTTGAGAATACTGGATACATTGATGCACCTCACAGTCACGTGATGGTTAGTAAATCTCCATCCTCATCACAGGGCCTGTGTTAGCTTAGTAGATATCCCTCACTATTTGCTTCTATAGTGCTATGCAAGATATTGCTCTGTATGTCTTAAGATGCTGTTAGAATTTGTCAGTACCCAGCACTGGTTAATTCTGGAGGAAGTTTACCATCTATGATTTTTTTTTATACATATAATTCCTTATTTTCCGGTTATAACAAAAAATATTTACTCCTAGAAAGCTGTCAGCAAAGAAAAAAATAAATATGTATTCTTTAAAATGGCCACAGGAACCCAAAGTTTGTTAGTGAAAAAGCTGTTTTTCAGGGGTCTTACAAATCAGTGGTACTGTGTGTCACCATCATTACTGCTTAGGCATCCATAAAAAGATGCTGTACAGCTCGAGTGATTATTTAAAGATAACAAGTCCCTCGAGATAAACACTAAAACATTGTGTCTAAATGCCTTTTCATAGACTGCAAGCTCTCTCGATTAGAAGTTGATGCTGCTGTGTGGGTTTTTTTCGCCTGATATTCTCCCGACCGGGCACTCTGTAAAAACTCCATATAAAATAATCATAATTATAGCATGGTAATAACATGGCTGTTATATCACAAACAGCAAAGCTCTGTGCCGCTTGCAGCCCTGTCTGCTGCGCCTGTCACTCCCAGGCTGGTAATTGTCCTGTTGTGACATAAAAACACGGCTAATAAAAGCATGAAATAGCAACTCATCAATTACCATGTGGGAACGGAGAGGGTGCGTCATTTATATTCCAAACAGATGTCCGTGGTACCATTGTCTCGGAATTCTGTCTCTGCAGGTCTCTCTTTCAGTCCAAGAGGGCTCCTCTGTCCTGCACTTTCTTTAACCATTGTATGGCATGCAGAATAATGTACTAAAGGCCTTAAAAGCAATGAAGTGGTTAATTTACTAGAATATATATATATATAATCATATCTAGCAACAGTCATGTAGACACATAAATATCCAGTTGCCCTGTTCGTTAATAATTAGATAATGAATTAATTAATTAAATGTCCAGTTTGCATTTATTAGGAAAAGTAGCCAGGTGAATGAATGCTGGTCTTCATTGTGTCTGAAATGATAAAGCTGTGCCGTGAATCCTTTGGGACAGGATTTTTTTGTACATATATTTATTTTTATGCATTTTGTTCTTACTACATCTATAACCCTGTTGGTGTTGTATATGGATAACATGATGAAATCCAGAAATGTAGATATATGTAATCTAGATGAATAATCAGAGTATTGCAGGCTATAGTGATACCTTTTTTAATGGACAAACATTTTAGTTAGAATGATGCTCTTTCGAGAGCTGTACCTCTCTTTCGTAAGTCAGAAGCAATACTGAATAAATGTAAGCAGTAAAATACAGGGCAGAGATTCAATTATCACTATAGACTGATTTTTTTTATATATATATATATATATATATATATATATACACACAATTTTGCACTTTAAACAAGCAGCTGTATACCTCTTGCAGTGCAAGGCAGATTGCTGAAGGCTGTAATGCCTCTTTACTGTTGGCAAAATTGCCACTGAAGTCCTTCACAACCCATGAGATAACTTAGTGAGTCTACATAATTGTTAAACGGTGATTAAGATGGCACAAAGCTGGCGTTCATATACAATGCACACTTGGAGTGCAATGTAATATAATTGTTGGGATATC
Source organism: Discoglossus pictus (assembly GCA_027410445.1). Taxonomy (NCBI): domain Eukaryota; kingdom Metazoa; phylum Chordata; class Amphibia; order Anura; family Alytidae; genus Discoglossus; species Discoglossus pictus. Next base: position 186,885,427 of record CM050170.1, on the reverse strand, counting down.
AGTAAGGTGTAATCCATCTTATTGCCATTGGGCTAAGTTTACTAAGTTTAGCCTCTTCACGGCAGCAGCCTTCACTTTATTTATTGGCCCTTTGCTGTTTTGACAGATATTGCCTGATAATGGGCATGGTATTGCTCTCTATATCTCTACCCGCTGTCTTAGTTAGCCAGTGCAGTGACTGTAGTTGCATAGTGGCAATATGCGCCAATGAAGAATAATTGATGATGTGCAGGAGCAACTCAAAATACATTATAACAAATCAGTATATTCACCGCAAAATCTAAACAAATATAACCTAGTGAATAGTAAAGAGGTTGAAATGTCTGTTTGTGCTGCACTGGGGCCCTTTGAGCCCCAGTGAATATTTAGAGTTGCCACAATCGATAGAATGATTAATAGGACTCTTTAACACTAAGATGAACAGAATCCTGTAGTTCGTGTCTTTAAGGGTCAATTTCGAGTATTATAAAAATCAATTGTCAATGGAATTATGAATATGCAGAATTCTGAGGCTCCTGGGAATAATAAAAGCTGAACATGTGCAAATCAGAAAGGACCTCACGCAGTACATATTGATATTCAATAACTTTCTGTATCAGTCATGGGTTCTTTCAGGCGACGTTGTCCATCGTTGGCCAGTGCAGAAATTGAAATTGAATTCCACTTGCCTTTTAGAAATACTCTATATAGAGACAAGAGATAGAACAAAATGGTTGCTAATGAAATCAGTGATACTCATAATGTAAACAAAATTAGGATAAACTCTATAAAATAGAAATAAAGTATCATTTTAAATAAAGGCACAGTGATTGATGCATTTCGGGTGATATATCAGTATAAATTATTTTGTAGAATTAGAGATATTTATTAATTTTAGAATATAATACATTTTCTCTTGGAAGGGCCTTTGTAGAAATGTTTGGAGGTGTGCCTCTCTAAATAGCAGCAGCCATCTTTTAAGTACATGTATTCCTAAACTCCTATGCTAGCCCCACTCGCATCTGAAACTACTCATTGTTGTATCTGACAAACTCATTGGGTCAGATTCACCAGGCTCTTCAGAGGAACAGTAATGGTTGTCTTCTGTGGAAAAGCGAATGGTAAACCCTCATTAGGGTCGGTTCTCCATCTGAGAACTTTAGTTAATCTGGTTCATAGATGGTAATTCATGAAAGGACTTCCTAAAATTAAGAATTGGAAGTTTGCCATTCCAGGCCAGTTCTGGAGACCTACTAAAGTTTTTTTTGTTTGTTTGTTTTTTTTGCGTCGTTCAGTCATTTTTAATCCTCAGTGACCTCATAGACCGTAACACACCGGGCCCAACTTTATGTCCACGGTCATGCTGATCCACCCGGTTTTAATGGCAGAGATACTGGTCTGGGTTGCCACTTCCTTCTTGGCCACAGCATACAGCTTCTGGTATTCCTATGTGATCTCACATCCAAGTACTGACCAGGCCCAACCGTGCTTGGCTTCAGGGTGGTGTGACCTCTAGGTTCCCTGACTGGAATCAAACCCAGGTCACAGCGGTGAAAGCACCAAATCCTAACCACTGATCCACCAGGGAACCCCTACTAAAGTTACAAGACCTGAATTTTGCACTTAAAGGGATATGGAAGTTTTCTGGATTCCACAAGGTATATAATATAACTAAATTTTTTATTTACTTTTATGTGTTTTATTACATTTATACATGCTTATTAGCTCTGTTTTTGCTGCCTAAAATCAAACAAATAGTCCCTGTATGGGTCTGCCCACTGCAGTGTATGCAGACACAGACTCTGTAGGACTGGATGGGCTGTGTAGTGTCACACTTGGCACGTTGTGGAATGCTTTAGAGAGATGGTCAATGATTGGTTAGTATGAGATTGCACAGCAGAATCTGTGTCTTCATGAGCTGCAGAGGGCAGAAACTATTTTTTGATCTTAGGCCGAAAAAACACTTCTTAATAAAATATAGTACATGAAAGTAAATAGATACACTGATATATTAGGCAACTGTTTTGCGATAAGGCACCAAAAAAGTTTTTCAAAATGTATCATAAGTTGCAGTGAAGAGCCAGACTGGTTTGGTACCAACGTGATGGCCTCAGTAACTTCAGCATTTCTACAGCTTTAGTTCCCAAAACCTGAGCCATTATTGCAGTGAGAAAGAACTGAATGTTCCCATTTTTGAGCTCCTTTGATATATGCAAAGAAAGACACAGATTTCTGCATCTGCATATTTGAAAAGCAGTGACACATGCAGCTGATTTAAATTGTAAACTAAAGTTGTGATGATTGTAAATGTACCCGGCATCTTACAAAATAATATACCAGGCATTTTACTAAAATCGGAAAAAATCCTGGCACTCATTGCTTGGTTTTATGTAGTTTACTGGTAGTATAATCAAGTAAAAACACAATTTAAAGAACTACTGTAGATCTATTATTGAAAATATACTCATTTGAAGAACTACACTTTTACTTATATGACCTTTCAGGGGTCCTTCAAGACCAGCATTTTTTTGGGAGATAAGAGAACCTGCATATTAAATAAATGGATATTATCAGCCGCCATATCTATAATGCCATCAATATATACATTCATTTTCTATCACATATATACGATAGTTGTCTTGTTTGCGTGTAAGGCTCGCAAGTTGTGAGCCTTACACACAAACTCGCAATATTCACAGCACAATGCACGGCGAAAGGGGAGAGAGGTGGAAGGAGACACAGGTGGGGTGGAGACACAGGTGAGGGAAAGGAGGGGAAGGAGACACAGGGGAGGGAGGTGGGGAAAGGAGACACATGGGAGGGAGATGGGGGAAGGAGACACAGGGAGAGGGGGGAAGTGACACGGGAGGAGAGGGGGAAAGAGACAAAGAGGGGGGAAGAGGCACGGTAGAGGGGGGAATAAGACACGGGATGGAGAGGGAAAGAGACACAGGGGAGGGATGCAGGGGAAAGAGACATAGGGGAGGGGAAAAGGAGACGGGAAGGAGACACAAGGGAGGGAAAGGGGGCACAGGTGATGGAGAGGGGGAAGAGACATGAGGGGGGAACAGACACAGGGGAGGGAGAGGGGCAAAAGAGACACAGGGGAGGGTGAGGGGGGAAAGAGGCACAGGGGAGATAGAGGGGGGGAAGAGACACAGGGGAAAAGGAGACAGGGGAGAGAGATGGGGGAAGGAAAGACAGGGGAAGAGGGAGAGACACAGGATGGAGGGGACAGAAAAAATAAAATAGTATCCCGTCATTTGTGACGGGCAAGTGACTAGTATAAACTATAATGTGCAAAGAGTTGTAAATACAATATATGACATGAGAGGGAGTCACTGACCTTTCAATCGAAATGGTCATTTATGTCTTTTTTTTGGTGCTTTTAAAGTAATATCCAAATATTATCTAACACCTGATTCAAAAAGCTTTCAACAAAGCTATAAAAAATTAGTAAGTTTGCAGTTATTAGCTGTGGCATTAAAAAAAACTAATATCTTACATACAGATATTCAGACTCCCTCTGGCTGTGTACAATAAGCAGGCACAAAAAGGCTTATTTCCACATTATGATTTGTGTTAAGTGGGGCCAAATCATTATTCTAATAACTACACAGCTAAACACTGTAATGATTTTACAGACAACATTAATATTACGCTGTCACCGCAGCATCTCCTTGTCTGCTGCTCGCATGAAAGATTTGATGTTCATGTAAAAATATTAACATACATAATTACATTTGATTAATACAATTATTGCATGGAATCCAGATAGTCTAATAGCCCAGTGTAAAATTGGATTCCCAGCAGACAGCAATGCCCTTATCCGAAACCCTACGGGCTAAATTCACTAACCGGCCATAGAGTAGTGATGCTGGTATTTTATAGCGAAGTGGGTCCATATTTACTAAGCTATGTTCTTCACAACCATATCACTGTACAAATGCATTAGTAGCATGTTGTATGTAACTATAGTATTTATGGGAAAAATATATATATTTTAAGATTATATGAAATAAATTTTATAAAGAAGTGGGTCTATATTTACTAAGCTATGTTCTTCACAACTCTATCACTGTCTAGATGCATTTGTGACATGTTGTATGTAACTATAGTATTTATGGGGAAATATATATACCATATACTAGTCATTTACCCGTCATAAATGACGGTATAATATTACATGTGTCCAATCCCTCCCCTGTGTCTCTTCCCCCCTCTCTCTCCCCTATGTCTCTTCCCACCCCCTCCCTCCTCTTTGTCTCTTCCTCATCTGTGTCTTTCCCCCCTCTGCCTCCCCTGTGTCCCTTTCCCCCCTCTCCCTCCCCTGTGTCCCTTTCCACCCATCCCGTGTCTCTTTCCCCCTCCTCCCTTCCCTGTGTCCCTTACCCCCTCTGTCTCTTCCCCTTTTCCTTGTGTCTCGTTCCCCCCTTCTCCCTCCCCTTTGTGCCTTTCCCCCCTCTGTCTCTTTCCCCATTTCCCCTGTGTCTCTTTCCCCCCTCCTTCCTCCCCTGGCTGGCATACTCACTGCGGCTTGTACGGAAATCTGTACAAATAGTTTTGAAAACGTTACACCCACTTTAAGCACTATCTTAGTGATATGTTCAAGATTATATGACATTTCTGTGAATTCTAAATATTTCTGGAATGATTTAAAAACTGCTAGTACAATGTATAGCCACTTTTTAATGATATATATATATATATATGCAGAGTTAATTTGTAATTATTATACTTATTCTAAGTTGACTCTCCATTTTTTCAAAGCATAACTAACTGGTATGTAAAGACAGAGGGACAAATCCCAGTGAATTATAATAAAATGCATTGTATGATAATATAGATGAGACCGAAGATAAAACATAGAAGGGCCCATCTACTCTGTCCATTTTATCTATCTACATCAGGGGTGGGCAAGTTCAGTCCTGACGGGCCACACACAGGCCTGGATTTTAGGATTTCCCTGCTGCATACAGGTGATCTCTCATCTAATCTATATATATTTAGGTCATGACATCTTTCCTTGTAAGTTTTGTCTTTTGGTCCATGCAGCATTTTAGTAGCCATCCTTGAATTGCTTACAAATTAGTTATTACTAAGGAATTAGTCACTTAGTTATCAATACCATACTGGGACTTAATGCCCTTTAATAGGAGATCTTAGTGAATACAATGAAACTCCCGGTAGTACTAAACCAATGAAACCCTACACTTTGCCATTTAGTAGATGTGGCCCATTCTATACCATTTCACACAGTGACATCTGTACATACAGGGCTCCATAGAGCGTGCATTGTGATACCGGAGACATTGTGCGCAGCAGTGAATGAAACAATGCATTAGACAGTTAGACAGTTCTTACAATCTATATTCATTAAGGGCTAAATTGGTCATATTGTTCCCAGAAAGAGCAAGTTGTCATTATTTGTTACTGACATATCTGCTCATCATATGATTGATGGTGTCAGGGAGTGGGGGGACAGGAAGATCCTATGCAGATAAACCTTCGGGAGGTGGGGGCCGCGCATGGAGTGCTAATACAGTGCAAAGGATTGTGGGAGAGTCACCACTGGAATTTTACATATATAAGTAAACTGTATTTAGAAATCTATGTATTTTTTAATAAAAATGTCATGGCAGATAATAGCCAAAAGGCCATCTAGTCTGCCCATTCAATCCAAATAAAAGCGTAGCTCAATTAAACCTCAGAATAGCTTTATACGTATCCCAGGCATGCTTAAAGGGAATGTGTCAGCAAAATGTTAAGTTGTTTTCTTAGCTTATTCTTAAAGAACATGACAAACTGGCTATATGTTGTGTTATCCATTTTGTTCTAAAGTGAATTAATGCTGGGAAAATCCAGGTTGTTGCTGCATTTATATGCAAATTACATAGTAGTAATTTAGGTTGAAAAAAGACTTTTAGTCCATCAAGTTCAACCTTTTTAGATCTCCTCTGATCTGCAATATGCTTATTAATTGTTAATTGATCCAGAGGAAGCAAACAGAAAAAAAAAAAAGTGAAACTTTTCCAATTGTCTCAAAAGGGAAAAAAATATAAAATTCCTTCCTGATCCCAGATACTGGCGATCGGATTACTCCCTGGATCAATACTCACTCTCTATTTATCCAGGATAGCCCTGAATGCCCTTTTTATTTTAAAAAACGAGCATCTCACATATAATAATTAGCTTCTTTGTTGTGCAGTCTCATTGTCTGTCTCTGTAGTGCAGACTGAACCTTTAATTAGCATACTAAGCCGCATATTGGCATATAGGAGCAGCAAAATCAATTCTAAATATTTCTGGAATTATATCTGGTACAGAAAAACTGCTAGTACAATGCAGAGCCAGTTTTCAAAGCTGTTTATAATTAAATCGACTTCCTGATGCAGTGACAATGTCTTCTTCTTTACATTTGTTATTTATTATTATCGTTTATTTGTAACGCGCCAACATATTCCGTAGCGCTATACATAAGTTAAGTTACAGGCAATGACAAGTTAAAGATTCATACATTGCAAAGAGTGTATGGCCCTGTCTTTGAGCTTGGAATCCAGTGTCCATAGCGCTTTCCCTAAAGCACTGCGCAGGATTGAAACTCGCAGACTTACAATCTAAATTAATCTTATTCAGTTACAAGGGACAAGATCACATCTTCAAGTTCAACAGCCTTATTAAATTGCGATTCAGCCAAATGTAAAGGGCTCTATATAAGCACAGAGCATATTGTTTTTACAGAAGTTTTTAGTTAGTGAAGACCTTGCTTTTGGATAGAAGTTCACTAACTAAAAACTTCTGTAAAAAAAATATTCTATGTGCTTATATAGAGCCCTATTCAATTGGCCGAATTGCAATTTAATAAGGCTGCAAAATGTTTAATTTAGAACAGAAATCTCAACCTTGTGGTATATTTTTATTTGGGTGCACAAGCTACACCGATATTTTATTTTATGCATAGGACAATGAGTCCAGCAGGTTTACTAAAAGAATGCGGTTTTATTTGGGCTGAGATTGGCAGTGTTCACTATATAGTAATCTGGGACCTTCTCCAGGTGTCTCTTCATCTTACCTGCTTCCACCACATTCCACTACCAGTCTACCTGCTCTCACCTTATTATCTTACTAGTAACTTGCCCGTCATAAATAATGGTATTATAGATTACGTTCAGTTGTCTGTGCTGTCTCTCTTTGTGCTGTCTATTGTTGTACGCCCTCTCCCTCTCTCTGTGCACCTTCTCTCTCTCTCTCTCTCTGTGAGCCCTCTGTCTCTCTCTGTGCTGTCTCTCTTTGTATGCCCTCTCCCTCTCTCTGTGCACCCTCTCTCTCTGAGCTCTCTGTGCGCAGTCTCTCTCTGTGCGCTGTCTTTTAGTCTCTCTCTGCACCCTCTCTCTCAGTGCACCCTCTCTCTCTCTCTCTGCGCCATCTCTTCGTGTGTGTGATATCTCTCTGTGCCAATCAAAATAATAGAGTTTTCATTTTGGACTCGTTCCCGCTTCCTTAAGTAATATATGCTTCTAAAAAGGAGTGTCAGAATTATGTAGGTTAGAATGGGAAATTTACCACGGTAATGTATAATTAACATAAATCATCAGAGAAAAGCTCAAAGAAACCATGGTATGCAAGTCACCCACAAATAGATATATGTAATTATGGACTATAGATTTAAACTTTTAATTTTTTTATTAATAAATCTTTTTTATTTTTAAATCTATAGTCCATAGTTACATATATCTATTTGAGGATGACTTGCATACCATGGTTTCTTTGTGCTTTTCTCTCTCTCTGTGCCCTCTCTCTTTGTGCTCTCTGCCTCTCTCTTTGTCCTCTCTGTGTGCTGTATCTCTCCCTTCCCCTCTCTCTCCATCTCCTCTGTCCTCTCCCTCTGTCCCTCTCTCTCCCTTCCCCTCTCTCTCCATCTCCTCTCTGTTCCCCTCCCTCTCTATCCCTCCCTTTCTCTCTCCCTCCCTCTGCTTCCCTCTCTCTACCTCCATCTCTCTCTCCCCATTTCTCCTTCTTCCCCGTTCTCAAATTCCCCCCTGCCGCGCAACGCATACGCTTTTCCGCGGTTGCTCCGCGCATTATTATTATCCTTTATTAGTAATGTGCCAACATATTCCGCATGCGCAATTCCTGCAGTCAGCATGGCAGTAACGCCTGAGCAGAACACATCTCGCAGGGGTTACTCACATCTGACAGCTATTATAGTGGATCTTCCCATTTCTTCATCCATCATAAAGCAAAGTATCACCCTACCTGCTCTGTGCCTGCAAACAGGTGACAGGTTTTAAGACTGACATACTTCTTTCTCATTCAAGTTACAGCATTGCTGCTTTGTCAGAGATATTTTGTTTGGGATGACCATCATATTATATATGGCATCCCAAATGTTTTTAGTTTATCACACTTTTAATAATATTATATTTGTAAGGAGTTTATCCCTGGCAGTCAGAAATCATGTGGCCTTCGGCTCGCGGGCCACTAATTGGCTATCTCTGTACTATCAGGTGTGAAGGATTCCCCACACTTTGTATAATGTAAAAGATTAGCCCAAGGGAGCAGCCGGCACTTCTCTAAGCTTCACATTATTTGTTTTATGCTCAAAATCGCTTGTAATATTTGAAAGGTGTTTTTAAACACTTGCTGCCTTATTAAATTGCGATTCAGTACATTTAAACGGGTTCTATTTAAGCACACAGCATATTTTATTTACAGAAGTTTTTAGTTAGTGAAGACCTTGCTTTTGGATAGAAGTTCACTAACTAAAAACGTCTGTAAAAAAGTATGCTGTGTGCTTAAATAGAGCCTTTTCCAATTGTCCGAATCACAATTTAATAAGGTTGTGTATACCTAGGGCCTCATTCAATTGCGATTTGGCCAATTGAATAGGGCTCTATATAAGTACATAGCATACTTTTTTACAGAAGTTTTTAGTTAGTGAAGACCTTGCTTTTGGATAGACGTTTACTAATTAAAAACTTCTGTAAAATAATATGCTTATATAGAGCCCTATTCAATTGGTTGAATCAAAATTTAGTAAGGCTGGCTCTGCGTCCATCTGTCATGAAATTAAAGAGGGTTTTAAATGTTACATAAAAATAAATGATATGAAATTAAGAAAACAAACATTAAACACAAAAATAGCTTATTAATGAAGTATTTGCACGTTTCTCTCTTATCCTCCTCTCTCATCTCTCTTCTAATCTATACATAATCAGGTCATGATGTCTTTCCTTGTAAGGTTATATGTTGTTGTTCAGACATGTCTGACTCTCCTTTAATTATTATTATTATCGTTTATTTGTAATGCACCAACATATTCCTTAGCGCTATATAGGGGTTGAGTACAACACAATATTAACACATTCACCCTATATACATACGATTATCTTGGCAAAGATACTAGAGTGGGTTTCCAGTTCCTTCTCCAACAGACTGCAATTTGTCTGCCCATCTTGGGTGATCCTACATGTATAGCTCACAGCCCCTTCACCAAGACAAGGTAACGATCTAGAAGGGGACACAATATCTTTCCTTGTAGGTTTTGTTTTTCCTTTGAAGTTTACCCCTCCCTTAATATGAATTGTTAAATTAAACAAAAGCGGGGAACATCTTGTTGAGTGATTATTAAATCGATTAGATATGTTGATTTAACAAGTTGTGCATTCAAAAGAGCGGTAATCAGTCAGAGCACTGGGAATGTATTACTACACAAGGCTTCCTCCCACTTTGTATTATTTAACAGGTCTCAGCAAGTGGAGGAGAAAGTTACTCTCAGTCTTACCTGGTTCCACCACATTACTCCCAGTTTACCTGCTCTCCCATGGGAAATCAGTGTTGTATTAATCAAAGACAATGCAGTAGGCTTATAATATAGCGTGATGATACTGGAGAGAGGCAGGGTCATTGCTAGGGGTCAGATGTCCTACCAAGATCACCGGTGGGAAGTACAGTGTATATAGAGAAACTTCCACTTAAGTTTAGAGAAGGTACATTATTTATCATAAGGGAATATAATAACCCCCTCCTCTTTTCAATCATTTTTTGCAGTTTTGATATAATTATATAGAAGAAATTAAGGCGTTTTATGCTTTTCCTCTATGTGACTGCACCTAATATTTCTCTAATGACAGATATGCCTTCTAATTCTAGATGATTTTAGCTCACAGTTAAGACATATTAAAAATTGAACCCACTCTGTGCCCTTTAGCTCTTCCTGGCCTACAAATTCTGTAAAATCTTTCCTTTCGTTTGGATTATTACTAAAAGAGCTGATAATTACATTAGAGCTATTAAAAAAAAAGTGCGATATTAACTTTCAATTGCTAGAAGTGAAACCTTCCAAATTTGAATATGTCAAAGCAATAGTAGGATGGCAAAAGTGATAATTCAGCCCTTTGTTTCTCTGGGCTGCTGTGTTTGACTTGGTGTTGAGTTTTAAAGGGGTATGTAAGTGAGCTGGATTCTGAGTGCAGCTGGTAGAGGAGAATTAGTAGTGTATGAAAACATTTTTATGCATGAAAAAAATACCAAAATAAACATTTACCTTGAAGTTAGCATAATATCTTGAAACTTAGGGTTAGCACCCTCCAAACTCAGGCTAAATTGCTACACAATTTGAATTTTTTTGTTTTGGTTAATCAGGAGGAAGTAACGACGGCAACATTTGTATCACAATCTGGCAGTTGCTGTCTGTTTTTTCTCTCTGCCTGTCTCCTTCTGGACAATTTCAGCTGTGACCCCAGCAACCATCATTTCCTTTAGAGGTCACACTGTACCCTGCAGGGTACACTTTATGTAAGCTTCCTAGGGTTGTGCACATCCATATATCAGTATCTAGCATATAAATATGTTAGTAGTCAGCTTTTCAGTATAATACATATTTTTCTACTATTTAGTAGCTGTTTATCAGGAAACATTTGAAACCTAGCTCACTTACATATCCCTTTAGTCACTCCAGTGGTAATTGCCGGGGTATGTACGTTTAGAAGCCAGGGAGTAAATAGGCTGATTAGACTAATTTGTCAGTTTCATATGATTTAACACTGAAAACTATAAACCAGAGATTAAGGGGATGATCACTCATTACAAATCAATATTATTTTATGCTTTGTGTGTGGATTAAACTGATTGACATGTAAAACTTTCAAAATCAATATAAGTTTACTGTAAGAAAATGTTCAGTTGTCAAATACGTCTTATCTCCATGCTCCAGTCCACTGCTTTATCAGTTATTCCATTAGAATCTCAGTCTTGTCTTAAGTTTTGCTGGATAACTACCTAGAGTCCTTTTATGCTGGATGGTCTCTCTTAAGTTTGATCATGTTTTGGACATTGGCCACTTCCTATGGTTACTCACTACTCAATGATCCAGCTGGTGGCACGTCTTTTGCGCGCTGTAGACCAGCGCGCCGTCATCAGCGAGCCGAGAACTTCGCTCTGATGATGCTCTGCGTTCCAGCCTGCAAGCCATCTACCCAATCTCATATTTACTGGACCTACTTGCTGGAGGCTGCCAAGGCTAAGGTAAAGGGGCTGACAGTGTGCCTTGTGGGACTGGCATGTGTCACTAGGAGCATATTGTATGTAATGTCATTGTGTGCATGCAATGCAACATGCTCCTAGTGACACATGCACACACTGCCTGGCCCATATGGCACACTGTCAGACCCTTACTTTGCCAAGCAGGTCCAGCAAATATGAGATGGGGGCCCCTGTGGCCGATGGGATGCAGGCTGGAGCGCAGTGCGTCATCAGGGCGCAGTTCTCAGCACCCTGCTGACGGCACACTGTTCTGCAGCGCGCGAAGGTCGGCATGCCAATCCAGCCTGCTTAATTTCTTATGAACACCACCTACAGACCTTGGTTTTCGTTTGAACATAACCACTATGTCCTTTGTTTTACCTGGATCTTGCTTCTGCCTGGTACTCACTGGTCTTCAGTATTTAGGACCATGTGGTCTCCTTGACCTACAGATACTCAAAATCTTCAGCAAATGAATCCCACTTGTGCTATGTTACACCTATTCTGGTCATGTGCAGCCTTTAATGAATATTATACATCCACTAGAAAATAAATATTAATCTCATAATATTCTTGGGATTTCAAAAAATGTCTTTGACATGCCAACTCTTGATGTTGGTAGCACATTAATTAATGAAACAAATAGGTTTAATACCCTAGCCCACTCTTTCTGTAATGTTTGTCTTTAATTTGTTCATTAGGGTGGTATTTCACAATCTGCAATTCTTTCTCTGAAAAATATAAATTGATGCTTTCTATAACATGAAAAATCAAATCTGAGGAACTCCGCAACATTCCTCTAATTTGACACAGAATTAAGAAAAACTAATGTTTAAAAGGGCTTGTTTGCCAGATTTAATATTCCTCTGCCATCTACCAGCTAGGAATTAATCATGGAATACCAAATCTAATTGAAGGTTGGAATTCCATATCTGCTGCTGATTTTATGGTCCATTCTATTACATTTATTAGTTATTATTACATTATATCGTATTACAGGGAAAGGTCTTGAGAAATCCCATAATAGCTCATTTTTCATTTTAGACCTACATCCTCTTTACATTTCAGAGCATAGATACTGATTGAACCACATTATAAAACACTAGTGTGTAAATCTCGAGTGTCTGAAAAAGCACTAAAATTATAAAAATGTTCTTTCTGGAGTCAGTTCCTCTACCCTCCCAAATAAACATTTTTTAGCACAATTCTAAATAGAGAAAGGTTTCTTGAGACGCTAAATGTGGGAAAGTATGGACTATAAGGATCTTTTTTGCCAATTCATTAGAAAATGAGGGAATTCATATTTTATTGTGTTTTCAGATTTTTGAATTGTTACTAGAATTTATGTAATGAACAATAACAAATTCAGAGGCATTAAACAGTAATGAATGGAGATTACCAAAGTGAAATTGACAGATAGATACTGGGGTTTTATATTCTGTTGAGCACTTAGTGGAAAACATGCTGTAGGAATGAGATTGGGTCTGCTGATGGCATAGTTGGACTGATGGAACTATCAGTTGATATCAATAGAAAATATGAATGGGAGCTAGTTGAGAGAAGTGTACAATTTATTTAAATAGTTAATTTGTCAGTGGAAATTTTAGAATTGGATTTGAGGCTGAGAGACAGTAGCTACCTGTAGATTAGATCTGGGCATTGTACGGCTCGGGGGCCACATCTGCCCCTTTGGCTGTCCCTGTCCGGCACGCTACAGTGGCCAACAGTGGGATACAAATTTGTGCCCTGGACAAAAAAAAACACTGCCAATTGTAAAAGGGGGCAATTTGTGAGCAGCAGTGTTGTGACTAACTGGGATGGAGCATTCTGTAGATACTGCTCCTGGCACTGAGAAAATAAAGCTATAAAATTAATATTGAGCAGAATCAGCCTATGGTTCGGCCCTCCGCAACATTCTGAGTTTCTGATGTGGCCCCTTTGGGAAATTAATTGTTTACCCCGTCTGTAGATGCCAAACAGTGTCTAGTAAAGGTTAGAAAAGGGAAAATCGATGAACTGAATCATAATTAGTGGGTACCCGGTAGATGCCAAGTAGCATCTAATGTAAGTGAGAAGCGGTAATAATAGATTAACTGAATCATAGTCAGTGGGTATATGCCCAGTAACATCTAGTGTGAAGAGGTAACCATAGGTCACTGGAAAAGTACAATGGGGACACCATAGGAGAGTGCTTTGAAAACTATGGTGGAGCAGAGTTCTGCAGGACTCCACTATTATCCAGTATTTTATGAAGTATTGTTTTTATATCACATCTATAGTTGTCATAATTACGAGTTGTCGTCACGCAATGTTAAAAGTTACAGACTTGCGCATGCACAATGAGCACCTTGCGAAGAGTGCCGAATACGCTCATCGCAAGTCCCAGCGCCTGTAAGGTAAAGGGGATTCAATAAGTGCCGAAGGAGGGGGGGGGGGGAGGCTTGCAATGAGCACCTTCGGCCAGCAAGTTAGAGAGGGGAAAGGATCGAAATGAGCGACAAAGGCGCTCATCACAAAGCTCGCGAGAGGCTCCCGACCGAGTCACCATTTTTTTTTCAAGGTCGTAACTCGAAAGCCATTGGGAGGCCGCCAAAAGACGGCAGTTAATGAGAAGATTAACTTTCAACCTCACATACAGCACAGAGGGAGAGGCAAGGAGCCTGTAAGTGAGGTTGCAAGCTAAGTTGCTATTGAATTGGCATTTTTGAGAGGTCTCAGAACGGCTATGTGAGGGAAAAAATGGCGGCCATAAAGACATAATTTTGTTTCAAGCTCATAACTTGGAAGAGTATTTTGGGTTTGGGGAAATGGATCAATTTTACCAAGCCTGTAATTGTTTCACACCCGTAAATGGCAAAAGGGGCATAGGGGAGGGAGAGGGGAGAGAAAGACACAGGGGAAGGAGGGGGGGGGTGGAAAGAGACACAGGGATGGGGGGAAGAGACACGGGGGGCAGCAGGGCAAAGAGACACAGGGGAGGGAGTAGTGGTGGGAAGAGACACAGAAGAGGGGGGAAAGAGACAGGGTTGGTAGAGAGGGTAAGGAACAGGGGAGGAAGGCAGGGAAGATACAGGGGAGGGAGGTGGCGGGAGGGAGAGAAGAAAAAGATACACAGGAGAGGGAGGAAGAGACAAAGGGGAGGGAGAGGGGGGAAAGAGACACAGGGGAGGGAGATCAGTGAATAATAACAAGACAGCAGTTACGTTGCGTGCAGCGCATGACACAGCCAGCAATGAGCGGCAAAGCCACGCTTATCGCGAGGCTCGCCACTTGGAGGGGGGGAGACCCTCTCATTGTGTGGTAAACTGCATTGCCAGACTTCAAATTTTCTTGCCATCATTTTTGAAGGGCAAGTCGCTTGTATTAAATAATCTTGTAGAATTTCTAGATTTCTGCATTATTCTCCAATCATCAACCTCAAAAGATATCGCTTTGGCAGATCATTGGAAAGTGTGTCTGATACATTTGTCTATTGACTTTTATTTTCTTTGGTCTCTACATTGACTTCAACTTATGTAGTACGAAGGTTGCAAAACAATACTGATACAAGTTGCCCAGACAAATTGGAGGAACAATCAAGGTTCCCTCAGCTATGTCTGCAGAATATTTGTATGATTAGGATTTATTTGTACAGAGGATTGAAGAATACACAAGGCTTTAGACAAACATAATGATAGAGATGAAGTTGAGGGATTTGCTAGTGAGAGCTTACTGGCTAGAGGTGATCTACATCAGTGTGGAGTAACTAAAGGACCGCCACGCATTTTACCTTAGCAACCTCTATAATCTTTCATGATCAAGTTTCTGGCAACCCTAGGTAAATGTTCTTCAAATGTTCAATGTACTTGGCCATACCTAGAAACATATCTATGTAAAAAGAGACTGTAAAACCATGGAGGCAGCATCTGTTTGGCAGTAGAAAGCATTGGGGGAGGGGGTTATATGTACCGAAGGGTGTAGTGTTGGAGATGGCTATATATCTCCATCCATTCCTGTATTATCATTTATGACTTATGTTGATGATGTTTAGTATCTGACTCTCTGTTGCCCAATGGACAACAGCACACCAGGCACTATCATTATGTCTCCGGTCTTCTTATCCATAAGGTTTTATTGGTAAAGATACTGAAGTGGGTTGCTAGTTCCTTCTCCAGCTATTTGTCTGACCTCTCTGCTATGACCTGCCAATCTTGATGACCCTACATGGTATAGCTCACAGCTTCACTAAAGAACACAAGCCACTTCACCACAATAAGGTAGCGATCCAGAATACCCCCAAGAGATCTCCGGACATCTCAGACAATGTAGTGACAGTGTGTTTCAAAGATCATTCATATCACCAGTCAGGTAGATGTCCTCATTGGTTATGTCTACTTGCCACCTGCCTATTTATCTACTGATACCTTCAGCCATGTAACCAAATACGTGGACATCACAATGTGGGCAGACACTCCCATCCCGACTATATGTTATTTCCATAAATGATTCTCACATTCAGAGAACAGTTATATCCATTCTACTAAAGGGGCTATAGCACCTGGAAGAGAAATCATCGAATATTTAATAGGATCCATAGAGCTTCAGAAATCCAGGAGAATAACCACTACCTATTGATGTATCCCTGGGCAAGTATATAAAGTGTGGATAAAAGTGTTCTCCCTGAAAAAGAAATGAAAAGAGATAATTTGATTCTGAGCTGGATGGCAGTTTTTTGAAAATCATAATTTTAAAGAACTTGAAAAAAAAAATGTTAAAACTTTTATGTGGCAGCAAAACAGAAAAGTACTGGAGGATTTCACAGAACGGTCTGTGATCAGAAAGAAAAGGCAATTTGTTTAAAAAAAATGTGTCTGCCTCAGTGAGACTGGTACTTTATGTGATTCAAAAAATGCTTTTACATTGACTGCACTCATTAAAAGCCATTGTACATGGAGCTAACGATTTAAAAGCATTAAACACATATGATATTGCTTAAAAGAATGCATGGAAAAATATTTTGCTCATTGGCACAACAGCGGACCCTTTACCCCTCCCCTGCCAGTGAGACTCATAAAAGATTACTTGCCTAGAGATGGAGTTCCAGTCATCTGTGCTGTTATTTAGGCTCTAAACGTCTAACAATCTGAATTGTGTGCGGAAACATTAGGCCAACAAAAAGTATTTAACATAAAGAGTGGAGTAACATGAAAGAAACCTCCAATTATTTTATGGGATTTCATAATTAGGTTGATTATTTGATTTTATAGACACATTTAAAGGGCCGCTGCATTGTTATATTTACAGTATGTGCCTCGTTAGGAAGAGTGAGGTAGCCATGAATATCCAGTACTCCAGATGAATAATAAGAGTATTGCAGTATATACTGATAACTTTTTTGTTGTACAAACATATTAGTTAGTGTGACAAGCTTTCAATAGCTGTACCTCTCTTTATCAAGCAATGCTCCTATGAAGAACTTGACTTGATAAGGTGGAAAATTATCCTTTATTTGAGGCTTATGCACCTAATAAGGACTAGTCACCTCATTGGAAAAGGATGGACCTTGTATGAAGATAATACCTCTGTTTAGTTATGTTGAAAGACTGCTGCTATGAATAGGTGCTTGACAATAGGAATAAATGGAAAAGCAAGTCCACTTAGGCAGTCCAGAATGGAAGATCTCATTACACAAGCAAGAGTCTGCAAGATTTAGGAGAAGTTGTTTTTATGATCATGGTTTATATTGTTGTTAATGTTGTTAATTCACATAGATAACAAACATGATGCTTTTCCAAAATTACAGTGGTCCACTTAAACCAGCGGTGTCCAAACTCGGTCCTGGAGGGACGCACACAGGTCTGGATTTGAGGATTTCCTTTCTGTGCCCAGGTGAGTCAATTGGGATGACTGAAGAAGCAATAGTCTCACCTGCTTGCAGCAAGGTTATCCACAAATCCAGGCCTGTGTGCGGCCCAGTAGGACCCCTGACACCCCAATCATGGTAGGTCCCTAATTGCACTATGCTCTTTTGCAGGACTGCACTCAGTAATTGGCAAAAGGTTCTGACCTGCCATAAATATATCTACTTACCTACTTAGCAAGTGGCACATGACCTTCAATGCAGATAGCTGAATCTTATAGTCCTTGGTGCTAGAGCTTTCACTTTCTAGTCAGATGTTGAAATTTAGTCTGTCTACAAGGAGCCACTAAGTTGAGGAAGCAGATATACAAATGCAGTAATGGCTACACCCAGTAAATAATTATTATATATTAGAATGATACATTAAGGATTTATTTTACTTTCTAAAAATTACAGTCAGGTCCCTGTCACTGGAGTATTTGACATAGCAAAATAATATAAAATTAAAATTAAGTAATTTCTGTCAGATAATACCCCAAAATAAGATATAAAATAATATATCAGAATAAAAAAGTGTTCTTCTGATCCATCTGATATTCCATAAATATGTATCCTTCTTTCTTTGTATCACAATATTTTACCAACAGCCCAATAGTTTGTATTTATTTGTTTATGTATTTATTGTTACTTTGTTTTTATTTAGTTTATGTTGATAAATTAACTAAATTACATTAAACTGAGGTGTTTCCTATGTTTTTTCATTTTCCCTAGTGGTCAGTATTGACCTATTGAGACCTCTCAGAGCTCCAGCAGTGACACCTACTGGCTGACCATTAACTGACAGAAAGTGGACACTGGGATAGAGACTGATGAGACCTCCTTCACTGCAGGTTGTTTGTAGCTAAATATTCACAAATCACAATCACTTTTTTTTTTAGCATGATTCTAGTAAGAAGACTCTGAAATCACATATTTATGTATATCTATTATGAAAACTATAACTAAGCTATGATATACGGTACTGGACATTACTGCATTATTTAAACATTGAACTTTAACCTAACAGTAAGAGAAGGTCCTAATAGCACAGCCCATTTGTTAGTTAATAAATGAATGGTTGTTTTGTTATTATTATTTTATTCAAATATTTTGCTATTTTCAGATATAGTTCTTCAGATAATTATATTCAAAATAGGGAAATTCTCACCACAAGAATAGAGTGGTCATATAATTTCTATATTATATTTGAATTTTTAGGCACATTATTTACTACAGGAAATAAAGCCAATCTGTTCACATGAAGGTTTGATCAGGAGGCTAAAGTTCAAATATTTTGGTAATGTCGTGAGAAGACAGGAATCCCTGAGAGAAGACTCTGATGCTGGGAATGATAAAAGGGGGCGGAAGAGGCAAGTTGGATAGATGAGATCATTGAAGCAATGAGCTTGATGGATCTCAGAGGGTCAGTGGCTGACAGATGTGCCTGGTGTGCTGCAGTCCATAAGGTCATGGAGATTCGGACACGACTGAATGAGTAAACAACAGCAATTATATGTAAGGAGTTGGATGGGGCTAAGGTAGAGTATGAATGAGGACAGGAAGGCAGGGAGTGGGGAGACTATTCCATGACAGTCCTTTAAGTAAAGTGTCCCTGTTTTTAATATTGAATATTAAAATAAACTACCTGTTTGTTTCCATATCTAAACATAATTTAATTAACAAATGTTTAAAAGCTTTTTTTTCACTCACTCAAACATTCAAAGCAGTCCCTGCAGAGGTCTGTCCCTGTAAATTATGCATCCAATGTTTCTATTGTTACTAGATGTACTGGCCACTTACAGACTGTCTCTCAGCAGCATTTCAGTATCCCTTTGAAGGCAGTAATTCTTTGCATGAAAAATACCAAAATAAACATTATTAAACTTACCCTAAAGTTAGCTAAACCTCTTTAGTTAACACCCCTGGAAATCCCTGTTAAAATTAGCATAAAATTCATTTTGGCCAATCAGAGACAGGTACAACAGTCTCTGCAGCAAAGCATCATGGGGTTTGTAGGCTTAGTTTCCAAAACCACACCTCTCTCTCCTCCCTCACCAGTGCTGCTGTAGCTTTCTGCATTGTTTTTGCTGTTGGATTGAAAGTTAGTATAGGTTTAAAAAATGTATTTAAATGCAGTGTTTCTAATGGTTAATACAGATTGTCTATGTAATGACTCAATGTAACTGTGTTTCTGATACAGGTACACCCCGCTTAACGCTACCCCTTTTAGCTCTTATTCGCTATATGTTTTTTGGCCGCCTATCCCAGTGGAACTCTCTGCTTCGTGAAAAATATGTTTTTTCCCCCCTCGGACCCCGTTTCATGCTCAGAACAGCATCACAGAATTAACAGAGACTGCAGAGAAGAGAGAGAGACAGAGTCCCCCAATTCCGACCTCCAACATCCAGAGACGAGGTACAGAATATTTTCATTGTTTCCTTGTTTCTCATAATGTAGTTGTTAATTATTAATTGTCTAATAAAATCTGCATTAATTGTATTTTTTATACTGTTTTACAGAACATGAGTGAACTCAAGGAAGACCAGGGCAAGCTGAAGCGCCAGAGCTGGGTGGGAACGCCAGCTGTGACTTCAAGATCAAGCCATTGCTGGTCTACTACTCAAAACACCTAGAGCAATGAAGGCCATACCAAAATCGACTTTGCCGGATCACCATGGCCATCTTTAAGAACTGGTTCAGCATTTCTGTCCATCGGTACAGTGCTATAGCAGGAGACAATGCTCCAAGCCACCCTACCATCTTGGCCGAGCTCCATTACTGTGTCCCAGTGGAAGTAGTGTTCCTGCCACTCAACAATACTTCACTTATTCAGCCTATGGATTAGGGAGTCATTGTGACCTTCAATGCCTGCTATCTTCGTCCCACATTCCGCAAGCTCATTGGCCAGATAGACAGCAAGGACAAAGAATCCTTGCATGTTTCATGTTGTCACTAACATTGATTTGTCTTGGAAGGAGGTGACATAGCAATGTTTAAAAGCTGTATGGAGGAAGATATGGTCAGAGCTGTGTGCAGTTGTGCAACCAGAACAGTCCTTCATAGCGTAGATAGTGGACCTTGTGAATACGGCTGGACTGGGAGATGTAGACTCCCAGGACAGAGAGGATTTGGTACAGGCTTCAAGCGAGAGCCTGACCAACAAGGATCTCCAACAACTGAAGGAACAAGAGGAAGCCCAGGAAAGCAGTGACTCTGACACAGAGGGAAGAAAAGAACTGTCAACCGAGCTCAACAAGACTTTGCATTCCATCCATGACTTGATGGATGATTTAGTGGCAAATGATCCATACTCTGTGAGGAGCAGAAATGTGAGATGCAGCATTATTGGGACAATATCTTGCTACCGGAATCTGCTGCATGGGCACAGAAAGCAAAGACAAATGTGCCGGGAACATTTTTTCACAAAAAAAAAAAGCCAGGTGGATGAATCTGAAGCTTCCATATCTACCAGTTAAAGAGGACAGTTTTTTTTTAGTTTATTGTTTCTTTAAAGGTTCTTTTTGTCTTGTTGTTATGTTTGCAATTTCTTCAAAGTTTTTATAAAAATTAAAAAGTTTGAAAATTCTATTGTTTTCTTTGTCTTTTTTTCACCGAGTTCCCCTATCTTCCCTATGTTAAAATGAATCAGTTTACCTCTGTTTCGTTTAACACATTCTTTTGCCTAGAACCTATCCACAGCACTAAAGGGGGTATCACATATATAGTTGTCGTAATTGCGAGTTTGTGTGTAACTCTCGCAATTAACACCGCAAGTTGCGAGCCTTACACACAAACGTGCAATACTCAACATGCAATGAGCATGTGCAGCGAGAGCCACGCATGTGCATTGCGAAACAAAAGGGGAGGGAGATGGGGAGAAGGAGACATGGGGGGGGCACAGGGGAGGGAGAGGAGGGGATGGAGACATAGGGGGAAGGAGGCACAGGGGAGGGAGAGGGGGGAAAGAGGCACAGGGGAGGGAGAGGGGGGAAAGAGACACAGGGGAGGGAGATGGGGGAAAAGACAGGGGAGGGAGAGGGGGAAAGAGAGGGAGAGGTGGAGAGACACAGGGGAGGGAGAGGGGAAGGAGACAGGGGAGGGCGAGGGGGGGGAGACACAGGGGAGGGTGAGGGGGAAAGTGACAGGGGAAGGAAAGTGGGAAAGAGACAGGGGAGGAAGATGGGGGAAGGAGACAAAGGGGAGGGAGATAGGGGAAAGGAGACACAGGGGAGGGAGAGGGGGAACAGACACAGGGGAGGGAGGCGGTGGAAAGAGACACAGGGGAGGGAGGCGGTGGAAAGAGACACAGGGGAGGGAGGGGGAAAAGACCCAGGGCAGGTGGGAGACATGGGGGAGGGAGAGAGGGGAGAAGGAGACACAGGGGAGGTAGATGGGAAAGAAGACACAGTGGAGGGAGAAGGGGGAGCAAAGGAGGGAGAGGGGGGAAGAGACGGATGGGGGGGACAGAAAAATAAAATATTATCCTGTATTTAAATGCCTCACCCACTTACCCATATATTGAACAGCCCTGCAGTAGAAACCAATTTATCTATATTGGGAAGTAAACTAGATCACTTAGCTGTGTCGTTACCCTGCAGACAGATGTTAAGATATATTGTGATGCAGTATTTGCTTAAATAAATTGTATATTTCAGCCAACATCAGCAGAATTATTACAAGTTCCATAGCAGCATTTAATGACATGATCTTTTTGAGCTTGCTCGGGTGTGCTGGTTCCCAACTTAAATGCAACACAAAACAAAATGTTTTATTATTAGAATTTTAAATTATTCAACATGTAACCAATCAATTTTGAGGAGTACTTAAAAAGTATATGCCAGTGTTACTCATTAGAAAGGAGGAGACAATCACGGTACGAGAAGCAGAGAGCATGGGCAGAGCGTAGGGATGAGGAGCCATTTTTGCTTTGTGCACAAAGTGCTTTTGGCCTTTATGGAAAACTGTAGTTTAATATTTAAAATATCCTCTTTTGAAAAACTACACTTCAAACATGCAGATGCTTTTGAATATAATAAATAATATAATCTCTTTTTTTTTTTTTTATTTGTAGTTATCCGGCTTTGAAATCTGCCAGTTTAGTTTCTGTTGATCGGCTTCTACACATGGGAAGAGACATTGAACGCAGAGAAAGCTTCTATCTGCACAAAGGAAATGTGGCATGTAAAACTGCTTGTTCTTTTATTAGGACTAAGGAAAGCTCATTCATTTACAAAGACACACATCCCAAAAAAGTAGCAGACAAGATCAGGTCAGAAAAGAAAATGGAATCTAATAGTAAAGCGTGATTGGATATAAAAGGTAAAAATGTAAAGGTTTTGATTATATTTATTGTTGCCTACAATATTTCACCAATTATGAAATGTAGTTATTCAAAATAGCATAAAGAAACAAAAAACTGAGCATAGAGATCCTTTAAATCAGTCACCACCAATTGGTTCTGGTACCGAAAACAGCACAGAGAAATATATTTATTAGTTAGTTATCTTGCTTCAGGCAGAAATAATCCGCCCATGCCTCAATCTGATTTCATCTGCCCTCTCTTGTGTGGGCTTACATGACTCTTACATGTACCCGCAATCAGAACAGGATTATATGAAATTAGCATCATGCAAAGCAATGTCCAGGTCTCTGTAAACCTGGTTATATCTGCCCCCACTATCCTTCCAATAAGCACAGACGTACATGAGCGTATCCTGCGCGGCTCTGAACTGAGAATAGTAAAGTTATTTGGACAGGTCTTGTCAAAACTCCTTGGGGGGGTCTGTAAGAACTGTGACACGAGCCAGCCAATTATTGACTCATTTTCATTTAGTCCAATATATATGTTACTTCAATCTTCTTTTATGTACACCCCTGTGACACCAGCACATAAAGCTTGAAAAACTAATAAAATTAGTATATAAATCTCACTTACCAGGAACAAAACTGTGACTTGCTGTCAAAGCCCACCCCCCTCACAATTCCATCAAGCATAACAGTGCTGCAATGCTGCATAATAGTATTAACCCTTAGCTGATGCATCACCTAATTGGCAGACATGCATGTAAACATTTGGTGGAAAACTAAAGGG
The DNA here is from genome assembly GCA_027410445.1 of Discoglossus pictus. Taxonomy (NCBI): domain Eukaryota; kingdom Metazoa; phylum Chordata; class Amphibia; order Anura; family Alytidae; genus Discoglossus; species Discoglossus pictus. The sequence continues at coordinate 186,861,956 of CM050170.1, read as the reverse complement.
CTGTCTTGATTTTTGACTGACTGTGTGGATTATGGCATTTGCACGCTTTTATTATTACAGATATATTGTCTTCTGTTAAAAAAGCACCCGTTCAGCTATTTTCATACACCCTCTTCCAATTTTTGTTCCAATCTTTTTATGGAAGACAATAAACAATAGACAACATAAAATCAAATTAAAGATTTACAGATTCCACAGTAGAATTAAGTATACATGAGTAACATGACAACATTAAGCACAAAACTCGCAATGAATAATATGTGGTTTATCCGTTGCCTTCTTACAATTTTTACCATTTTCTGTGATTAATACAAGGAGGAGTTCCCTCCTCAAGTTTTAACCTAGAATTGTCCCGATATACAAATCTGGGAACTTATTAATAGTAAACAAAAAAATGATTAAGTATATATGTAAAGTTATTCTAGAATAAAAAAAAGAAAAAGACAGAAACAAGAATAAAAAAACATGAGGGGAAAAAAAAGAAGAAGAAAATAAAAGAAATAGCAAATAGAAATGGCAAGTTTCCTTAACTCCTGGTCAACTTAGTTCCGAGATCCCACCGGTCCCACCGCCCCACCGGGACAAGATCCGAGAGCATGGAGTGATTTACCTAATTTAAATGCTATGTTGGGAGTCTAGGCACGGGGGTCTATGTCATCAAAAACTGGGGGTATAGATCTTGCAGGATACTGGTCAGTCTCTCATTAATCATAATAAAATTAACCTTGTCTCTTCCAATTTTTAAGGGGATTTTGAACTTGATTTGTAGCCCAGTGGTGGGCAATAGCCGGCCTGGGGGCCATATGCTGCCCTCAGGCACTTCCCACGAGGAGCCAGCCTGTTCTGTGGAGTGGGAGAACATGCCCCTTTTTAACATTACACATTCCTTTAGAGATCTCTAAAATTACCAAATAATATCCAATTGTCCTCCTAAATACTACTTATTATTTGTAACACTAATACCAATTAATTCCTTTCCTACAGTGATTTTATCATGTTGCAGTTGGTAAAATAAAAATAATTTGAGGCTCTCACATATGAAGCCCTTCAAATGAAATAGTTATCCCGTCATTGATCTAGGCTTAATCAATGTAGAGTTATGTGACTGCTGCTCCCACAAAACTCCATATAACATTGCATTAAAAGCTTTACATCAGTGGATGCGTCTTCTGATTGGCTGCAGCTTTTGACCATAGTTGTAACAGCAAGATGGAGTGGAAAGAGATCCAAAAGGTGCATCAGTGGACCAGCTCTGCAAAAAAAAAAGATTCTCAAGAGTTACTCCAGGGTTAATATGCCATGATATAAATTTTGAAAAGCTACAAAAGTTTACAGCCAATCGTGGCATGAAACCATTTTTGAATTCTCCTAAGATCGAACTTGAGTTATAAAAATATTTAACCTCTTTGCTCCTGTTATACTTCAGATCATGGGGTATATGACAAAAAGTAATGTAGATTTGAAGATTATTTGTTTTTAAATACCTGGCAAATATACTGTTTTATTCTTAGTTATAATTACAAAAATATAATTAACATAAATACTGTGAAGGGCATATGAATCCTACACTCAACAGTGGCAATGGCTGGTAAAGTTAATGGGGAATGTAGCCTAGTTAGTGCTGAGATGGCATCAAAGAAAGGCACCATCTCCTCTTTTCAGGTTTTTCGCAAATCTTGATGGATCTTGCCGCAAATCTGCTTTTTTACCCATTGTCTAGCACCATGAGTCTTGGTTACCAGCATCCGAAATTGAAATTATTTGTTAGAAAGTTTTGATTGGGTTGATACACATGTTGACACACCTTTAAAGGACCGCTGCACAGTGAACAAATATGCGTCTGTCTAATCATAATTAATCAGGAAAAAGTAAAATAGCTAGTTTTTGATTAGAAACAAATACATATTCTCTGAAGGACTCTAAAGAATAAACTACAGGAAGTTGCCTGTGTGCGTCTCTGGAGAGCTTTGGTTGCATCCCTTGATGCAACATCCTGCTTTTGGGCCAGTGAGGAGGAAGGGTGTGGATATTTCTAGTCTGGTACATACTTGACAAAAAGTGTATTTTTTATTGAATTGTAGTGGTGCTTTACAAACATATTCAAGGCTTAGAGGCCCAAACAGATTATTTACAGAGAGCCCCAGTGAAGTAGATTATCTAAACCATGTGCAGAATACCCTGAACGGGAGAAACAGCAAATCCCAGACATATATTTCAGCCTTAAATTGGTAATTTCAGTAATCCTGAAGGCACAGTGAGCGAGGAGTGCACGTCTGGGGCCTCCTATCACCCTTAGGGAGACTAAGCCCCAGGGGTCATTTGAATAAACTCTCCAAAAATTAGGGCTCATTTAGAGAATTAACTAACCTTAATAGGTTAGTTTTCGGGACATGATAACCCACTCTGAGAGGAAACTCTTTTTGCTCACTTGTACCCTACATTAAGAATAAATATTCTATAGCACATCAGTCAGGTCTCACTCCAAAGAATGATTGTGCCCCAGAATACTGTACCAGGCAATTCTTCGCTGGACCGGAGAAACACCCTCTCGTACGTTTCAGCCTCGCTTGAGCCTCATCAGTGAGGTGTAGCTGTACTTACTAAGGCTCAGTGAGCAACGAGCCCACGTCTGTAGCCCATATGACCCTTAGGGAGACCAAAGCCCAAGGATCACTTGGATACAGACAACAAAAATAAGTCAGAGGTGCTCAGTCCGAGAACAAAGTAACCTAAATGGATTTGTTGTTTGTGTATAGTAACCCATTCAGGGAGCAGCCTATTTTAGCTCACTTGTGCCCTTTACCGGGAAAGTAATTGTTATAGTTTACTATCGACTTGCTCGTCAAAAAATGACGGCAATAAGATTGTGAGGCAGGTAATGTTGTTTGTGTGCGAAATTAATTTTGTTGGTGTTTTAAGATCCTTCGGCGCTGATTGCGAGCCTCGCGCTGAGCGCCATCTATAATCATTGCGATGTTCTTGGTTGTTTGCGTGCTATGAGCAGAGTTGATGTTTTTTTTTTGGTATGGCAATGAATAATTAATAAAATAAGAAATGAATATACTTTACCTATTGTGAAATAATATATGCAGCATTGTGTTGAAGAGCTGACAATCTGTTTTCATGCTGCTGCAGCATCAGTGCTGTGGAGCTGCTGTGTAAGCGTTATGAATGTGTGCAGTGTAATAGTGTGCGTGCGCAAGGCAAATCCGTTAGGGTAACTGTGTACTTCCGGATTGTATAAGTTAGTGTTCTAAAATGGCGCCTAATGTGTGGTATGCGGCTGTGGCTGATTTTGCATCCTTATTTTCGGATGTCGTCCGACTTTTTCGGAAAATCCGTAGGGTCCTTTAGCCTCGTTTTCGTTTTGTTCGGCGGCCATTTTTTCTCTTGCTTAGGTGATTTTCGGGTGTCTAAACTCCGTAATTTGGACTTAAATCGAGGTGTAACTTCACTTGCAGAGGTCCTGGGTGCCCCCCTTGCTGTGGGTAAACTTTTTATGTGTTTGTTGTGTGTATTTATTGTGTTTCTAATATTTTTCGGGTCGCGGGGATTGCGTCCTTGTTTTCGGATCTCGTAGATCTTTTTCGGAAGTTTTTGTGTCGTAAGTCCGTTAATTTTGCGAGGTCCGCAGTTGCTGGCAAAGAGCGCCTTCGGCTCGCTGCATGAGCCCGCAGCATTAGCAATGACCCGCATGCTCACAACTATATATGTGACTAGCGAATTGCCCGTCAAAAAATGACGGCAATGAAATTGTAAGGTAGCTAATGCTGTTTGGTGTCTAATAATGAAATATGTAATACATTAATAAATGAATATACTGTACCTATTTTGAAGCATTGTGATGAAGAGCTGGCAATCTGTGTTGATGTTGCTGCAGCATTAGTGGTGTGGAGCTGCTGTGTAAGCATGCTGAATGTGTGCACTGTGTGGTATGAATATCCGTAGGTGGTTTGTGGCGTTTTGCGAGTTTCTTGTGGTGTTTTGCGAGTTTGTTGTGGTGTTTTGCGAGTTTAGAGTGCTGTAGCCTCGTTTTCGTTTTGTTCGGCGGCCATTTTTTCTGTCGCTTAGATTTTTTTTTAGTCTCAAAACTCTTTTATTTCGAGTAAAATCGAGGTCTAAGTTGCATTTTTGAGGTCCTGGGTGCTCCCTCTTGGTGTAGGTAAGGTTTTTATGTATGTGCTGTGTGTATGTATTGTGTTTTAAATGTTTGTATGTCGGCGTGTTGCGTCCGATGTTTGCGAGGTCGTAATGTGTGGTAACGTGTTTCGTAGGTTGTTTGCGTTCCTCGTAAAATTTAGCGAGTGTTGTAATTTGTGTGTCGTGTTTTTTGAGTAGCGACGTGAAGTTTGCGAGGGTTTGAGGCCCGTGCCCAGTGACCTCGCCAGCAACTGAGGCCCTCGCTTCGCGAGGGGCCTCAGTTGCTGTCATGGAGCGCCTTCGGCGCTCCATGCCAGCAACTGAGGCCCTTGCCCAGTGACCTCGCTAAGCGAGGGCCGCGGCTCGCTGCGCGAGGGCCGCGGCTCGCTTCGCGAGCCTGCAAGCGTGAGCAACGACCCGTACGCTCACAACTATATATGTGATTTATAAGTCTATATTGTATTGAAAAGGCATGAATAATCAAGACATGTTAGCTATTTGGACTGATTAATAATTTCTCCTGGCCTCAAACATAGATGGAAATGTTTACTCAGTGCATTCCTTATATGTGCGCAAGGCTTGGACAGAGAAGATGTTCATGACTCGGAGTTTAGAATAAAAGAGAACTCAGTTTTGTTAAATGGTGTGTTAGGTCAAAAAGAGGGTCTGTAAGTCACACCAACCACCATGTCCTGTACAATCAACAGAGACCTCTTTTGATCATGGTGGTGGCCTTGCTCATAGAAATCCTTGGACACATGCTGAAATTCCCAAATCCTAAGGAAATCCTAACAAATACAAAATACATTCTCTTGTATCAAGACCAAAAGCAACAAAATATGTGCAAAAAACCTTATTTAATAAAAATAAAAAAATCTCCCATAGCTTACAGTCTACCTTAAGGAAAACCACCTAGGACAATCCACAAACCAACCAACTCAGTCCTAACCCTCACCCTGATGCACTTGAAGACAGACACACTTGTGTATGGAACCCAGGTTTTAGAAAGAAAACCGGAAAAGCCAAGTTGTAATCCCATCAGACTATTATAGGATACACTATATATATATGTATAAACTGAAAATGTTGGAAATCCTATATGATCCACTGTATGAATTAACACTGATGAGATCCACAGGATCGAAACACATTTGTCTGTGGGACGTTAGCTTACCGATCTATGCCCAACCTGTACAATACTTACAGCTCTATTAAGTTCCCCCAATGTTGTAATCCGTAGCAAGTAACGTAGGCCACAAGCCTTGCGGCTATTAAAATCGCCCCGTTAAGCAACCCGTCAACGACTTGCGGCGTAAGGGCGGGAAAAGGCTACAGGATTTGAAAATTTTAACTGCACGCCTGCAAATCCTTTGATCTTTCAAGCCCGTAACTGTTACGTTTCCAATCATGCTATTAAATTGCAACAAATTCACTGCCGTTCAAGCCTGTAACCCGCAAATGGTGTCCAAAAGCCAATGGGTACTAGAGAGAACCCGCTTGGGGTGTAAAGTCCAATCCGTAGCACTGTAAATGCAAATATACACACACTACAGTACCTATAATAAAAGGGAAAGTGATGTTAGGTATTAAAATAAATAGCACAGCATTCTTAAGCTCACAAATCGGCAATATAAAATTATTTATTTCAGGTGTAATTTCCGTGTTATATTGATCACGGCAATCAATGTGTTAATACATATAATGGAACTCGCATGGACTAGAATATCATATATATACGGCTTTATCAATATTGCATTATATCTGTAATGACGGTCCCATCGTAACTCGTAATTGAAGCCCGTAAGACTTTGAAATCCAACCTCAATTTTTCAGTGACATAATGATGACGATCTCTGTTTCCATTGCCTCCATCTAAACCCGTAACTACCGGTTTGACTATGTCATCATGTTCACAGCCGCGTTCGAAAAATGGTTTACGGGTTTGCGTCTCAAGCCTGTAACTCGTGGCATGTTCTAATTTAATAGCTATGTAACGCAGCTGAATTTCAAGCCCGCAGCCCTTGCGGCCTTGCTGATGCTGCTACGGGCTTAAAATTTAATAGGGCTGTTAATTGAGTTATAAAGAGAACATGTTAAATGTTTTTTTTGGATAAGAGGATTACATTGTGCGGGTCTTTTGTAAAAATATTTTGAGCCAAAAATGCTGGCTCTCAGGATTTTTCCACGATATATATATATATATATATATATATATATATATATATATATATATATATGTATATATATATATAAAATAAAAAATTAGAGCAGACTGGATGGTTTTCTTATGACTCTCTGTGGCGGTGTTTCTTTTCTCTAGAAGTGCAAAAATCAATACAGAATAAATATTATAAAAAAAACATGCATTGTGACGGAAGAGTTAATTCAGGAACGTTAGGTCCGCTCTCCTGTATATACTTGGAAATGGAAATGGAAAGGAATGAATTGGGGCAGGCGTGCAAAAAGATATTAAGAAAAATATCATTGCTTTGTATACTGTCCTCAGGAGAGCTCCTACTGTAATCATTGGCCTCCATATAATACTATTTGTTTGCTTTTGTGGCAGGTTTATAGGTACTTGTAGGGCTGCAAATAAGGACACCAATTTGCCACTGCAGTATGTTTTGATAACCGGACCTTGTCATAAATCCGTATTAAAATCAAAAGGGAAAAATTTAAGGTTTGTGGGGCAGGAGACAGATGGGAGGTCGCTGCGTTTGATGGCCTTCGTGTCACCGCGACTCAGCCTGCTTGGCGGTTCAGGAATCGGTCACAGGGGGTGGAAATATATGTGACAGACCCCTGCTAGCTTGAGAGATAGCTCACATGTCTAGAGCAGGGCAGGGGTCAGCCACGTAAATGCATCTCGGTGTAAGTGCCTCAAACTAGAAACAGAGCGGTAAACTGTGCCAGTAGAAATATACAGGAAAACGAGATGTAGCACCTTAATTATATCTGCGATTTTACATAATATCATGATCTACATGTTTTTTTATTCCGTATAATTATAAAACATCAACACAGCTTACCTTGCAGTGATTTGTTGTGCCCTAAGAGCTTGCAATCTACAATTTTAATAACCATGTTTTGATCTACTAGAGCAGTAAAACATACAAAAGAACAATCTTACAAATTAGTCTGCCCGTCCTCCTATATATATTTTACAAACGCTGTAATTATATATTTAAAACATACTATTTTGTAGAACTCTTGAATAGGGAAGATATTTTTAGAATGTAAAAAATATAAAGAGTCTCACTTATAACCTTTTATATTTAATCACGACTGCTGGGGAATCTACCATTTTAATTTTTGCTTCCAAGTGTAGAAGAAAACTTAAATAGACAAAAAGCTTCCATATGCATAATGGCAATGTGGCAGCTAAAATTGATAGTAGTTTCAATAGAACTAAAGGAAAACACATTAGGTTAAAAGACCACTCCGTTCCGAGGAAGTAGCAGACATGGGCCCCCATTTAATTCCAAGCCCGTAATTACCTTCACACAGCCTGTATGTCTGCGGGTTAGAAATTTGTTATAGTTACAGATGTATTTAATTGACTTAAGCCCGCAAGTACAGGCTTACAGCCCCAACACGCAAACCATGAACCTGTATGTAGCATTTCAGGGCATGTTCAATTAAGCAAGCCCGTAAGTTACAATTTAGACAGAGCCATTAGTAAATGAGACATCAGTAAAATATGGCGTTTAGACTACAATTAATTAGTGTTTAGAAGTACAATTTGCAATCGGACTTGCAATCTAAAAATGCAGAAAGAAATAAAAATCAATAAATCATCTGTTCTAGTCCATGCGGGTTCCATGATATGATTCCCAAGATAGATATAACATGGCAAAAAAATGGAAATAAATATTTTTTTATTGCAGATTTGCGAGCTTGAGACTGTTGTAAAATTATTTCTATTTCATCGCTTTCCCAGTATTTTTAAGTACAGTATTGTGTGTTTATTTGCTTTTACAGTGTTACGAACAGGTGTTGCAAGTCCTATCTAGCCTGTAACTCGCAATTGGATTGCGAGTAGCAAAGTACAGCAATTAAATATCATAAGTATAGTTTATACATCTATCTGCTCATTGGCTGACGGGGGCAAGCCCTCAAATAAGTTAAACATTTTAATCATTTTTTATGGTTTGAGACTGAGAGCATTATTTGCAAAAACAAAAAACACAGTGCTACATTATCAAATATCATGTTTTAGATGCAACTAATATAAAAGTTTTACATTTTCATTTAAATATGTTTATCAAAAGCTTTTGGAGCACTTATTACATCTGAGCTTTAAAGGCCTTTGGTGGATGAGAGTCCTTAGTACTACACACATAGAGTGACAGAATTTGTGGCAGGATGTCAAAGGACAGGTGGTTCAGGGACAATACGAGGGTCTAGGTAGGTGGCAGGGGATATAGAGTTAAATACAAGAGTTTGAAAAAGATGTTAGATGCAGGTGGGACAAGGTCAATACAAAGTGTAGCAAAGGGATAAGAGGTATTGAGGTACGGACAAATATGAAAAATTAGACAGCGTAGTCAGAGCAGGAGACTGGTCTGAAGATACTCGCATAACAGGCTCATTGAGTTAGTAAGTGGCTTAAAGAGGCCCATTTTTCGGAAAAGCTAACAACTACACCCCTAATAAAGTTTAGTTGGCTTAAAGAGGCTCTATCACCCCAACATCAAGTTGTTTTTTAGGTTGTTCTTGAAGAGCATAAAAAACTGGCAATATGTTGTGTTATCCATTTTTTTCTAAAGTTAATCAGCCCTTGGAAATTCCATGTTTTTGCTATATTTATATGGAGATATGCATCTCAAGCATATTAATTAAATGCTTTGTTGTGCTAATTAGGATTTCAGTTTGCTTGTCTGTCTCTGTAGAGGCCAAAATAACCCTTCCCAACATTGTCTGGCAGTTAGACAACTCTCCCACCCTTATGAAGAATTCTGAGATGCACATTAGCATGCTGTGCTGCACATTAGCATACAATAGCCCTAAAATCAATTCAAAATATTTCTGGAATGATTTACTGTAGAGAAAAACTGCTAGTACAATCTACAGCCAGCATTTAATGCTCTTAAAAAATTATTTAACTCTTATTGGGGTGACAGAGTCCCTGTTTTTGTTTACTGTGAATTATACTTTGTGTTTAAAGAGGGTATTGGCTCATCAATTTCTACCAAGATACTCAACAATTGTAGGTCTATCTATAACATTATGTTACAACTTGAAAACCTTGTGTGGGGGAAAAGCCAGTCTGCGTATTTTTATCATTTACTCTACTATTTTAATAGCAAGAACTTAATAACAATGGGCCCTATTCTATTAGCTACTCGCAAACGCCTTAAACTCATACATTTGGCTGCAGGTGTTTTTTTTATAAATGTTTAGATGTATTCTATTGACTCCAGCTTGCAAATTCCAACCTTAAGGCCACACATGTAAATTTTTACTTTTTAAGTCAGGGGGCGTGATAAGATCTGACAATATTTAAGCAAACCCGTAATTTACTTCTTAGACACAGACAATAGTAAATGAGATCGTCATCATGACGTCAGTAAAACATGGAAGTTACACGTAATCCATAATCGGAGGCTACAAATTAGTGGGGAGAAGGGGAAGAAGAAGAATGGGTCACTATCTTTAGGGGGCTGAGCCTTGCCCAGTTATGGGGGCTAGCACTTACAAGGGAAATATTGTATATGCCCAATATTTCATAGTAATGGACTAGTCACTTATTAACAAGATTAGGAAGATAATGGACCCCTAGGAGTCACATGGCACCAGTATCTCTCCCACTATGAGTAATTCTCTTAGACTTGCAGGCATCAGTGATACGTGAGCTAGAAGGATTGGGTGTAACATGGATGCCCATTTGAATTGATTGGTCTGTTGTTGCTAGAATGTGGTATAAATATGTCTGATGGTTTCAGTAATAAAGGTGTGATACTGGTTCACATAATTCAAGTGTGAATTTCATTATTGATACTGGATGCTGGTTCCTAGAGTAAGTTCTTTTCAGAAATATTTGTGTGCTATACAAGACCACAGACATCTCTCAGTCTAACCTAAGGGCTAACAGTTCTTCCTGCTGTACAGAGGTAAAACAAATCTGTCACACCTGTGGGGAGAGATTTGGGCAATAGGCTCTTGTCATACCCCATTCAACAGGTTGTGACCGTCCCACAAGAATCTGCATAAAAAAGGAGAATGGAAGCTGTTTTGATATTTATTGATTATTGTACTGGTACTTTATGCAGAGAATTGACTTAGAAGTAAGAATATTCATATTGTTTGCTTTTCTTGCTTTTTTTAATTATAATTTTTACTTACCGTAGTACAGTGGATAAAACAAGCAGAGTGTAGATAAAAAATGTAAGAAAATGGACTCTGTAGTGCATTGACAGTCACAGGCTATTATTGTTCCAGCAAACTCATTCAGGGTTTTAAATTGTTACTACTATGCATGATAGTAAAAGCCCTATAAAATCCACAATTGTATCATACCCACCCCTTTACAGTTTTATCTATGCTCTATTTTATCCTATAACATAAATGGACATTTTTATTGAGAAAAATCGGGCGAGATTTGAACTCATAACCTTCAATATGAGAGGCAGTTGCTATAACTCAGGATTATCTTTCTTCATGATTCTAATACATTCAATATGGCAGCAATTTCAAAAGGAAACAGAATATTAGTGGGTATAGTTTGAAGCCAACATACTGCAAACCCATAATTTTAATATTTAACATTTGTAAAGAAGCTTCTCCTAATGGGATATGGAATCAAAAAGTCTTCACATTTCTTAAAGCAGGAAAGTTGATATATACAGACTGACAAAAATGTCAGAACTTCTACATATAGCGCTATCTAAGACTTTGTGCACCAACGGGACCATGTTAGTGTTTTCTAAGTACATTTTTATTTGTGTAGCTTTTATTAATTCAGTTAAGACATATACAACCAAAACTAGAGGCATTAAGAGTCTTGATTTTAGAACAGTCCAGAGGGCTAGAGTCCTGCAACTGGTGGCTTTAAAGACAAATAAAGTTACATAGTTATATCGTAATTGAGGTTGAATAGGTATGTTCAGTACATCAAGTTCAACCATTTTAGATCTCTTCTGATAATTATAATATGTTGTTTATTTATCACCCGGTAATAATTAATAATTAATTATTAATTGATCCAGAGGTATATATCTTTGTTGTTGTTGTTTAGTCATTCAGTCATGTTCGACTCTCTGTGACATTATGGATCACAGCATGCCAGGCACATCACATCTGTCAGCCAGTGCCCCTCTGAGCTCCATCAAGCTTTAATGACCTCATCTATCCATCTCTGCCATCCCCCCTTCCTTCAATCTTTCCAAGCATCAGAGTCTTCTCTAGGGAGTCCTGTCTTCTCATCTTATTGCCAAAATATTTGAACTTCAGCCTCATGATCAAACCTTCCAATGAACATTTGATTTTCTGTAGTATTGATTGATTGGTTCTTCTTGCAGTCCAATGGACCCTAAACAGTTTTTGCCAACCCCACAATTCGAAGGCGTCAATTCTATGGTGTTTGTCTTCTGTAGTGAATCTTGTCTTCTCATGATATGGCTAAAATATTTTAGCTTCAGCCTCATGATCAAACCTTCCAGTGATCAGTATGACTTAATTTCCTGTAGTATTGATTGACTGGATCATTTAGCAGTCTAACGGACTCTAAGCAGTTTTCCCCAACAACACAGTCGTCAATTCTATTGCGCTCAAAAATGCAGCTTAGTTCAGATCAATATAAGTCTCACTTTCATTCGACAATTTGATGGTGATTCTAGTCTGCAATTTATTAGTGGGAAACATCCTTAATGAGTTAAATTATATTAACAAGATTTATATTTTTTAAATAAATTACTTTTAACAAACCTCACTAAATGTTATGTTGTCATTAACATTCCTCCAAAAACATTTCAATTTAACTAAACATGACATTTTGTGAACTTTCCCATTTTAGAAATGTTGTGAATTTTAATATAGCTACTTTATTTACAGTCAGATTTACTTTTTGAAAGAACATAAGCATTTTTTTATTAGCTTTTGTTTAATGGCCATGGAAACGCACTGATATTGTTTATATAAGAGAACATTTTCCAATGCTCAAAGTACAAAATAAATAAATAGCACTATTTTGTAACACTTTAATTGTTGCAATTCTTTAATTAAATATTTGATGTAAATTGGGGTCTAATCAAAACTTTGAATCATATTAGCTTTCTTCGATTAATTAACTTGTACCATTATTAGACATTTACCACATTATTACAGTAGACTCCTGTTTATCCGGAACTCAGGCATCCGGAACTCTCAAGCAACCGGCACCTCCATTCCCCGATTTCTGGAAACTGTCAACTAACCGGCATTTGACCCTGCGCAACCGGAGTCTGAAGCAACCAGAAAAGACCCTGCGCAACTGGAACTTCAAGCAACCTGCAAAAGGAGCAACCTTGAAGTGACCCTGGACGTGGATGAAGTGGATCCTGACCCTATAGGAGCCCATCAGAAGCCTCTGCCTGGCAGTGCCACTGGAAGTCCCTGCCTGGAAGTGCCAATCTACAGCATCTAACTGTAAGTGCCAATCTCATGTATGTAATGTATAATAAAATGCTTTTTTTTTATGAACTTTGTCTCTGTGTGTTTTTTTTAGCTTTTAATTAATGTATTTAATTTGCAGTAGCAATTAAATACATTGTGTATGGTTTTGTGTAGGTATAGGTTTAATTAGGCCTGTTTAATAGTGACTCTCAAGCAACCGGAAACTACAGTTATCCGGCATATAGCAATCCCTGTGGGTGCCAGATAAAATTGAACAACAAATGATACTTTCAATGTCTCTTTAACATGTTGTAGTAGGTAAAGGAAGCAAATATAATTCTGCCACTATACGAATCCCTAATACGCCCTTATTTGAAATATGGAGTACAATTTTGGGCAAAACTACATAAAAAGGACATTTTAGAGCTGGAAAAAGTACAGAGAAGGGCAACAAAACTATTAAGGGGAATGGAGGGGCTAAGTTATGAAGAAAGACTGACAAAATTACACTTATTTTCTCTAGAAAAACAGCATCTAAGAGGGGATATGAGTATTGATCCAGGGAGGAGTCTTTTTTTCTGTTTGCTTCCTCTGGATCAATTAACAAATAATCTGCATATTGCAGATCAGAGGAGATCTTAAAAGGCAGAAGTTTTTCAACCTCAGTTACTATGTAACTATGGAATGAGCTCGTATTTTCAGACTGATAAAGACCCAATTATTGGCTTAATGGCAAAGGCAACTGGACACAGTCTGTAAAGTTTATCTGCCGCTCTGAGCATTGAAGAGGATAAAGATTGTGCACTTTATTACATATGTAAAATCACCTAACTGCTCAGTTATATGTGTGTGATGAGCGGTTTAATTGCATGTTTTATTTTCCAGCCATCAGTAGCAGCTGTAAGGATGAAATCTCACAGCTTTTGCAGAGCACACGTATATAGCAGAAAGAAGAAATGTTCATTGCGATGTCTTTACGTATTAAAGGTATCTGCAAATCACCTAGTAAATTGTAAATCTGAGATGCCCAGTACACAGCCCTAGGGACACATTGTGGGCGTACTATACTGTTTATGTGCCCCCTACTGTGTCCCAAAATGAATATTGTGTGCCTAGATCAGACAATTTTAAGGTAATGGCAGATCATCCCTAATTCCTAATCTAATCCAACAGTACCTCTCCTTTTCTGTCACCCCTCTTTCTTTTTATTCTACAATTAAAAAATATTCTCTGAATGCCGTGCTTATACTGGTACCAAATATAAATGATTGTACATGTATTTATAACCATTACATGCCAGAAATTGGGAATATTGTTTTTTCAACTTGCTGGAACCCTATGCCTTTACAGGTTAAACTATCGCATAACATCAAAGTGACCATGCAAACATATAATATTTCCTGAAAACACAAATACCACAGAATTAAAAAATGATGCCACATGTCCACTCATGTATATTTATTGATTTTTTTTTATAATCTTACCAAAAATGAAGGTGCCGTATATATTTCACTGTTACCTGTTATTATTATAATCCTTTATTTGTAAGACATCAATATATCCACTAACTCTATACATTGGTTAAGAACATAGTAAAATACAATATTTATACATTTCAAAAGAATGGAGGGCCCTGACTTTGAGCTTGAAAACTTTAACAAGTCTAAAGGGACCTGGGTGAAGAAAGTCTAAAGGGAACGAGAGAGTCAGAAACTGGGCAAGAATAACAGACAAGGATTAGGATGGGTCAGGAATGCGTATAAGGTTAGAAAGGTTTCCATTTAGTAGAAGAGGGAAGGGATCTGATAGAAAGGCATTATGAGGTGGATGGCTCTAGTACGTATTATGAGCCTGATACAACTGCAACCCCGCATCTCGCGTGATACAGGATGTATGTCTGCGGATGTGCTGCGGGCTCCCGTTCGTCTCCGATTCAGGGCGCTATTCAATTGAGCAAGGGCGGAAGTTATGGGCCGAGTCTTTAAGCCCCTAAACCCTGGTATCACATGTAAAGCTTCTGACTATCCGACCCGATGAAGGGCGCCAAAATCAAGCAAGCCGGTAATTTGAGATCCCGTCACAGGTCAATTAACCCATAAGAAGTGGAGAACGCCAATCAACGCCGCAGAAACTGGTTTAAAAGACTGCGAAAACCGGTCTTTGACTGTGCTGTAGCCGAGAAAGTCCACAGACAGGTTTAGTTGTTGGGTTTTTGAGAAAGGTATATATAGAGAGAGAGATAGACTGAGAAAAGGATAGAGAGTATGAGAGAGAGAGAGAGAGTGTTAGAGAGAGTGATAGAGAGTGTTAGAGAGAGAAATCAAGAGTGTTAGAGAGAGAGATAGAGAGTAATAGAGAAAGATAGAGAGACCGAGTGAGTGTGAGATAGAAAGAGTATTAGAGAGAGTGATAGAGAGTGTTAGAGAGAGATAGAGAGAGTATTAGAGAGCGATAGAGTGAGAGACAGATAGGAAACATCGGAGGAGGAGAGGGGAACACTGGAGGAGAGCAAGAGGTATGGAGTAAGCAGGTCAGGGAAGGGAGGTACAGGTGTCGGAGAGCAGGAGGGGGCGATGTTCCCTATGATGTAGACACACAAGGTGTAGGAGCAGGGGTTCAGGGGACTGATCCCAGGGGGGAGGTAGTGTGGATGAGGGGCAGGCCCCATGGAGAGAACAGGGAAGCCAGTAACCCCAGGCACAGTTAAGAGGGCAAGAGGTTGTGCCAAAGCAGATGGCCCACAAATATAGCCCAGAGGAGACGGAACCCCTCCTCAGGGAAGTCCAAGCCCACTGTAGCATCATCCATGGTGGGAGGGATGTGAGGCCTGGGGATAAAACACGTGCCTGGAATGAGGTTACTTCAGCTGTTTGCGTCACTAGAGGTTGCAAACAGGGATGTCAAGTCTGTTAAACACTGATATGATGAATGCCGGATGAAGGTCAAGAAGAAGATGGCACCGGAGGCCAGAGCAGCCCGTGCATCTGGTGGTGGCACACCACTCAACATCACATCACTGTGGATGGGAGCGTGCACACACATGAACCCCACACACATAGATAATTGACATACAATAGCACTGTAAGATCTCTGGTTATGACAACAGATATATGGGGCAGCAATAACCATGTACATCCAGGAAGCATAAATATTATTATCATAATTGTTATTAATGAAATGTCTGTCCAATACTTGCAGTTCAAATGGATTCTGAATAGCATTTGCCATGCAATGTAGTTTGTGTTATTCTCCCCAATTCAGCACATCCACATGGCTGATGAGTGTGACCATATAGCAGTGCAGCTCAGCTTCAAAGGCAGAACAATATTGGTGTAGAGCAGGTCGAAATCAACAGACCAATATATGGTGAGGTGATGAGGCATAATCTAAGGATGGAGAGGTATGAGCAAATGGCTCATAGGAACACACACGCCCAGACAGTTGGCAGGAGCCCACGTCAACACTCTCCAGCCTTTGGTTCCACAGGCTCCACTCCACCGCAACCAGGGCCTGCAGCCTCCTCATCTCACCCCTTACCAACAATGCCAGCTGCTACACAGCCACCCCAGTTGGATGTACCCCTCAATCCAACACCTCCTGGCTGTGGTATTTGAAGGTCAATCCAAATAGTATTCTGATTGATATCTTGTTCTTGTCTCTGCAGGTCTTAAGAGCCCAATCTCACAACCCTGAAGGCATGTTCCTCAACCTCCTCTTTCTGTGTCACAGATTCTGCCAATCAATTTCTGATTATTCCTAATATCTGAAAAAAACACTGTGTGCGGAATAGATCTGTATGACATTATCCATGATTATGTTCATCCTTTTAATTGAGCAGATCTAGACAAGTTGTAAGTGCTATGCACATTAATGGTTTCTCCAAATACACAGAGTGATTTCTGATTATCCTTTTTTTTCACCAGATTCAGGTTGCAGTGGTTTAGTGACCACATGTGACCCTGGTAGGTGATATGTATCATGCTTAATCTAGCCTATGAAATTACCCCCTTTAGGTATCCCCTTTTTCCCAAACACAACCTCTTGTCCTTCTGGGATCCACCCTCACCACACCCATGATATTAATGCACAGTCTTATTCATTTCTGATTGTGCTCTGTGTATGAAATAAAGCTTTGTTATACCGTTCTCATTGTGTCCGAGTGTTTTTCCAATGGTTGGAGGTTTGTGACATCCACATACATCACATTGGTGTCACATTCCTATATCTGTAAACCATTACCACCTTGGCTGCAACAGGAAGCAATTAATCCACCAGAGAGAATGAGAGTAATTAGATCATGAAAAAAAGTCCACTCTGGTGGGAGGGTCTCGAGCTAAGTAACATACAACATTTAGATCATTCAAGTCTGTTTTTCTATTACTAAATTACATTTGTTAAAAAAAGGTGTAATTGTAAATATTCATATTTTTGTTGGTATTTTACTATCCCATCGTAACTGGGACCTGTGCTGTGGAACTATAATGCTTTTGGGGGAAGGGACAACATGTATTCAGTGATTTCTTATGAAAAAACTATAATGACTTTTATGTGCTATAAAAATACATATGATTACTATTTCTAAGTAAAAGGCAGCTTTCTGCCTTGTTTTTGCCTCCGACACAGTTCATAAGTTATGTTTTATTTCATATTATAAATTTAAGATTTATGGTCTAATTTTCATAGTATTATTTTTATTATTATTGCTATTCATATTATTACTCATTATTTATATATGTATAAAAAAAAGTATTTTACATAATGGTATTTACTAGTACCTTCTGTATCGCTACCTTATCCTGGTGAAGACGCTTGTGTACTTCAATGAAGCGGTGAGCTATATCATGTAGGGTCACCCAAGATGGGCAGGTCAAATCAGAGAGGTAAAACAAATCACAGTCCACTGGAGAAAGAACTGGCAACCCACTCCAGTATCTTTGGCAAGAAAACCTTATCAATAAGCACAACCAGACACAAGATGTGCTAGCAATGCTGTGGTCCATAGGGTCATGAGTCGGACACGAATAAATGGCTGAACACATTTACAAGTATATTAAATATGCAAATTGCAAAGCTTAAACAAATAATAGTGTGTATAGAAATACATTTATAATTCAATACGGCAAGTTGGTGCAACAGAAGTGAAATCTCCACTTCAATCTGGAAGGTAAGGTTGAGGTGCGAGATAGAAGGTTGACAGATGCAAAATGGCAGTGAATAAAGCAGGAGGTGATAAGATTATTTAAACAGGTTTGTTTTTAGTGAGTTTTTTTAATCTTTTGAGGGAGGAGGATACTCTAACAGAGCGAGGCAAAAAGGTCTAAAGAGTAGGGGCAGCCCAACAAAATTTCAGAAGGTGGTAACAAGAGAAGAGGAAAGAAGAGCAGAGTGAAGAGGTTGTTTTGGGGAGTATTTGGAGACTAGAGCAGATTTAAGATGGGGCACAATTGTTATGGGATTAATATATTAGGTTCAGGATTTTACATTTTATTCTGGAGGCTATACGGAGCCAGTGGAGGGACTGAAAGAGAGGAGCCACAGATCGGTAGATCAGTCTAGTGGTGGTGTTTATAATGGATTTGAATGGAGACAGATAGGCGATGAGCCTTAGTTACTGTACAATATATTAATGCATATACTACTACTACTAATAAGACTAATATAATAAGATATCATATAATGATTAATATATATATATATTTATTTATATACTAGCAACTTTGGCTCTCATCGCATTGCTCATAATGAGCGCCTTCGGCGCTCATTGCAAGGCTGTTGGTTGTTGTATTTTTTTTCTGATATGCGCTTTTGCTGTTATTGTTTGGTCGCGCTTTTTTGCACTTATTGCAAGGCTTTGTGTGCTAGGAGCAGCGTTGGCGATCGTTGTGAGGTGCGCTGTGAATGGCTTTTGTGTTTATTGGCTTTTTTTTGTGTATATGTATTTTTGTATGCTAATTAAATAATTAATAAATTAATATATTTTACCTATTTGGAAGTAATGTATGCAGGAAGCATTGTGCTGAAGAGCTGACAATCTGTTTTGATGTTCCTGCAGTATACAATGTCGGTTTGCACTGTTGTGTAGCAGAGGTGTGTCAGCAATGTGTGCAGTATGTAGTGTAAATAGGCTGCGTGCGCGATGGAAAGCCGTTAGGGTAGCTGTGTACTTCCGCATTGTGTAAGTTAGTTTTGTAAAATGGAGGCAAATGTGTATGTGGTATGCGGCTGTGGATGATTTAGCGTCCTTGCTAAAAGTGTATCTTGTACCTCGTACGGCTTTTTTGAAAAGCCGTATGTGCTTGGTGGTGCTTTGCTTTCCTGTAGGCTCTATTTAGTTTTTTTTGGCGGCCATTTTTTCTTTCGCTTAGGGGATTTTCGTGTGTCTAAACTCTGGAATTTGGACTGAAATTGAGGTGTAACTTCACTTGCAGAGGTCCTGGGTGCCCCCCCCCCCCCTCAGAGGTCCTGGCTGCCCCCCCCCCCCCCCTCTTGCTGTGGTTAAGCATTTTATGTCTTTTTTGTGTGTATTTATTGTGTTTTTAATGTTTTCAGATGTGCCCGGTTTGGCCGTTAAGGTCGTATTTTAGCGAGGTCGTAATGGTATTTTTTCAAAATAGCTTGTATTTTTTTGTGTAAGTCCGTATTTAGTGATTGTGTGTTACATCTATTTTTTTAAAGTGCCGCTTGTGTGGGTGTTCGTAACCGTGTGTGAGGCGCGGTAGAGCCTCCACCTCCTCAAGTGCTGACCCTCGCGAAGCAATGAGCCTTTGGGAGCCTCCACCATACGCAAATGCGGCCCCTCGCTTGGCGAGTGTCCGAATTTGTGGCCTGCAGCCGACGTTGGAGCCTTCACCTTCTGCAAATGCGCCCCCTCGCTTTGCAATGGACGCAGTTCTTGCGAGCTTGCGAAGCGTGACGACAGTTCGTAGTTTGACAACTTTTATAACGACCCCAATTTACTTACTCTGGTCTGCACCCCCACACACTTGCACGGCTAGCTGATCAGAACCTTATTTGTTAATCCTGTAATTTTTTGATGTATTTGTGAATCTATAATCAGTATTGACTCTGACTCGACAAAGAGAGGAATGCTCTCGAAAGCTCGTCATGAAACCTTTGAATATGTTTGTCCAATAAAAAAGGTATCACTATATACTGCAATACTCTGATTATTCATCTGGATTACTGGACATTCACGGCTACCTCACTCTTCATATATATATATATATATATATATATATATATATATATATGTGTCAGTGTCTTGGAAACAAGCACTATGTGCATTTGATTATATGCTCAAAAACAGGGCCCTCCATTCTTTATAAGGTGTTAAGTTTGTTTTTTGCCATGTACTAAACCCCTGTACAGTGCTACGGAATATGTTGGAGCGATATAAATAAATACAATAATAATAATAATAATATATAGGGTTCATACACATGACAGGTCCAATCATGATACTGTGGAGTATCTACATTCCCCTGAAGGGCAGATAAGAATATGACAGGTGATAATATTAATTGATTGATAGCAAAACACTTAATTGGAAGTCACCAAATGATAATGGGTATAAATCTTGGCACATGGCCACCAGCAATGGCGTGGGACTTTCCTGGATGTGCAGAGCGGAGAATATCCCTGATGGAGGTGAGTTGGCTGTCGCTCCACGTGCCTCTGCACATCCTCCATGTGTTTTTAAGGCCCTTCCTGATGTCTTAGAGTAGATTAGTGTGGTGTATGTTCCCTTGGTCCCCTTCTGGATTGGAAAGTGGTTGTGGTGACAGGGCTTGAGTGTCTGAATGAAGCTGTGAGCTGTAACATGTAGGGCCACTGTAGGTGGGAAGGTCATAGCAGAGAGGTCAGACAAATAACAGTCCACTAGAGGAGGAACTGGCAACCCACTCCAGTGTCTTTGGCATACAGACCTTATGAATAAGCTCAGACAGAGACATAAGTAAGTGTGCTGCAGTCCATAGGGTCACAGAGAGTCAGACACAACAGAGGGACTGAACAACCAAATATAAAATGTTCCACTGGTACTTCTTGATATATGCCATGTGGTTGTGTAATTTGGCCACTATTTGTTGTCCCAATGTAGATGTGATGAGTTAGATGTGTATAAGATGATCTTTGTATTTATAGGGTCTACATTAGAGCCTCTGTGAGTGAGAAAGGGTTAATATGGCAGCCATTCCCATGTATGTGTGTTGCAATTTAACAAGTTAGTGTGTCTTTAATAGATTTTAGCATCTTGCAGCGTGGCTTTTCATATTGGCATATGCATGACCATTACAACCTATGAGAATTTATTTTATTTATTTCAATATTTCATAGTTGGGAGTTGTTGTGCAAGTAATTGTAATTCCTTCCCTTGGTGTGTTTTTTATTGTGTTTTGCAGTGTTCCAAACTAGTCTGGAAACCGTTTGGGGGTCCTATTTGGAACCCGTAAGCTTTGGGCTGACATTTACCGTTTGCAGGCTTGACTAGGGGTGCGGTCTTGAGCGATTCTTGCAATTGAATAGCGATTTGCGATTTTAGCAATTGGAACTCTTGCGGCCGTGAAAGATCAAAGGCTTTGGGTGGCTGTAAGTTATGGGTTTAACAACCGCAAGGATTTCAAGCCCGTAACCTGTTCGGAGCCCGCAAATAAGGTTACGGCCTTGAATCAGATAATAAAACCTGCAAAGGGGAATATCAGGAATATCAGGCGATTGTAATTTGAATGTTTCTATACCAATTGGGGATGAGTAGGAGAGAAGTGGTTGCTTGAATGAGCTGGTAGCTAGTGTTCTCTCTTCTTAAAGGAAGCCATGACCTAACACAGTTTGAGTTGGTGTAACGGATCTCCTGGCACCCCGACCGGGTACCTCCGTTGATAGACGCGTCCTAGTTTGCACCGAGGCCTACAAGCACCGCACCGGACACCTCAACCACCACAGACTCCACAACCGCCGTAGTTTAGCTGGAGCCGCGCCATCTTCCTTCCACCCTGTATGAATCTCCAGCATCCAGGATCGTGTGGGGAAGACCTCTCCTTCAAGGATAGTACATCAGGAACAAGCGTTCAGTAGTTACAGCTCAAGGGAGTATGCAAAAGCATAGCAATCCCCAGTATGATAGAGCAATCCCCTCCAAGAACGAGATGAGACTACGTTTTGAAGGGTCAAGAAGAACTATCACTTTAATGACAGGGGATCTCCTTTTATGCAATGGTGCCCTCTGAAGGGCTACACCCACATAATTATCACAGCCAATTATATACATGGTTCAACCCCCACGTCTCCTCCCCTCAGATAACAGGTAACACAATTAAAACAGACACAATTTTAACGACATTCTGGATGTACCCCCAAAACAGGGGGTACACCTTTAAGTCCAGCACCGGTCAATAGCTCTCACCCAGGGGAACAACATATTAAAAAATGGCATGAATCAGACCAGGGGTTCAAAAGTTAGTAAAAGTTTATTTTACACATAACACACAGACATTTCACATATCCCCCACACAATCCACATAGAGGGACAATAGGTGAGCCACACCTCCCTGGCAACTTGGATACAATCAGACATTAATTAGATCATCCTTCTTTGTTCTTATCAGAGAATGAAAACACTTTGGAAAATGCAAGGATCCTTTACAACTTCCTTATCTTAGGAGAGTCTCTGTAACAGGATTATCTATTAGCCTAGTAGCTGTGATATTCTGAGCCAATATATTCTGTAGAACATAAACCAACATACATATAGTAGGATCATATTTTAACCAGAATAATCATAAAACAGGGTAAAACAGTGATGGGTTCCGTTACAGCTGGGATCTGAGCGCACAAAACTACCGAATAGCGCTCAGATCATCTTCACACAGTTCAATTGCCATGTAGCTAAAGTCTTTCCCATAGTCTTTCATTATATGAATGGGCTCCATGGCATAGCTATCTGTGGTATCATGGTTCACACAGGGCAAGTACCGAATGACCCCCCTGTATGTAAAGGGCCAGAATGAGTGACATACACTCTGGTATGGCCGAATACTGTGTTTGAAGGGCAATATGTACCAGGGCCATAGTCGCAGGGCAGGAGGCTGGCAAACAGTCCTCTCCAAGACAAAGTGGCGAAGGGCACTTCGTCACACTTGGCTTGTGGATAGAATATTGAAGAAGTGTTTAATGTGGGAGAAGTTTTTGCCCAAGTAAAAATTCTATACGTAGGTGGAATGTGCCATTTATAAATCATGGAATGTTGGTAATTGTCAGTTCAACTGGTTTTATTTGTATTGTTCTATTTTATAAACATGTTTTAATAAAGAAGCTATGGCCTTATTACCCAAAATTGAATACGTTTCTTTTTTTTTGTTATGAATTGTATTACAATATGTTAATATATCCTAACATTTAACAATACCAGTGTAAAGGGAGTGGTTGCTGGAATCTGGTGATATCAGGAAATGCATGGAACTGGTTCCCTGTGGTCTCTCTTCTTAAAGGGGTGCTTGTTTGAATCAGGAGGTATCAGGAGATGCATGGAGCTGTTTTCCTGTGGTCTCTCTTCTTAAAGGGGTGGTTGTTGGAATCAGGAGGAATCAGGAGATGCATGGAGCTGGTTTCCTGTGGTCTCTCTTCTTAAAGGGGTAGTTGTTTGAACCAGGAGGAATCAGGAGATGCATGGAGCTGGTTGCCAGTGGTCTCTCTTCTTAAAGGGGTGGTTGTTTGAATCAGGAGGAATTGGGATGTGTATGGAGGTGGTTGACAGTTTTCTCTCTTCTTAAAGGGAATGGTTGGTCACCTTTACCAATTAATTATTTCACACAAGGTCATACAATCCTAAATATAAAAGCCCCATACATTTATACTGAACAAAACTTCTCACATTACAGTTTTAAAAGGATAAACAATAATATGACCTCATACTAAAGTCAGTAATTAATAATAGATAGAGGTAAAATATTCACTCACAATTTCAGTTGTAAAATTGGGAGCATCTTCTGCAATTCATTTGCATGTTATACACATTTTTGTATTTTATCAAAAAAATTCCTAATTTGAATGAAAATATTTTACACAAACCTAGCGTAAGAACAGGATACAGCTATAAATTCAAATGCCCAATATTTACCATGTACGTATAGGTCACTATATGCTAATGCTAAACAAAGAAGTTCAAATTATACATTAGAATTTTCATTGAAAGAAATATATAAAGCCATGTATTTCCTTA
The DNA here is from genome assembly GCA_027410445.1 of Discoglossus pictus. Lineage (NCBI taxonomy): Eukaryota > Metazoa > Chordata > Amphibia > Anura > Alytidae > Discoglossus > Discoglossus pictus. The sequence goes on along the minus strand of CM050170.1, from coordinate 186,838,009 downwards.
AAGGGTAGATGTTAGTAAATTCAGGTATCAATGAGACATTTTATAGAATATAAAACTGATCTAATTGCTGAGAAGTGAGGTAAGACTATTTTTATTAATATTTTAATACAACCCTCTGGCACATTGTATCAAATATGTACTTGGCACATCAGGACTCCACGATGGTGTCCATTCAGGAGATTAAAACCTGATCTATGTTATCTGTTGTTGGGCTGTCATTACCTGTTATTGTTGTTGTAATAATAACTTCACATTTTCTATTTTAAATGGATATGGAAGGTTTCTGGATTTTACTAGTTTTGTAATATTCCTGTGTATTTATTTTAAGTAAATAACATTTAATTTGCATTATTAAGAAGTGCTTAAAAGCTCTGTTTTTACTACTTAAATTGAACAAATAGTCCCTGTATGGGTCTGCCCACTGCAGTGAATGTAGACACAGATTATGTAGAGCTTGATGTGCAGTGCAGTGTCCTAGCCTATCAGAGATCACATCTCAGCAGCATGTTGTTGCATGTTTTATGAAAGCTGTAAACCTAGTAAAATCCAGAAAACTTCTATATCCCTTTAAGGCTAAGTGCAATAATCTGTTGTTGTTGTTGTTTAGTTGTTCAGTGGTGTCTGACTCCCTGAAGTATTGATTGATTGGATCTTCTTGCAGTCCAGTGGACTCTAAGTAGTTTTTGCCAACACCACAATTCAAAGGCATCAATTCTCCGGCGCTCAGACTTCTTTATGGTCCAGCTCTCGCATCAGTATGTTACTACTGGGAATACCATAGTCCTAACTATGCAAACGTTTGTGGATAGTTTAATAGCCTTACTTTTTAATAGCTTATCCAAACTTGAAATAGCTTTTCTCCTCAGAAGCAAACTTCTTTTAAATTTATGGCTGTATTCATCATCTGCAGAGATCTTGGAGCCCCAAAAAATAAAATCTGTCACTGCAGCAGGCCAGCTTTTGCACTAACTCCTTTCACACGCATCAATAGGTTCTTTAGTTCCTCCTCACTTTCAGCAATCAGAGTAGTATCTTCGGCGTATCTGAGGTTGTTGATATTTCTTCCAGCAATATTGATTCCATCTTTGGATTCATCCAGCCTGGCCTTACACATGATGTACACTGTGTATAAGTTGGATACACAAGGTGACAATATACAACCTTGTTGCACTCCTTGCCTGATATTCGGTTGCTCCATGTTCAGTTTTGACTGTGGCATATTGGTTCGCTTACAGAAGGAGGTAGATGAGATGATCTGGTACTCTCATTTCTTTAAGAACGTAACACATTTTGTTGAGACCCACATAGTCAAAGGCTTTAGAATAGTCTATGAAGCAGAAGTAAATGTTTTTCTGAACCCTCTTGCTTTCTCTATTATCCAGCGGACATTGGCAATTTGATCTCTTGTGCCTCTTTCTCTGTGGAACCCGGCTTGCACATCTGGTAGTTCCAGGTCCATATATCGTTGGAGCTGAGCTTGCAGGATCTTAAGCATTACATTCCTGTCATGATAAATGAGTGATATTGTTCGATAATTAGAGGAGTCTTGGCACTGCCTTTTTTTAATTGGGATGTAGACTGACCTTTTCCAGTCTATTGGCTGTTGCTGAGTTTTCCAACACATCGACTTTTAGGATTTTGAATAATTCTGCTGGGATTCTGGAGCCCATCTCACTTCAATCTGAGATGTATGGCTCCAGTACATTAGACAAACTCTTGAGGTTATTAGTGCTGGTTGATGTCCAAATATAGTATACAGATCTAGATTGGGATAGGATGGGACAATTCGGGAAGTCAGTGGATGGTGGCGGCTGGAGAGGACGGGTGTTTCACATCTGGATGGAAGCTTTTGGAGTGATGATGAAGGAGCTCACAGGTACTGAATATTTTATATATGTTAACACAAGTAAGCATTAGCGGAGGAAGCTTAATGATAGGTAGATATTTTGTAAAATGGATAAAAGTAAGCATACTTAAGAATGCAGGATGATAATCAAAAAGGAAAATAAAAAAATAGGACGTCTTTTTTCATCATAGAATAGAAAGTCGTATGGAACTCGGATTTTAGATGGTCCAAGTCAATATGGTTGGGGAACTAGGAGCCTATAGTTTATGTTTATTCTTATATGCTCTATCCATACCATTTTACTAAAAACTTTGGATATTTACTAGACCATGTTTGCATAACAGGCTAAGGAGGACAGGATGTCTAGACTTTCGTATATTCCTGATCTGTTCTTCACTCTTTTTATGCTTATGTTTTATTGCTGTATGAGAGACTTTTCTATGCTATACTAAATTGTTGTATAAAATTGACTTGTCCTAAATAAAATATTAATTATTAAAAAAGAAATAATAAAGTTTAAAATCTACTGTATGTATAGGTTACCATATATTTATATCGAACAATGACCCTTTAATTGTAATACGGGTTGATGTCCCAGACTTGAATTAGTGATCCCTCTACTGTTATCCTAAGATTGGATCATTTTCTGATTTTGTTAATATTGTATTTTCAATGTTCTTATCCCCTGTACAGCGCTACAGAATATGTTGGCTCGATACAAATAAAAGTTAATAATAATAATAATCTACAACTCCACAGCACTTGCTCTCTGGATGCAGTCACAACAAAGAAGTTCAGTGCAGTCCATTGCTTGTTTCCACCTGACAGAGTAAAATTAAGGGTATTACAAAATACAGTGATACCTTTATATTGAGCAAATATGTTAAAAAAGCTAATTATCTGTATTACCAAATAGCACAAAGATCTCTGCGATTCGATTAAGTTTCAGTTTACAATGTTTCCCCACATTTAACAAGACAGATTATTACAGACAGTAAGTATCTGCCCAGCACTAAATGTAACAGGTATTAACTTTAAGGGATATGTAAGTGAGCTGGAGTATAAGTGCATCTGAAAATTAGTAGTGTATGAAAAAAAATTATTGCATGAAAAAATACCAAAATAAGCATTTAAACACTTAACTTGAAGTTAGCAAAATATCGTTTAATTTCTGTCAGTTGAAACTTAAGGTTAAAACTCTCCAAACCCAGGCTAAACTGGAATACAATTTGAAAAATTGTTTTGGCCAATCAGGAGGAAGTAAAGGCTGAAACATTTGTATCACAATTAGGCAGTTCTACTAATCAGTAGCTCACTTGCAGATCCCTTTAAAGGTATATGGAAGGTTCCACGATTTTACTACGTATATCATATCCCTGTGTATCTATTTACTTTTATGTACTTTATTATAAATAAAGTGCTTAAAAGTGCTGTTTTTTCTGCCTAAAATCATACAATTTGTACCTATTTGGGTCTGCCCACTGCAGCTCATGAATACACATAATGTGACATGCAGTGTTTCACATTAGCCTGTCAGTAACCTCTCTCACGCAACATATTGTGACAGATCGATTACTGTCAGTGCAACCCCTGTACTTATAAGTATACTATCTTCATGAGCTGCAGAGGGGAGGAAGTAATTAGGAACTATTTGTATGATTTTAGACAGAAAAAAACAGAGCTCATAAACAGTTCTTAATAAAATAAAGAACATTTTTTTTGTTAGCAGTATACATCACCTAGTTCAATTCATTAATTAAAAAACCCTTTTTATTAGTTACGTTTTTAAAAAGACAATTGTCCTAAAAAGAACATGAATTAAGTAATGAAAAAAATAATAATATAAAGTACATAAAGGTAAATAAATGCACAGGGATATTAAGGACCTAGTAACATCCAGGAATGTTCCATATCCATTTAAAGGCTGTTTATTTCTAAATCCATTTTCATGAAAACATGGGACTTCAGTGTCAATCTGACCAGAACAAACTTCTTTTCCATGGAACATTTGTTCATACCACCAGCCTATTTCCTTCATATTGTTATCTTCTCATGGGCTACTGTAGGCTTCTGTTTAAAATATACTCTTTTGAAAAATGGCACATAATGGGCAAACAGTTTCCATAAAGTAAAAAAAACACAGCCTTTAATTACCATTCATACAGTCAGGTCCATAAATATTGGGACATCGACACAATTCTAATATTTTTGGCTCTATACACCACCGCAATGGATTTGAAATGAAACTAACAAGATGTGCTTTAACTGCAGACTTTCAGCTTTAATTTGAGGGTATTTACATCCAAATCAGGTGAACGGTGTAGGAATTACAACAGTTTGTATATGTGCCTCCCACTTTTTAAGGGACCAAAAGTAATGGGACAATTGGCTGCTCAGCTGTTTCATGGCCAGGTGTGTGTTATTCCCTCATTATCCCATTTACAAAGAGCAGATAAAAGGTCCAGATTTCATTTCAAGTGTGCTATTTGCATTTGTTGCTGTTAACTCTCAATATGAGATCCAAAGAGCTGTCACTATCAGTGAAGCAAGCCATCATTAGGCTAAAAAAACAAAACAAACCCATCAGAGAGATAGCAAAAACATTAGGTGTGGCCAAATCAACTGTTTGGAACATCCTTAAAAAGAAAGAACGCACCGGTGAGCTCAGCATCACCAAAAGACCCGGAAGACCACGGAAAACAACTGTGGTGGTTGACTGAAGAATGATTTCCCTGGTAAAGAAAACCCCCTTCACAACAGTTGGCCAGATCAAGAACACGCTCCAGGAGGTAGGTGTATGTGTGTCAAAGTCAACAATCAAGAGAAGACTTCACCAGAGTAAATACAGAGGGTTCACCACAAGATGTAAACCATTGGTGAGCCTCAAAAACAGGAAGGCCAGATTAGAGTTTGCCAAACAACACATAAAAAAGCCTTCACAGTTCTGGAACAACATCCTATGGACAGATGAGACTAAGATCAACTTGTACCAGAGTGATGGGAAGAGAAGAGTATGGAGAAGGAAAGGAACTGCTCATGATACAAAGCGTACCACCTCATCAGTGAAGCATGGTGGTGGTAGTGTCATGGCGTGGGCATGTATGGTTGCCAATGGAACTGGTTCTCTTGTATTTATTGATGATGTGACTGCTGACAAAAGCAGCAGGATGAATTCTGAAGTGTTTCGGGCAATATTATCTGCTCATATTCAGCCAAATGCTTCAGAACTCATTGGACGGCGCTTCACAGTGCAGATGGACAATGACCCGAAGCTTACTGCAAAAGCAACCAAAGAGTTTTTTAAGGGAAAGAAGTGGAATGTAATGCAATGGCCAAGTCAATCACCTGTCCTGAATCCGAATGAACATGCATTTCACTTGCTGAAGACAAAACTGAAGGGAAAATGCCCCAAGAACAAGCAGGGACTGAAGACAGTTGCAATAGAGGTCTGGCAGAGCATCACCAGGGATGAACCCAGCGTCTGGTGATGTCTATGCGTTCCAGACTTTAGGCTGTAATTGACTGCAAAGGATTTGCAACCAAGTATTAAAAATTGAAAGTTTGTTTTATGACTGTTAATCTATCCCATTACTTTCGGTCCCTTAAAAAGTGTGAGGCACATATACAAACTGTTGTAATTCCTACACCGTTCCCCTGATTTGGATGTAAATACCCTCAAATTAAAGCTGAAAGTCTGCAGTTAAAGCACATCTTGTTCGTTTCATTTCAAATCAATTGTGGTGGTGTATAGAGACAAAAAGATTAGAATTATGTCGATGTCCCAATATTTATGGACCTGACTGTATGTAATTTTGCTTCAGCGTAATTAGTTAATTTGATTTCTGATGATCAACTTCACTTAACCTGAATATGGCGCTCCACTATCAAATTACTACAGGAACTAAAATTAACTGACTTTCGTGATAAATACATATTAATAAGATTATAGTGAAAAGTGTTTGATAATCTCTTATCGCTCAATTATACGATTATTTATTTAGGCAGCAATACCTTATTGCCTAAATAGTGTATAATAATAATGTGATATATTTTGAAAAAAAATAGAAAAACATACAAAGACATATCGTCATAAACAAAAATACAATGTGAAAATATATAAAAGTGAAAAATGTGAAAAAGTCTATGTGAAAATGATCAAATCCTCATTGACTAAAGTCCCAATCCAAGAACTTGAGATGTTACAGAGAAATTGATTCAATATGGCTCCAATCCATATGGCATGAAAGAAAAAAAAAAGAAAAGAAAAGAAAAAAAAAGGGTAGATGATTTTATCAGGAAAGCAAATGATTCTTGGCACCTCACAAGTATACAGCTGCATGACTCAAATCTATAACCCAGTAACACCAAGGAAATGCCACCAACCTCACCAACGTAACTGGTTCCCAATCATGTTTCCCAGACATCCACCATAACAACTGTCGTTTAGGATGTGGTCAAACAATCTTCTTCCAAGGTTGGATTTTAGTTCCTCACAGTCCTTATCCATTTGGTCATTTCTGGACTAAAACTTATAAACTGGTCTTATTTCCCCCTCTGACCACCAATGTGTTTCATCTTAAAGACTTTCTCAAGGTTACAGTGATCACCATAAGGTAAGGTTTAAGTTAAAAAAATCTAGTCAAACCCCTCATTAACAAATATACAATAACAATTATCATTTACAATTAACACCCCTATGAGCCTCACTCAATTGCGATTTCGCCAATTGAAGAGGGCTCTATATAAGCACAGGGCATATTTTTTACAGAAGTTTTTAGTTAGTGAAGACCTTGATTTTGGATAGAAGTTCACTAACTAAAAACTTCTGCGAAAAAAATATGCTCTGTGCTTGTAGAGAGCCCTATTAAATTGCCCAAATCACAATTTAACAAAGCCCTATATATGTAAGTAAACATTTTCTAAAAAAAAAAAAAGAAAAAGTATAAAAAACACAGAGAAAGTTGTGCAATTAATCTTTATTTTACATAAAATCTAAATAACATACAGCAATCTTATTTTCTTAATTTTTTTTATCATTTATAAAAGAAGATTTTTTTCCTTTTATTAATTATAAACAATTTTTAGACTATTTTTAGCTACTTTTAAAATATTTCTTCTTAAAATTGCATCTAAGGTTTTACCATTATGTACAGTATACTTATATCGGTATGAATATCAATTACATTTTCATTATATTGTTTAAATCAATGAATTTGTGTAATATAATTTACATTAATTAATGTACACCTAACCAAAACTTACAAATTTAATTAAATGAAAACTATTAACTGTACAATTCAGATTTCCTCAGAAAAAGCGACAGACTGCAGGGAAAACACATTTGGTGACTACAGTTCCCATAATACCTAGCCAATGGCGTAGCTAGAGCTTTTGCCGCCTGGGGCTCTACCTGTGTTTGCCCCAACCACCGCCGCCCTGGGGTCCGAACATTATATATATATATATATATATATATATATATATATATATATATACACATACATATATATATATATATATATATATATATATATATATATATATACACATATATATATATATATATATATATATATATACACACACATTTATATATATACACACACACATAAATATATATATAGCTCACCCCCCTTGACTTTTTACCTATTTTGTTACATTACAGCCTTAAGTTCAATGTTTTGTTAATCTGAATTTTATGTGATGGATCAGAACACAATAGTCTAAGTTGGTGAAGTGAAATGAGAAAAATATATACATAAAACTATTTTTTAGAAATAGAAAACAGAAAATTGGCATGTGCGTATGTATTCACCCCGTTTGTTATGAAGCTCATAAAAAGCTTTGGTGCAACCAATTACCTTCACCAGTCACGTAATTAGTGAAATGATGTCCACCTCTGTGCAATCTAAGTGTCACATGATCTGTCATTACATATACACACCTTTTCTGAAAGGTCCCAGTGGCTGCAACACCTAAGCAAGAGGCACCACTAACCAAACACTGCCATGAAGACCAAGGAACTCTCCAAACAAGTAAGGGACAATGTTGTTGAGAAGTACAAGTCAGGGTTAGGTTATAAAACATATCCAATTGTTTGATGATCCCCAGGAGCACCATCAAATCAATCATGACCAAATGTAAAGAATATGCCACAACAGTGAACCTGCCAAGAGAAGGCCTCCCACCAAAACTCACGGACCAGGCAAGGAGGGCATTAATCAGAGAGGCAGCACAGAGACCTAAGGTAACCCTGGAGGAGCTACAGAGTTCCACAGCAGAGACTGGAATATCTGTACATAGGACGACAATAAGCCGTACGCTCCATAGAGATGGGCTTTATGGCAGAGTGGCCATAAGAAAGCCATTACTTTCAGCAAAAAACAAAATGGCACCTTTTGAGTTTGTGAAAAGGCATGTGGGAGACTCCCAAAATGTATGGAGAAAGGTGCTCTGGTCTGATGAGACTAAAATTGAACTTTTCGGGCATCAAAGAAAACTCTATGTCTGGCGCAAACCCAACACATCACATCACCCAAAGAGCACCATCCCCACAGTGAAACATGGTGGTGGCAGCATCGGGCTGTGGAGATGGTTTCAGCAGCCGGGACTGGGAAACTGTTCAGAGTTGAGGTAAAGATGGATGGTGCTAAATACAGGGATATTCTTGAGCAAAACCTGTACCACTCTGTGCGTGATTTGAGGCTAGGACGGAGATTCCCCTTCCAGCAGGACAATGACCCCAAACACACTGCTAAAGCAACACTTGAGTGGTTTATGGGGAAACATGTAAATGTGTTAGAATGGCCGAGTCACAGCCCAGACCTCAATCCAGTAGAAAATCTGTGGTCAGACTTATAGATTGCTGTTCACATCCAACTTGAAGGAGCTGGAGCAGTTTTGCAAGGATGAATGGGCAAAAATCTCAGTGGTAAGATGTGGCAAGATCATAGAGACTTATCCAAAGTGAATTGGAGCTGTGATTGCAGCAAAAGGTGGCTCTACAAAGTATTGACTTTAGGGGGGTGAATAGTTATGCACAATGACTTTTTCTGTTATTTTGTCCTATTTATTGTTTGCTTCACAATAAAAATTAAAAAAAACATCTTTAAAGTTGTGGGCATGTTCTGTAAATGAAATGATGCAAATCCTCAAACAATATATGTTAATTCCAGGTTGTGAGGTAACAAAACACGAAAAAGGGGGGTGAATACTTTTGCAAGGCACTGTATATAGTTGTGGATCTCTCCTTCTATCTCTCTATCTCTCTCCCTACTTCTCTGTCTCTCTCCTTCACTCTCATTTACTCTTTCCTTCTCTCTCCCTCCCTCCGTTTCTCCCTCTCTCCTTCACACTCATTCTCTCTGTTTCTCTCTCATTCTCTCTCTCCCCTTCACACACTCTCTCCTTCAAACTCTCTCCTTCTCTCTCTGCTTCACGCTCTCTCCTTCTCTCTCTCCTTTCTTCACTCTCTCTCTTCTTTTTTCTATCTCTCTCCATTCTCTCTTTCTCCTTCACACGCTCCTTCTTATCTCTCTCTCCTCTCTCTGCCCTTCACACGCTCTCTCCACACTCTCTGTACCTCAATCACTTTTACCGCCCTTCTAGCTACACCACTGTACCTAGCAATATACATTTCATACCCCATTTTTCACAATGTATGGTTCTTTATGGGGGTCTCAATTTGTATCTCTTCCTATTTTTTCTTATTATTATTATACACTAATCATTAAGGTATTAAGGTGCCCTCACTCTCTCACTCTTATAAGTGAGCAAAAAGAGATTATCAAACAATTTTTAGTATAAAAATAATATAAAAATAATATATATATATCAAGGAAATCTGTTCATTTTAGTTATTGTAGTTAGGTCACAGTGGAGCGCCATATTTACATTAAGCATTAGTGATTTTTTTTTCTGGATTGGTAAAGGACACCTGAAGGCAGCACATCTTATACAGATCAACTTTCTTATGTTGGAGGAGACTTTGCATTTAGAGAAGGCTTCTATAAACATTTTGCGCATTATCAAGTTTACTAATTTAAAACACCATACAGATAAAACACTGACCAGTGGTCTTTTAACATTACAGTTATATTGTCATTATTATGGGCTCCTATCCCAATATTTCCTGATTTTAACCAGTTGATATATCTATTGTCCCATATTTAATGTGGAACATCATTTATGTTTAATACAGTTGAATTGTAGCCCAAACAGTGAACTTTATACTTTCAAATTTGGCTATTATGTACATTTTTATCATTATCACTCACTCTCTTGTGAGCCAATTATTTCCATGAACTTCAGCAAGGTCTTTCTTTTACCTTCTATATAAAATGTAAAGCGGCCCACCTTTGTGCTCCAGAAATGTAGATTGTCTTTTAATCTTCCCCTAACTTGCTGCGGGAAAAGAGAACATCCAGGGTATTATTTTCAGCCAAGTATCAATAATGTTCCTAATCCAAAAAGAAAATTGGCTAGAATGGCCCTATGAAGTATTCAAATTACAGCATACATGTACATATATATATATATATATATATATATATATATATATATATATATATATATATATATATATATATATTTAATGCATATAATTATTGTAGTTTTAAGCATTCTTTTTTCCAGTGATTTGAATGAATATTGTATAGCAGTATATTTTAATAGACACTCTTTCAAGACATTCCTCTTCCCTTTATCGAGTCTTAAGCAATATTGACAAGAAAACAGAATCCTCAGTTTCAAAATTAGGCAGCAACATAAGAAGACCTTACATTAAAATGCATAGGAGATGTAAACAATACATGATATTACAAGCAAATAAAACATGAACTTATATAAAGTTCTGATAATGAGCCAGAAATCCCACATTTAATCCTTGTCTTTTGTGTCAAACAAGGTGATCAGGTTCGTTTCAAGTGTTTTTCTTTCTTGTATTGTCTTTTTTCTCAACGTATTTTGATTTTTATGTCCAGCAGGGAGCCATATCTCTTTTCGTTGTGTTGTAATGGAATTTCTTTGTAGATTCATCATAAGATGTTGTTTTTGCCAGGTTTCTCCAACGTACCACCACTCCACATGTATTATACATAAACTAACTACATTAGCAGGTATACTGGAATATGGACTTTTAGTATTATTATACTATAATGTTGGTAGTGTATGTGAATGTATATAAAAGGGCATATGTACTAAACGTTAAGTGTTAGACAACTCTTGTTAGATATCAAGTATTATTACGTGTCCCATATCATAACACAGAAATAGAAAAGTTCTCAAGGGGCTCTAAAACCCTTCACCCTTTAGCACACTTCACCCACATACTCTTTTAAATTCATGATGGATATTTTATATTATCCCTAATATATTTCAAAGTTTTTATTATGTTGTAAAATCACTCTAAATCCCCCCCCAATAAGAAGCCAGATGCTAATGCCTGCTAGACTTTACCAGATCTCCTCACAGTGATAATTGCAGGTTTCCAGTTTTCAGCCAAGGGGGTTGTCATGACTGCTTCTTCAAGGGGGCTTGATATGAACCTGGTTCAAACCTACCCCAGCAGAATTGTGTAGTTATTGTTCTCTGTGGCACAAAATATGGCATCTGAAGAGGACAACACCCAAAAGTAAAGGCAGAGAATACTAGATACAGGTTACTAGTGGCCACCCCTGCAAGACCACTCCCAAATGTAGGGCACAAACACAGCCTTACACCTTGGTTATGTGAAACTAGAACTGAACCTTTATTGAATTATAGAACCAACATATTTATACATCTTCCATACCACACCCTTGTGTACCTTTGTGTATGTGTGTGATGAAACACATCTGCCTTGCAGCTTTGGTTGCTATAGAGCACTTGAGATAATCTCATCAGATATCTAAACAATATGCCAGAAGTCTATATATAGCTAGGGCAGAAAACCTTGATGTTAATCTCAAGTATTTGCTTAGGACTCTCTGAAGTACAGGCATCTGTCTTGGCATCTGTTTATCAAGGCCTGTATGTGTGAGCAGTGGTGTAGCTAGAGCTTTTGCCGTCCAGGGCTGTCCCTGAGTTTGCCGCCACCCCAATACAAATATATATATATATATATATATATATATATATATATATATATAGCCTTCTCTCTCTCACTCCCCCCTCTTTCTCTCTCTTCCTGTCCTTCTTTCTCTCCCTCTCTCTCCATGTATCTCTCCCTATTCCCCTCCCTTCTCTCTCTTTCTCTCCTTTCTCTCCCAACCCTCTCTCATTCTATCCCTCTCTCTTTCCTCTCTCCCCTCACTTACTCTCCCTCTCTCTTTCAGTCTCCCCCCCTCCCTCCCCCTCTCTCTCCCCTCACTCTCTCTCTCTGCTTTCTCTCCCTATCCCCCACACTCTCTCTCTCATCCCTCCCTCTCCCCTTTCTTTTTCTACTCTTACCTCTCTTTCCCTCCCCCTCTCATCTATCCCTCTCTTTCACCTCCTCTTTCTCTCCCTCTCTCTTTATCCCAGTATCCCTCTCTCCCCTCATGCCTCTCCATCCATGTGTCTCCCTCTTTCCCCTTGCCTCTCTGCCACATTCCTCTCCCTCTCTCCCCATGCATCCCTCTAGCCTGTGTCTCCCCCTCTCCCTCCATGTCTCCCCATGTGTCTCCCCCTTTCCCTTCCCTCTCTCCCTCCATGTCTCCCCCTTACCTCTCGCTCTCCCATGTGTCTCCCCCTTTCCCTTTCCCTTTGCCTTTCTCCCTCTCCCCCAATGTCTCCCCTTACCTCTCTCTCCATGTGTATCCCTCTTTCCCCTTGCCTCTCTCTCCATGCCTCTCCCTCTCTACCCATGTCTCTCCCTCTCCCCCATGTCCCCCCTCCATGTCTCCCACTTACCTCTATATACATCCATGCGTCTCCATCTTCCCTCTTGCCTCTCTACCCTATGCCTCTCCCTTTACATCCATGTCTCCCTCTTTCCCATGTGTCCCTCTCCAACATGTCTCTCCCTCTCCCCCATGTTTTCCCCTCCCCATCCATGTCTCCCACTTATCTATCTCTCCCTCCATGTGTCTCCCTCCTTCCCCTTGCCTCTCTTCTTTTTTTTCAATTAATTTGTGTCTTTTGGCGGTCTTCCGACAGGTTCCGAGTTTATGGGTTTGAAAAAAACGGGGGCCGTTAAATCTGTAATTTTATGAAGCCTGTAATTAGTAAGTCGTCTGGAGCCTCTCCCCCCCTCAAGCCAGTCACGTACGGCCCTCACGATGAACGGCTTTGGAGCTCACCGCGAGACCCACAATGAGCGCCGTCGAGCGCCGTCCAATAGTAGTTTGTCAAAAGACACTATTTTTACAGGTTTGACCCCAGTGTCCTTTAATAACTTTTGTTTAGCCCAGGTCACTCAAATCCGAGTGCTGTGTTTTTTTGGAAGTGCCCAGTCCGGTTAGTGGACATTCCTGTATATGTGATGCCAGGATCACAATTGCACAGTGTTGTAGTTTAACTTTTTCATTGCTAAGAGACCAGGGTAAAGCCCCTTCAGTAATAAAGGGGTTAAACTGAAGCAAAAGTAGTTAAAAATAGCTTTTGTTACCAACACTATTGGAGAACATGCTTTACTTGCAAATGAGGCGTAGAAGGGCGATGTGAAACCCTAGCAACAGCTGCAGAGGCAAGTGAGGCCCAGGCAGCCGGACGACAGAAACCATTTATGTGTCTTACGCCACAGTGCTGCGGGTTATTTAGATATCAATAGTGTAGCACGGACCTACCGACCCATTCAGTTCCACAATTCAATTTTTGAAGCAGAGTTTAAATTAGTAAAATATTATCATATATTAGAAGGTTATAGAAGCAAGGGAAGGTAATATAATTCTGTCACTATAAAAATCCTTGGTAGGCCCTCATTTGGAATATGGAGGACAGTTTTTGGAACCACTTCGTAAAAAGGACATTTCAGAGACTAATAAGGGAATAGACGGACTGAGCTATGAAGACAAACTAACCAACTGGATTAAAGAGGGGATATGATTACCTGATATAGATACATCCAGGGCCAGTATAAAGCTTTGTCAAGTGAGCTTTTTGTGTCAAGAGGTTTTCAACTGACAAGAGGACAACCTTTGAGGTTAGAAGGAAAAAGATTCCACCTTAAAGAAAGACAATTGTTCTTCACAGTAATGGTGGAATTCTCTACCAAAGGAGGTGGCAACAGCGCATTCGATAGAACATTTTATAAAGGGATTGGATATATTTTTGAAATAACGAGAAAAGGAGGAATACTGATCCAGGGAGGAATCCGATCGCCAGTATCTGGGGTCAAGAAGGAATTTTATTTCTTTTCACTTATGAGACAATTGGCAATGTTTCATTGGATGTTTTTCCTGTTTGTCTAAATCATGATAAATTTACAATTAATCCTTATATTACATGGATCAGATGAGATCTAAAAAGGTTGAACTTGATGGAATGAAAGTCTCTGTTCAACCTCAATTACTATGTAACTAAATTAGTTTCAACTGGTTTATATTTATACAAATTTTGTTTAGTCATTCAATCATGTCCTATTCTCTGTGACCCTATGGACCACAGCACACCAGACAATATCAATATTTACAACACATTATATTGTCCTTGTTGTCCCATATTTATAATATGCTATTTTTTAAAACTGCATGTGATAATGGGAAAATGCTTCTAAATAGTGTAAATATAATTGTTAGGAACCCAGGAACCCAAACTCATTCATTGCTATTACCTGAAATATAATACTTTAGTAGATTTTGATTCTTTGGATTTTGTTACCCTGTGTACTTTGGATTACAATCTGATTGTTCTGGGGAACCTAACTACATGTCTGATAGACCCTTAAGTGATGATTTCCCAAAAGCCACAGCTTTGCAATTCCTGTACCAATTAACCAACAATTCACAATCAAGCCACTGACATACACAGGGCTTTACACAGAAAACTACGGAGCTGGGATAAAAGTTGCAAGTCTTTGGCCAAGAAAGCCAATTGGGAACATGACCTGGTCCACCGTTTGGCTGAATAGAGAGCATGTTTAGTCATTCAAATGTGTAGACTGTGCATCATGTACTTTTGGTTCTGCTGCATGTATGTATAGTCACCTACTTTGGTGAGGATAATAGATGACCAATTGTCCGACACACATTGTGGTGTCATCCACCTAAAAGTTGTCTTACCCAGACACTCTGGAACTGCACTATCCCAAAAATAAATTCCCTTTACTCATGATGGCATGGAGATTGGTTGGATACAAGAAATAGCTGATAGGTGGACCCCAGCCAGGTCCCCAAGGGGGCTTGTACTGTCCATATGAGTGATTTTTAAATAGCATCCTAATAAGTTGCCTTCATCACCAGTGGCACATTCAATTTTCCAAAACTGCACAAGACAAAATAGTTATGGTTTGTATGGCTTTTGTGTTTTGTTGTCAAACAAAACAGTTTTTGATTAAGATATTCATTTTGGACCATATTCCTTGAGTCTTTGGTTGCTGTGACTGTAACTTTTTTAGGGGATGATCTACCTTCCTGGAAGTCTAACAAAGTCTCCTGTCAAATCTAGCCAGAGAGATGTAACTGTTCCAGCAGAGTATCCTGGGTCTTATTGATGGCATGCTCCATCTCTGATACAGTAAACCTTGTATTATCATACAGTCTTCTTCTACTATCTTAAATGCTGAGAAGTATTCAGATTCTTCAACTGACACGTTACAACCCTTAGATGCAGTGCTTTCAAAATGACAAATAGAAATTCAGCTATTGAGTAATACTACATCCACCCATAAAACAAAGGAATCCAATGCATGGCTATATTTTACACATATATCTATTGTACTATAATATTCTTGGCCTTAATACAGGTGTTTAATCATAGATATACACAAATACACACAGAGGTTTATATGTTCCTGCCATCAAGTTCATTTTCCAAATTGTTTGATTGTCTCTAATTGACATTTCCATTACAGTATAACTTAGTGCACCCCTCAATCCATTATCTCTATATTAAATTTTCATTCCTATTCTATTCCTCTCCTGCCATTTATCCCCAATGGCATGTAAGTTCAACTCCAACTCAACCACCATCATGCTTTATAACATGCTCAACTGCCTTGGCGGCTCTTACCCTGGTACCTCTTTCTCTCCACTATCTATATCTGTTGGGTACCACAAGGCTCAGTCTCCAATTTACATATCCTGCCTTGGCAAACCTATAAGCACCTTTGGGTTTTAGTACCATGCCTATGTTGATGTCATCCAAGTCTACCTCTATACAACATACTATCTTCCTTCAGACAAACTCATGTCACAACATATTACCTCCTCTATGGCTTCTCAGCATCTAAAAAATAAGATCTTCAACTCAGAGTTGTTAAATATTTTCATTCTTCAGGAACCACTATACCTGCAATGCCCCCTCCTGTTTATAACAGAACACTCACCCCGTCACCTCAAGTCCACTGTCCACTAGTGCATACCTCACAAAATTTCAAATGGCAAAAAGGGACACTTTTATTCTTGAAGAAATAGACACTGTATAATTTGTAAACTACGTTATTTGCTGTTGTTTAGTTGTTTCACTTGTTCAGTTGTATCTGACTCTCTGTGACCTTATGGCCCACAGTACACCAGGCACTGCATCTCTGAGCTCCACAAAGCTCATGTTCATTGTTTCCATGACTTCGTCTATCCATCTCTTAATCTCCCATCCCCTTCTTCGTGTGCCTTCAATCTTTCCAAGCATCAGAGACTTGGGTCGAGAGAATTCGGTCTTCTGATGATATGGCCAAAACATTTGAGCTCTAGCCTCATGATCAAATCTTCCAGTGAACAGTTTGGTTTAATTGTGTATAGTGTTGATTGACTGGATCTTCTTGCAGTTCAAGGGACTCTATACAATTTTTGCCAACACCACAATTCAAGGGCGTCTTCTTTATGGTCCAGCTCTCACACCTGTATGTTACTACAGGGAATACCATAGTTCTAACTATGCAGACCTGTGTTTAAAGTGTAATACCTTTTAATTTTTAATAGATTGTCCAGACTTGCCATAACATTCCTCCCCAAAAGCTTGGATGCAGACTGAACTTTACTAGTTCTTATTCACGGTCGAGCCACATTATTATGACCACCAGCTAATATCCTGAATAACTGCCATATACAACACAGACCGTCATAGTGCTTCTCCAACCACTCCCGGTCAATTCTGACAGTATGAAGATCCCATCCTCTCCAGGGAAGATAGTCAACATGTATGGGTGTACTTGATTTGCCACGATGGATAAATAACCCAAAAGTTTGAGAGAGGTATGAGTGGACTCAAACAATGCCAAGAAAACATTCCCCAGACCATAACGCTGCCGCCACCAGCTTGTGTTCTACCAATAATGGTTGGAGAGTATTTGTTCTCAGACGGTTTGGGCCTGACACGCCAACGTCCATCCAGTCGATGGAGCAGAAACTCATCAGAGAAGGCAACCTTCTGCCAATCAGAAGAGGACCAATTTCAGGACTGTTGTGCAAATTTAAGCTATTTCTAAACCCTTGTCAGCATGGGTCCAGTGACCAGCCATTTGCTTCGGAGCCCCATACACAACAGGGTTGCCCCCCTGGTTCACTTGGAAAGTGATTGCCTCAATTGTAGCGTGTCGGTTGGCCCTCACACACCTTCACAGACGACGTTCACCTCTGACATCAATGGCACGTGGTGCTCAGCAGTTTTGACGCAGTTCCTTCACAATGATGCCGCTTGACCAGTCACTGTACTCTTTAAACCGAACAGTTCACAAACTGCTCTGTTTCAGAAATACTGCCACCCTTGGCCCGAAAGCCAATGAACCAAAGTCGGATAAAATTCTAGGTTTTACCTATGACAGCAATGGTTGTTATGTTTGCAAAATGTCTACATGTCACATTATATATGCACCAAGCCAGTTAATTGGCTAGGCGCTGCTGATGTCAAAAGTAGGAGGTGGCTATAATAATGTGACTCAATTCTGTATGTGTGTATATATATATATATATATATATATATATATATATATATATATATATATATATAGTAAATAAATAGTAAATCTGTGTTCATATTTGAATGTCTAAAACAAGTTTAAAAACCTGCTTCTAGCTCAGAATTCCGAGAAAAACAGTTATTACACTGCAATCTGGGAAGCTGAGCTGGGACATGCAAATGTGCCCACAAATGCCTCGCTCTTCAATCCATAGCCATTTTCAAATATATATATATATTTAAGATGAGCAGTATTGCCTCTCTGCATGAAGCTCGGTGTGAGGATACAGGACATGGGATATTTACTGCACTGAACACTGAATGAATGGAGCCATCTATGAGGAGAATGAGACATGTGTTCTGATAAGACTACAACCCCCAGCATGCCTCGAGTGGCGCCATGTTGGATTGACATTCCCACATGAATCCGTGCAGGAAAGTGGCAGAAGGGGGCCTGCACGTTATCCCCACCCCTTCCAGCTCTGATTGGCTGAACGTGCCGGCGGCGGCGATCCTGATTGGTGGGAGTAGTCTGCCCGTCACGGCCGTCTCCATAGACAGGGGGAGAGTGAGAGGTGAGTCGGTTGGTGTTTTGTGTGCGAGGAGGGGGCGGGAGAGACCCTCATGTGTAATGTACATGTGTGTGTCACTGCGGGGGGATGTAGGGCATGCACGGGGGGTCCGTGGGAGCCAGGGCCTAGCAGAGGGGTGCAGGGAGGAGAGTGGGGCCTGGCTGGGAGTGTGACAGGCAAGTAAGCATTGATAGTGAATGGGAGCCCCTGGGAGAACCTCAGAGACATGCGGAGCTCTACCAATGTGTGTGATACATGGGCAGCACCAGGGAGAACAAGGGGAATATGGGGAGGCCTGGGCAGAGCCTAAGAAACGTGTGGACCCCTGATAATGTATGGGATACATGGGGAGCACCAGGGAGAATATGGGGAGGCCTGGGCAGAGCCTCAGAAACGTGTGGACCCCTGATAATGTATGGGATATATGGTGAGCACCAGGGACAATATGGGGAGGCCTGGGCAGAGCCTAAGAAACGTGTGGACCCCTGATAATGTATGGGATACATGGGGAGCACCAGGGACAATATGGGGAGGCCTGGGCAGAGCATCAGAAACAAAGGGGATTTCTAACAAATAAAGCATTGGAAACATGGGGCCCCAGGTAGAACAAGGGGAGACCTGGGCAGAGCCTCAGAAACAAGGGGACACCTAACAATGCATGGAGACCCCCAGCCTGCTGCTGAAGAGATGCTGGGGATATGGGAACAGCATATATCTGCCCCACTGATGTTTCCCAATCCTCTGGTGTTGCCCCATCCTTCATTAGTTATACCAGCTGCTAACCCATCCTAAAACATCCGTTTAATCCTAAAATTGCTGCACCTTCCCTCATCATCTTCCCTCTGTTGTCTTGTTCCAAAACCTCTACATTACTAGAACATCTGCTCCTCTGCTGGTTCATCAAAAACATCAGTCTCATTCTACATATACCCCATCTATACCCCTGCTGCCTGACCCCAAAACACCTGTCTTATTCTACACCTACCCCATCTATGTCCCTGCGGCCTCAGCCCAAAACACCTGTCTTATTCTACACCTATCCCATCTATGTCCCTGCGGCCTCAGCCCAAAACACCTGTCTTATTCTACACCTATCCCATCTATGTCCCTGCGGCCTCAGCCCAAAACACCTGTCTCATTCTACACCTACCCCATCTATACCCCTGCTGCCTCAGCCCAAAACACCTGTCTCATTCTACACGTATCCCATCTATCTCCCTGCTGCCTCAGCCCAAAACACCTGTCTCATTCTACATCTACCCCATCTATACCCCTGCTGCCTCAGCCCAAAACACCTGTCTCATTCTACATATACCCCATCTATACCCCTGCTGCCTCAGCCCAAAACACCTGTCTCATTCTACTCCTATACCATCTATACCCCTGCAGCCTCAGCCCAAAACATCGGTCTCATTCTACACCTATCCCATCTATGTCCCTGCTGCCTCAGCCCAAAACATCTGTCTTTTTCTACACCTATCCCATCTATCTCCCTGCTGCCTCAGCCCAAAACACCTGTCTCATTCTACACCTACCCCATCTATACCCCTGCTGCCTCAGCCCAAAACACCTGTCTCATTCTACATCTACCCCATCTATACCCCTGCTGCCTCAGCCCAAAACACCTGTCTCATTCTACATCTACCCCATCTATACCCCTGCTGCCTCAGCCCAAAACACCTGTCTCATTCTACATATACCCCATCTATACCCCTGCTGCCTCAGCCCAAAACACCTGTCTCATTCTACACCTATCCCACCTATCTCCCTGCTGCCTCAGCCCAAAACACCTGTCTCATTCTACATCTACCCCATCTATACCCCTGCTACCTCAGCCCAAAACACCTGTCTCATTCTACACCTATCCCACCTATCTCCCTGCTGCCTCAGCCCAAAACACCTGTCTCATTCTACACCTACCCCATCTATGTCCCTGCTGCCTCAGCCCAAAACAACTGTCTCATTCTACACCTACCCCATCTATACCCCTGCAGCCTCAGCCCAAAACATCTGTCTCATTCTACATATACCCCATCTATACCCCTGCTGCCTCAGCCCAAAACATCTGTCTCATTCTACATATACCCCATCTATACCCCTGCTGCCTCAGCCCAAAACATCTGTCTTTTTCTACACCTATCCCATCTATGTCCCTGCTGCCTCAGCCCAAAACAACTGTCTCATTCTACACCTACCCCATCTATACCCCTGCTGCCTCAGCCCAAAACACCTGTCTTTTTCTACACCTATCCCATCTATGTCCCTGCTGCCTCAGCCCAAAACACCTGTCTCATTCTACACCTACCCCATCTATACCCCTGCTGCCTCAGCCCAAAACACCTGTCTCATTCTACATATACCCCATCTATACCCCTGCAGCCTCAGCCCAAAACATCTGTCTCATTCTACATATACCCCGTCTATACCCCTGCTGCCTCAGCCCAAAACATCTGTCTCATTCTACACCTATCCCATTTATGTCCCTGCTGCCTCAGCCCAAAACACCTGTCTCATTCTACACCTACCCCATCTATACCCCTGCTGCCTCAGCCCAAAACACCTGTCTCATTCTACACCTATCCCATCTATGTCCCTGCTGCCTCAGCCCAAAACACCTGTCTCATTCTACACCTACCCCATCTATACCCCTGCTGCCTCAGCCCAAAACACCTGTCTCATTCTACACCTATCCCATCTATGTCCCTGCTGCCTCAGCCCAAAACACCTGTCTTATTCTACACCTACCCCATCTATACCCCTGCAGCCTCAGCCCAAAACATCTGTCTTTTTCTACACCTATCCCATCTATGTCCCTGCTGCCTCAGCCCAAAACACCTGTCTCATTCTACACCTACCCCATCTATACCCCTGCAGCCTCAGCCCAAAACATCTGTCTCATTCTACATATACCCCGTCTATACCCCTGCTGCCTCAGCCCAAAACATCTGTCTCATTCTACACCTATCCCATTTATGTCCCTGCTGCCTCAGCCCAAAACATCTGTCTTTTTCTACACCTACCCCATCTATACCCCTGCAGCCTCAGCCCAAAACATCTGTCCTTTTCTACACCTATCCCATCTATGTCCCTGCTGCCTCAGTCCAAAACATCTGTCTCATTCTGCACCTATCCCATCTATGTCCCTGCTGCCTCAGCCCAAAACATCTGTCTCATTCTACACCTATCCCATCTATGTCCCTGCTGCCTCAGCCCAAAACACCTGTCTCATTCTACACCTACCCCATCTATACCCCTGCAGCCTCAGCCCAAAACATCTGTCTTTTTCTACACCTATCCCATCTATGTCCCTGCTGCCTCAGTCCAAAACACCTGTCTCATTCTACACCTACCCCATCTATACCCCTGCAGCCTCAGCCCAAAACATCTGTCTCATTCTACATATACCCCGTCTATACCCCTGCTGCCTCAGCCCAAAACATCTGTCTCATTCTACACCTATCCCATTTATGTCCCTGCTGCCTCAGCCCAAAACATCTGTCTTTTTCTACACCTATCCAATCTATGTCCCTGCTGCCTCAGCCCAAAACATCTGTCTCATTCTACACCTATCCCATCTATGTCCCTGCTGCCTCAGCCCAAAACACCTGTCTCGTTCTACACCTACCCCATCTATACCCCTGCTGCCTCAGCCCAAAACACCTGTCTCATTCTACACCTACCCCATCTATACCCCTGCTGCCTCAGCCCAAAACACCTGTCTCATTCTACACCTACCCCATCTATAACCCTGCTGCCTCAGCCCAAAACACCTGTCTCATTCTACACCTACCCCATCTATACCCCTGCTGCCTCAGCCCAAAACACCTGTCTCGTTCTACACCTACCCCATCTATACCCCTGCTGCCTCAGCCAAAAACATCTGTCTTTTTCTACACCTATCCCATCTATGTCCCTGCTGCCTCAGCCCAAAACACCTGTCTCATTCTACACCTACCCCATCTATACCCCTGCTGCCTCAGCCCAAAACACCTGTCTCATTCTACACCTATCCCATCTATGTCCCTGCTGCCTCAGCCCAAAACACCTGTCTCATTCTACACCTACCCCATCTATACCCCTGCTGCCTCAGCCCAAAACACCTGTCTCATTCTACACCTACCCCATCTATACCCCTGCTGCCTCAGCCCAAAAGATCTGTCTTTTTCTACACCTATCCCATCTATGTCCCTGCTGCCTCAGCCCAAAACACCTGTCTCATTCTACATATACCCCATCTATACCCCTGCAGCCTCAGCCCAAAACACCTGTCTCATTCTACACCTACCCCATCTATACCCCTGCTGCCTCAGCCCAAAACACCTGTCTCATTCTACACCTATCCCATCTATGTCCCTGCTGCCTCAGCCCAAAACACCTGTCTCATTCTACACCTACCCCATCTATACCCCTGCTGCCTCAGCCCAAAACACCTGTCTCATTCTACACCTACCCCATCTATACCCCTGCTGCCTCAGCCCAAAAGATCTGTCTTTTTCTACACCTATCCCATCTATGTCCCTGCGGCCTCAGCCCAAAACATCTGTCTCATTCTACACCTACCCCATCTATACCCCTGCAGCCTCAGCCCAAAACATCTGTCTCATTCTACATATACCCCATCTATACCCCTGCTGCCTCAGCCCAAAACACCTGTCTCATTCTACACCTACCCCATCTATACCCCTGCTTCCTCAGCCCAAAACACCTGTCTCATTCTACACCTACCCCATCTGTCTCTGCTGCCTCAGCCCAAAACACCTGTCTCATTCCAAACCTACCCCATTGATAACCCTGCTGCCTTAGCCCAAAACACCTGTCTCTCTGCAGCTTTGTCTCAAGACCGTTGCTACAACCCTTAGCTTATGCCTCTTTTCTGCAAGATTCCAAAGCACCTGCAGTCCAGTTCTATGGGTCCATACCACAACTTCCAACTACACCTCTTGTGGTCCTCCCATTTCATCTCAAATTATTCTCCTACCAGAGCTCAATTATGTCTCCTCCCCAAAACAATTGTCTCATTGCTGCCTCCTCCCCAAAACAGCTTTTTCACTGCTACCACCTCCACAAAAAACTGTGCAATTACTATCTCATTCTCAAACCCACCCCCCCAAACATTCACCTCTTCATTCTCTCTCCTCCCAAATCCCCTCACAATTCCTATATAGTCCTGAAGTATATGTACTGTCTTGTTCCAAAATAGTTTCCACTTTGATGTTTCATTTTGTCTTCCCTTAGTATGCTCATCCGATCTTATATATATATATATATATATATATATATATATATATATATATATATATATATATATATCCCTCTTCTGCATGATCAAATTCCCCAATAAACATCTATCCTATACAATCTGCATTGTTATGGCCACATTCTCACATGTATTGCTATTTGTTTGGCCATTCTACAGCATAATTATCTCTCTAAATTTCTGGGTTATACCACTTTGTCCACCTACCCAATATCTATGTTATTTTTGTGATGTCATGCCACTCTGTAGGTCCCAAATTCCATGCTCTTATTTTAGTATAGAGTATCCATGCTAATTCCTCTTAATAATTTTACATAATAATTGTATCTTCTCTGATCTTTATCTAGAGTCCCTTAGCTCCTTGTGCCCTCCTTCCATGCACCACACCGTTGTTTGTCTGCAGTCAGTGCATGAATTCCTTGTCCATCTTGTATTTATATTCAGTAACATTTCCTTTTTTTTTTATTTTTTGACATGCATATTCACATTCCAGTGCATCTTATCCTTTCTATTCTTTCTCTTTGATCATTAATCTTCCTTGATGCTGTTTCAAAGGTCCATATTTCTTAAAGTGTAAAGTGAGTTGACTATATATATATATATATATATATATATATATATATATATATATATATATATATATATATATATGACTGTAGTCCTGTAGATACCCCAACAGGCCTGGGTCTAAAGATATAGGGGCACAGATTGGAAGTTCCAAATGATTAAGGCATTGATTGAGCCACCTGAGAAGAGATATATCTTAAAATCCTGGTCTGTCGCTCCTTGCTTTAAGTATTGGCGCTGAGAAATGCTGGCCTATATGAGAGTTGCTAAGACTAACACCAAAATATGGCTTCACAATATACAAAGTAAGCGTTTCTGCTTTTATTCTATTGTTTGTTTTTTTAACTGTACGTACCATTCATGTATAAAACTGGTTGTTTAGCTATTTCCATTTGCTTTGTTGTTTTAATAAATAATATATTATATATATTTTTATATTCTAGTTTATCAGGACTTGATGTCTGTTATAGGGGTTTCTTACACTTTATTGGCAATGCTATTGTATGTTGGGCATGACTGTTGTGGAGGGTGAACTTGGCTAATAATCTTTTTATATTATAATATTTTATTTTAGTGTTTTACTTCTAAGGCTTTAATGGGTATTGCTGTTACATACTATATTTTTAGCTAAACGATTGCTTATCTAAACAATAGTTTTTATAAAAATGTGTTATTTCTGAAATCAAATACTGTTTTATTAATTTGTTTGTAATTGTCATGTGGTAACCACTCAATTAGTCTTAAAGGGACCATACCAAACATTGTATTATGTCCTTAAAAGACCTGGTTATAAATAGTTGAAGAAGAAGAGGGATGGTTCATGGAGAAAAAGTGGGATCTGTGGTTTAGTAAATATTGGTGATATGGTGGAGGGGTGTGCTTGCCCTCTTATGCTGTTTACTGGCACAATGTTTTGATGAACCCTTGGAAAACTTTTTTTTACATCAACACTATTTACGATAATAAGTCCCGTACTTTAAGACACATCTGGCTAAGAGAACAACTAATTTCATTTATGCTCAGTGTTTTTATTATAACTTTCCTCTGTAAATATTTTTTCGAAAATTCAAAAATGATTTGTCTTGCATGCAACCATCCAACTTTTGTAATTTTCTGAATGTTTTTAAATCCGTGATTTGTGAGTTAAGTGTCATTTCCATTAGTATCATTCAAACCTATAGCTGATAGTCTGAAATCTTTAGAGAAAAAAATAAATGATATATTATTTTCCTATTATTGAAATAAATTAATACACTCCCACAGAACTTATTTACAAAAATGTATAATGTTTTAAAGATATTTTTTTTAAACATATACCAAATCCTAAAATAAAAAATACATGTCAACACCTTACTTTAAAGGACTTGAATGGGGTTTATTTTGCACCAGAAAAGGGTGACTACATTTGGTTACTACCAAAACCATATATTTTTTTTGAAGATAGAGTATAATCCTGACTCTATTTGGATGACCCTGCCAACATATAACTATAATATCTGTCTCAAATTCAGTTAGTTCTGGTTTGGAGGAATTGAACTTATATACCACATGGTACAACTCTGTTACCTGCATTTGCCAGCGATTAGATTGCTTTGCTCGGATAAATATAACAATTGGTTTATCCCTAAGAAAACGTAATACATTGCAATGGAGATTTTATTCGGAAAGTCTGTTGATGCTTGTAACTACAAAAATAGAGGTGCTCAATCGGAGAACAAACTATTCTTAATAGGTTAGTTCTATGGACATGATAACCATTAGGCCTCTTATCTCACCAGATTGTTCTTAAAATTCTCTAGACCTGTCTCTCAGCCAATGCATCCCTTTATGGCATTATCAGGTCGGAGACAGTAATAATGGTATGATCCTATAAAATGACATAGAGCAGGATCCAAATATGATATATTTGGATCTTTCCTGTTTTATGCTACCACACGTGCACACGCGCCGCACGCACAGCACTGGAAGCCTCCTGTTGCTGGGTGCGCTTGCGTCCCGCGTCCTAATGTACTCCCTAAGCCCCTAACCCCCTACACCCCTTGCTGTCCCTAACCCCCGTACACCAGTTACAGGGCCTAACACTAAACCTAACCCCCTTGCCGGCCCTCACCTTAATCCTAACCCCCTACACCACTTCCCAGCCCTAACCCTAAACCTAACCTCCTACTCCCCTTGGTGGCCCTAACCTTCTAACCCTCTTAGCCTAACCCCCTAAAATAAAGTCCCTAACCCTCTACACCCCTTACCGGCCCTAATCCTAACCCCCTACACAACTTCTAAGTCCTAACCCTAAACCTAACCCCCTAAGGCCCTAACCCCCTACACTCTTGGCGACACTAACCCTAACCTCCTAACCCTCTTAGCCTTAGCCTAAGCCTAACACCCTAAAACTAAGTCTCTAAGCCCCTAACCGACCCTAACCCTGGAAACCTAACCCAAAAAACCCTAACCACTTACCGGCCACAATGAGACAGCTTCATCGGCACAAGGCAGTGCAGCATTCATGCGTGCACATAACAGATGCACATGTCTTAGCATAAAACAGAAAAGCTCCATATAATTAAATAGTTGAACACAAGCACTTTATTGGTGGAATGTTATTTAAACAAAAAGATCAGAGGAGCTCATCTGAGAACGAATGATACCTAAATAGGTTTGCCCTATAGGTCTGGTTACTTACTCAGATAGCAGCCTCTTTTATCTCACTTGTGCCCTTAACAGGGAGAAATATCCTGTAGTATATCAGCCTGGTCTCACTCACTAGAGTGATCCAGCCCCAAAATACCAGGCAATTCTACAGGTTGATACTTATGGTCACACTGTGATGTTAATGTATCTTAATGGATCAAAGGAAAAAACTGAAATGTTATTTGCTACAGTCAACAGTGCTTTGCAGGTTCTGAAAGGACCAAAAATTATAAGCAACTTGCAAATGTCAACCAAGGGGCAGGCAGCAATGAGGGAGGGCTAACAAGGTCTTGAACAAACTCAGAAAATAGTGGCATATGCATGCTTTTAAAAAAAAATGTAAATATATTTTTCTCTTAGTTTTCCTGATGTTGTAGAGGAGTTTTGATAACTTCCTTGTCCTTTTGAAGGTGTTTCCTTCTTCTTGGAGGTGCTGAGGTAAATTGACATCTGAAGTGGTCCAGTCTCTATGTAGAAGCGGTGCTTTCTTGAGTCTTCCAGGAAGCTACAGTTCAGGATAGTTTAGTTTTCTTCCAAAAGATGAAATTGCTTCTTGGAGTCTCAAAGCACTTTTACTTTAAAATAAGTTTTTAGGTGTTAACCATACTTCAATCTGTAGATTGCAAGCTCTATTATTATCAAATTATGTACTAAACAATATTACAAGCTATTGGAATAGTGTTTATTAAATAAAAAAGTGTTAAAGTGTGGGTGGTAAACTATCTCCTATAAAGGGCCACCGACCTTAGGAAAGTTAATCAGGGATCACATAACTCTCTATAAAATATAATTGTTCCTTATGAAGGCCTTATACAAATAATTGTCAATCTATGTCACTTGAAGAGCCTCATATGTGGCCATTGAGTTCTTCAAATGGCCTCACGGTACTTTAATTTAGATTATTTTACCCAAAGCAAAATTGTAAATTACCTGTTGGAAAGGCTTTAATTGGTAATATAGGTATGGGTAAGAATTATTTAGGACTGCATTCGGGTATTATTTTTACAGAGGTAATATGGCCTGTGTGTTTAAGGAGGGGCAGCTCTCCCAATGCAGAGGAGAGGCTGGGGCTACCTGTGGCAAACACATATATGTCAACAACGACATCATCACCCCCTCCTCCCAAGCCCGTGCTCTGTCTTTCATCCCTCACATACAATCACTAACTTCAATCCATTATGAATGCCTCTGCTAGACTCATCTTCCGTACACAACTTTCATTGTCGGCATCCCCTCTCTGTCAATCACTCCACTGGCTTCCCTTAGCCTCAAGAATAAAATGTAAAATCATGACCCTAACTTACAAAGCCCTCAATAATAATGCTCCCCTTACATCTCTGCCCTCATCTCCAAATACTCCCCCACCCGCCCTCTTCGTTCTGCTAATGACCTTTTTTCTACAACTCTTGTCACCCTGCCTCCAGGACTTTTCTTGTGCTGCCCCTAGTCTCTGGAACTCCTTGCCTCGCTCCACCAGATTATCCCCTTGCCTCAAAACATTTAAAACCTCACTGAAAACGCATCTCTTTAAAGAAGCATATCACCTTCCACCCTAACACACCTATCACCTCTCTCTCCCTCTTTTACAGCTCACTATCCCTTAGATTGTAAGTCTGCGAGTTTCTATCATAAGTACTTTGGGAATTCACCATGGACATTGGATTCCCAGCTCTAAGACAGGGCCCTCCTTCCTTTGCTAAATGTTAATCTGTATTTATCACTGTCTGAATATAATTTATGTACAGCGCTACGGAATATGTTGGCGCATTATAAATAAACTGTAATAATAATAATATAATATCCCAGGGTATCTATTTATTTACTTTTATGTACTTTATTTTATTAAGAAGGGCTTATAAGCGTTGTATTTACTGCCTAAGATCAAACATATAGTTTATGTATGGGTTTGCAGACTTTATAGTTATGTGTGTGCAGTGTCCTAGCCTATCAGGGACCATCTCTCTGCAATATTATGCAACTTGCTGCTGAGACGTGGTCCTTGATAGGCTGGGACAGAGTCTGTGTTTACATATTCTGCAGTGGGCAGACCCATACAGAAACTATTTGTTTGATTTCCAACAGTAAAAACAGAGTTTATAAGCACTTACTAATAAAATAAAGTAAATGACATACAAGTAAATAGATACGCAGGTATATGATATACTTGGTAACATCCAGGAACCTTCCATACCCATGTAATCACTCTCAGTGTTTTGCATATATGGGTATCCAACCTCCTTGTTCTTGGAGATGCTCAGCAAGCGACTAAGGGTTTGAGCGTTCTGATAATCATCTGTCATTCTCTGCCCTGAAGCAGATTAGGGTTAAGTGGAATTACTTTGGTGGTTTCCAGTTCGTTTTATTGTTTATTTAAACATGAGTGGGACGTGCTCTGTTGTCCTTAAGTGTGTATTTAACAACCTCGCACGTCTCCCTCTCACTGTATTTATGTTGCGCTGCGAGTTCTGCTTTGCCAGAATTGCCTTAGGTTTCACATTTTCATTTGTTGTGGTTTTGTGTATTTATAGTTGCACAAGGGGATCTGATTCTGCTTTGATAACGATCTTGAGGAGTTCCACTGTTTGATGCTTCTGTCTTATGTTTTATGTACTTTATTTTATTAAGAAGTGCTTATATTATCTGCTTGGATCCACCATCTGCAGCTCATGAAGGCACAGACTCTGTAGTACTGACTGTGCAGTGTCTTATACTAACCAATCAGTGATATTTTGCAATGTGCTGCTGAGACGTGGTACTTGGACACCATATAACACCTGCATCCATAAAGAGTCTGTGTCGGCATACACTGCAGTGGCAGACCCAGGCTGCGGCTATTTGTTTTATTTTAGTCAGTAAAAACTTAAACTTATAAGCACTTCTTAATACAATACAGTACATAAAACACACATATCATTTGCAGACATTATTTAGTTGTTGATAAGCAGTCTATCTTTAGTACTGGCCCAAAATAGATTTTCTTGGGATACTTGTTACACATTGACCTGCTGCTTGTTCAAGGAAACCCTGTAACATTGCTTGCAGGAATGTTTGCTTAAAGGACCACGTGTGTCTTATATGTAAAATATATTTTTTTGAACACAAGCCAAATGTGTTTATAATGTAAAAAAACAGTTCATTACTTTTATATCAGGGCTTGACAAATTAGTTAGGCGAAAGTTAGCAGCCAGCCAACATTTTTAGGAGCAAGTATGTGTATAACATATATATATATATATATATATATATATATATATATATATATATATATATATATATATATAATCTAATTACATACATACATACTAGATACTGGGAAATTGCCCGTCAAAATTTTTTGACGGGAATAATATTTTTAAGGCTTGCAATGCTGTTTGCCACCTTGTGTCTCCTTTTCCGCCTCCTCTCCCTCCCTCCCTTTTTGTGTTTTTTCCACCCCTCTCTTGTACCTCCTTTCCCCCTCTCCCTTTCCCTCCCCTGTGTCACCTTTCTCCCTATCTCCCTCCCCTGTGTCACCTTTCCCTCCTCTCTCCCTCTCCTGTTCCTCCTCTTCCCCTCTCTCCCGTTCCTCCTCTTCCCCCCTCTCCCTCTCCTGTTCCTCCTTTTCCCCCTCCTCTCCCTCCCTTGTATCTCCTTCCCCCCTCCTCTCCCTCCCTTGTGTCTCCTTTGCCCCTCCTCTCCTTTCCTCCTCCTCTCCCTCCAATGTGTCTTCTTTCCCCCTCCTCTCCCGTGTCACCTTTCTCCCCATCTCCCTCCCCTGTGTCACCTTTCCCCCCTCTCTCCCTCTCCTGTTCCTCCTCTTCCCCCTCCCCCTCCCCCTCTCCTGTTCCTCCTTTCGCCCTCCTCTCCCTCCCCTGTGTCTCTTAAATGGATGGAACCCTGCCAGCAGCGCTGCACTCACCGTCTTCTCCTCCTCTTCGGTTCTCGTCCTTTGGCCGGAAATTCTTTCTGGATCAAGCCGCGCATTGCGCACGCTCATCCTGCCTGCGCAATGCTACAGCTTGATCCAGAAGTAGTTCTGGCCGAAGGACGGGAGCTGCAGAGGAGGAGAAGACCGTGAGTACGGCCTGCAAGCTACTGGCAGGGTTTGGAACCAGGTACGGGCCGCAAGCTACTGGCCGGGTTTCCAGGCAAGCTGGGTCGCTGGGGGATGCAGAGGTGGAGATGAGAGAGAGGCAGAGGGGGATCAGAGAGGCTGGCACCGCTGGCAATGAGCGCCGGTGACGCTCATCACGAGGCCTGCAATTAGCGCCTTTGGCACTCGTAGCCTAAGTCCTGCTGGCTTGCAGTCGACGGCTTTGCGAGGCTCGCGTGACCAACATCTTCAGTGTTCTGACCAGCTCCACAAATATTATAGTGAAATATACAGTGCCCTGCAAAAGTATTCACCCCCCCCCCTTGGCATTTTTCGTGTTTTGTTGCCTCACAACTTGAAATGAACAGGTATTGTTTGAGGATTTGTATCATTTAATTTACAGAACATGCCCACAACTTTGAAGATGTTTTTTTTTTTTTTTTGGAAGCAAACAACAAATAGGACAAAATAACAGAAAAAGTCAATGTGCATAACTATTCACCCCCCTAAAGTCAATACTTTGTAGAGCCACCTTTTGCAGCAATTACAGCTCCAAGTAGCTTTGGATAAGTCTCTATGAGCTTGCCACATCTTACCACTGCTCCAGCTCCTTCAAGTTGGATGGTTTGCGCTTGTGAACAGCAATCTTTAGGTCTGACCACAGATTTTCTATTGGATTGAGGTCTGGGTTGTGACTAGGCCATTCCAACACATTTACATGTTTACCCTTAAACCACTCAAGTGTTGCTTTAGCAGTGTGTTTGGGGTCATTGTCCTGCTGGAAGGTGAACCTCGGCCCTAGCCTCAAATTACACACAGAGTGGTACAGGTTTTGCTCAAGAATATCCCTGTATTTAGCATCATCCATCTTTACCTCAACTCTGACCAGTTTTCCATCCCCACAGCATGATGCTGCCACCACCATGTTTCACTGTGGGGATGGTGTTCTTTGGGTGATGTGTTGGGTTTGCTCCAGACATAGTTTTTTTTTTGATGGCTGGAAAGTTACGTTTTAGTCTCATTAGACCAGAGCACCGTCCTCCATACATTTTGGGAGTCTCCCACATGCCTTTTCGCAAACTCAAAAGGGGCCATTTTTGTTTTTTGCTGACAGTAATGGCTTTTTTCTGGCCACTCTGCCATAAAGCCCAGCTCTATGGAGCGTACGGCTTATTGTCGTCCTATGTACAGATACTCCAGTCGCTGCTGTGGAACTCTTTAGCTCCTCCAGGGTTACCTTAAGTCTCTGTGCTGCCTCTCTGATTAATGCCCTCCTTGCCCGGTCTGTGAGTTTTGGTGGGCGACCGTCTCTTGGCAGGTTTGCTGTTGTGCCATGTTCTTTCTATTTAATTATGATAGATTTGTTGGTGCTCCTAGGGATAATCAAAGATTTGGATATTTTTTTATAACCTAACCCTGACTTGCACTTCCCAACAACATTGTCCCTTACTTGTTTGGAGAGTTCCTTGGTCTTCATGGCAGTGTTTGGTTAGTGGTGCCTCTTGCTTAGGTGTTGCAGCCTCTGGGGCCCTAATGACAGATCATGTGACACTTAGATTGTACACAGGTGGACATCATATCACTAATTATATGACTTCTTAAGGTAAATATCTGCACCAAAGCTTTTTATGGGCTTCATAACAAAGGGGGGGGAATACATACGCACATGCCAATTTTCTGTTTTCTTTTTCTAAAAAATAGTTTTATTTATATATTTTCCTCATTTCACTTCACCAACTTAGACTATTGTGTTCTGATCCATCACATAAAATTCAGATTAACAAAACATTGAACTTAAGGCTGTTATGTAACACAATAGGTAAAAAGCCAAGGGGGTGAATAGTTTTGCAAGGCACTGTATATATATATATATATATATATATATATATATATATATATATATATATATATATATGTGTGTGTGTGTGTATATATATATATATATATATATATATATATACTAAATAAATAGTAAATCTGTATTCACATTTGAATGTCTAAAACAAGTTAAAAACCTGCTTCCAGCTCAGAATTCCGAGAAAAAACTTTTTTTTTTACACTGCAATCTGGGATGCCGAGCTGGGACATGAAAATGTGCCCACATTGGTGGGCTTACCCTCTGCATACTATGAACTTCATGTTAGATTGGAAGAAGTTTAATGAGGTTTTACTTAATATTTGTTTCAAGCTAAAAGTCAATGGACAAATGAGACACAGATTGGTAGTTAGCAGCACATGTACCATTCATTTTTTATGCCAAAAGCATTATGTTTAAAACTGAGACTTTCCAGTAAATCAATCACATTTGATTTGCATTTTCGGGTGATATAATGTATTTATTGTTTTGGGTCTGTAATGTACAGTTTAGAAATAGGTTTCTTTATGCATTATATATGTTCTATACAATCTTCCAGAGTTTGGAAAAAATTAAATATTTCCTATATCCTTTTTTATTGTCACTAAAGTATTTTTTTTTTTTTTAAAAAGGGTCATTGTAGTCCAAACGTTTCTATCATTTATTTAAAAGAGCATATATTACTAAAGTTTAGCAAAAATTAGCAGTTTAACAACAGGCAGCGTTTGATCTCTTATGTCGTGGGTTATGGGGAAGTGTGATTTTATGATTTATATTGATGTGATTTGTGTTCTATTAAAACCAAAGAACACAAAAGCATGGTATGCTGCAGTTCTGATATCCATAAGGCTCACGTCCCCTCTGTTTTCTGTAATGTATCAGGATAGTAATCCGACACTAGAAAGATCAATTATTTCTAAAACGTTTTGTAATGTTTTCAAATTATTTTTTTTTTAAATTGCGTGCTAGAAAATTTTGGACTACAGGTTCCCTTTAATAGTAAGTACCTATAGGCAGCAGGTAAACTGCATACATTAAATAAAATGCAATAGATTTTTGTTTTTAATAAATATGTTGAAGCCTCCCATCCTACCCGTTGATAAGCAAAACTTGCAAACACTGCATGAGTGGCAGCCACTTCAGCGCAGGAGGAGGAGCTTCTCCTAATGTGCCGTATTTACAGTATGCTCACTTAACATGAATTGATAACTGGCAAAATATACTTAGAGAATAAAATAAAAAGGGACAATTTATATTTTAATGAGGGGAATTTGCTTTCTCTGTCAATAGAATTAGTAATTTGTGAGGGACCGTGAATACAGATTGGATCTGCAATCAGTTTTATTGAAAAGTTAGTCAAATTGTGTGGTACTTAACCATAGGATTAAGAGGACATGAAACTCACAGTCTAACAGTTCTCTAGAGTTCCAATATAGAATCCCCTTGACACTCGAAAATTCTGCTAAAAATAAGCTTCAATTGTTAATTTGTTATATATCACAAACATTTTTTTCCCCAACAACTACAGTAGTCCTGTAAGATACGGATTCAGAGGATATGTATTTTTGTAGGGATATTACAAAGCTTGTCTCGGTGACCATGAAAATACATTTGAACCTTTGTGTCTTTATTAAATCTTAATAATATAATTCTAGATATGAAGTTCAGTATTGTGAGCTGTTTTACATTGCATTGTATTTAGTGTGTAATTGGAAAGTCTGTGCATTATTGCTATTGTTCATATTTGCCTTGTTTATAAATGCCAAAAGCCCTACATAATGGGTCATGATATACTTTTACATACTTAGGAGGGTGTGTGCTTGTAAACAAATGAACACTCAATTAGATCTAATGAAAACACTGACAGCTGTAGATACCATATTCCCACTGTGTATGTATAGTAACTTTGTGTGTATTCAAAATCTTCTCCCACTTGATAAATACAAATCAAGATGGTAGCAGCATAATTGCATATAAAATTTAATAGTAGAGGTTGTATGTAAAAGTAGAGGCTGCCTTATTTTATTTTACATTCTAAAATATTTTATATATTTTCACGTGTCGTTCTTCAAAATTAATGCTGAGTGAACTTTGACCCCCTTTGTCCCGACCATTGGAACTATGCAAACTATTGTGATCCCCAGAGGTGAGCTACCGCCAGTGCATCTGTTACAAAGGGGGGGGGGGGGGGGAAACACATAGCTAAACCTGCCATAGTCTGCTGCGGCTCCCTGCGACCCTCCCATAACCATCCCGTGGCCCCCTGCGGGTTTACAGCCTGTGTCTGCAAGATCCCAAGTACAGCCTGTGTAAGAGGCAATGTGCAGCCTGTGCCTGTAAGAGCCAAAGTTCCAAACAATAACCTGTCTCCTTCTTCTCCTCCTCTACATCGCCACCATCCCATTGGGCCCTTAAAGCCTCTCAGTACAGTTAAAGTGAAGTTAAATTCTTTGCAATTTGATGGAATTATTATATATATTTTTTTATTTATGTCAGTTTAGTTTTAAAGATTGGCTAGGACACAACTCCGCACAGCTCATTGGCTAGGACGCTGTGCCTACATAGGTGCCTCGGGGTGAGGCTCACACAAGAAATGTCAAATGTATTTGGAATAATAAAAAATATAAAATTCCTCAATAAAATGATCTGATTTGAGACCCAGTGGAGGTCCCACAATACCTTTAAATAAATGTGTAGAGCAGATGCTTTTTAAATGAAATTCCAACAATTGCAGTTTATTAAATATCCTTCTGTGCATTCACTGTATCTAATGAAGAACTCCAGTTACACAGTTAAAAAAATCTAATTGATCTCCTTGCAGTAAATCCTCGCTGCTTTACATCCTGCAAGACGTTTAACTTCAGATAATTCTTTCTTTCAACTGTGCTTAGGGAGTTTTACCAACTGCCTTCCCTTGTATGTTATCACATAACACAA
Source organism: Discoglossus pictus (assembly GCA_027410445.1). Classification (NCBI taxonomy): domain Eukaryota; kingdom Metazoa; phylum Chordata; class Amphibia; order Anura; family Alytidae; genus Discoglossus; species Discoglossus pictus. Next base: position 186,802,204 of record CM050170.1, on the reverse strand, counting down.
AGCTTCTAATTGCCGGCTTCTTTAAAAGAGCTAGTTAAGCCACTTTATATTAATTACTACTAGTTTTTACAAATACTACTTTCAATTGGTTTGTATATTATGAAATATTATAGGTGTTTTATCTGTGTCTGTTGCATTAGTCTTCCTTTTCTTACATTTCTATTCAAAAAGTTTCCGTTGTGTATAATACATGCTGCTATAAATGCACATTATTATGTTTGGGAAAGTAGTTGCTGTTTTGGTATAATTATTGCAAATCGGTGCAAGTGAACCTAAGGCCCGCCAACTGCCCCTCCATGTTTTTTTGGGGGGGGATTCTAAAAGAATGTGTTATTTTTCTTCGCACTATTATCCTATTACACATTCATGTCGCATAAATCACTTTCCATAGCAGCCTATTAACCCCCTTAGCGGTAATCCTGAGCGTGGCTCAGGGTTAATTTTCAGCACAGCTCGGGATCACACACATCTGTCTTCCGTGTTCCCTTTCCTGCAAGCGTAAGCGACGCAGGACTGCAGAACAAGACGGTCTGGCTGCGTCGGCACCCCCGAGTGTATCGCTTTAACACTCGGGGGCACTGACACGGCCAGACCGCAGGGAGGTTAAAGGGATATGGAAGATTCCTAGGTATATGCTATAACTGTGTATCTATTTATTTGTATGTACTTTGTTTGATTTTAGGCAGTAAAAATCTCTTAGTATGTTTAGTATGAGGCACAGCAAGTACAGTAGAGTCTGTGTCTTCATAAGCTACAGAGTGCTTATATGCACTTTTTCTAAAACAAATCCTCCCTGTATGGGTCTGTCCACTGCAGCACATGCAGACACAGACTCTGTACTGCAGTGTAGTGTCCTAGCCTATCAGGTACCACCTCCCAGTAGCATGTTACAGAATATTGCTGAGCAATGATCATTGATTGGTTAGTATAAAAGGGAGCATGTACAACAGAGTCTGTTTTCATGGACTGCATTAGGCAGACCCATACAGGTAGGGTATTCTATTTTTACTGCCTACAATTATACAAAAAGTAGATAAAAGTAAAAAGATTCACAGGTATATGTTATACCTAGTAAAATCCAGGAACCTTCCATATTCCTTTAATCTATTGCTTTAATTTGCCTCTATTACTTCTTGAGTTAATTTACCATTTTTTTTCTTTATATAATCTGCTAAAGTTTTATAGTGTGTCCCTATTTTGAGACTTGGGGGTTTCAAATGCAACCATTTAAAGGACCAATGAAGTCACCAGTTTTGTTCTACCAGTGCGTGTTGACTTTTCCGTACCTGAAGCATCACCTATTGGCAATAAGACTTTCTGAATCTCTAGTGTGGAGTGGTCTACAATTCTGCTTCTAAGCTATTTTGCCAGTACTAATCAAGAATATCTACCCAGCCATCCAAACATACTCTGGATCAAAGCAACATATACCCAGGGGTGACAGAAACACAGGGGTGTAGATCATGTCAAAATAGTTGACTTTCAACATGTCTTCAGTCTTCTGTGGCAAGTTGAGGCTTTAGAAGACCAACACGGAAAATAGTCCTCCAATCTTTGGATAATGGTCCAGTTGTGACATGCTCAATAAGACAATGATTTCTCACAAAGCTTCTGTATATAAGATTCTAGGACACTGGTGAAAAAAATATGGCATTGACCCATACTGGGGTGAAGTGTTCCAGAAGAGACAGATTATTGCTGCACTTGAAAGCACGCGCAGAAGGGGACGTCAAAGATGGAGATGGATAGGTGATGTAATTGAAGCAATAAGCATGAGCTTGATGGAGCGCAGAGGTGCAATGGTTGACTATGTCTGGTGTGCTGTGGTTTATAAGGTCACGGAGAGTTGGGCAAAACGGAATTACTAAGCATCAACAAAAACAATGCTGCATAGGAACATACACTGGACTTCAAAAACGAGTTTTACGTTAAGTTGCCTTGATTAAGTTTCTGGATAACTTTCTTGGCTTGCTTGGGTATGATGCTGCATCGCCCACCTAAGTTTGCAGATGTTATTTTGTCTGATGTCTGAACGCAGTCAATGTACAATTGACAAGATCTTCTTATAGATTCACATGTATGAAGGTCAAGGAGCATTTCCCACTGGCCCAAAAAAATTATCTGTACGAAAGCTGGAGAATCCCCCCAGTGCTCAGACACCTGTACAAACTCCATTACATGGGAAAACCACTGGACCACAGCATTATAGGTTCTGTTTTACCCGGAAAACTAATTAACAATGCCTAAAGAAACCCCTAAAAGGTTTCATTATTGCCATCAAACTTTTCAGTCAATCATCTGTGGTCCAGGAGAAAGATTATGAATAATGCATTGATTTTTACCATTTTATAGTTTAGCTTCAATCCTCAGCATTTGGGCTCAAAAATGGATAATTCATCTGGCTGGAGATTGAAAGAGGTCCAAAATAAGCAAAGATGAGACCAGACATCGAACCATGCTTGGTTTTGACAAAACTGAATTTTGACAAATCATCTATAGTGATGATTAATGTTCCAATAAGTATGAAATAAATGCAGAAAACAAATGCAGAGTAAAGTCACATTATTATGACCACCACCTACTTTTGACGTCAGCGGTGGGAAGCCAGTGAAATATGGCATGTGCATTCTGCAAATATATCAACCATCACTTTCATTTGTAAAACATGAGATTTTCAGACTTTGAAAAGAGGATGATCATTGGCTTTTGGGACAAGGGTGGCAGTATTCCTGAAACCGCACAGTTTGTGAACGGTTGGCGAGCTACTGTGGTTAAAGTGTACTGTAACTGGACAAAGCACCATTGCAAATAAACATCATTAAAAAAGGCAGGGCACCACGTGCATTGATGTCAGAATTTATTGCCGGCAGCGAAAGTTGTTTGAGGGCCAACAGACACGCTACAGTTGAGCAACTCACCTTCCAAACAAACCCGGGGGTTACCAGACGTGTGTCTAAAATGACAGTACAGCGAACCCTGTTGTGTTTGGGTTCTGAAGAAAATCGCTGGTCCCTGCACCCATGCTGATGAGGGTTCATCGTCCGAAATGGCTTCAACTTTGACGTCAGTACCGAAATTGAACCTCTTATTTTTGGCAGAGGTTTGCCTTCTCTGATGAGTCATCTTTTCTGCTCCATCGACTGGATGGATGTTGGTGTGTCAGGTGCAACCATAGTTGGAAGAACACCGGCTGGTGGCTCTGGAAGTCACTCTCAACCGTTTGGGTTATCTATCCATCCTTGCAGATCAAATACACCCACATATCTTCCCTGGAGCTGATGGGATCTTCCAGCAGGACAATGCAAAATGTCATATGGCCAGAATTGTCTGGGAGTGGTAGGAGGAGCACGACAAAGGCTTCCAAATACTTCCCTGGCCTCCAAATTCCCCAGGACTTGAACCTCATTGAGTACCTGTGAGACCACCTTGATCGTCATGTTTGCTGTATAGATCCTGCACCACGCACTCTTCAGCAGCTGTCGAATGCACTGCAGTCTGCATGGCTCCAGATGCACTTGCCAACCTTCCAGCATCTTATTGACTCACTACCACACCGTCTAGCTGCTGTCTGTGCTGCTCACGGGGTTATTCGGGATATTAGCTGGTGGACATAATAATGGGACTGGACTGTGTATTTAGAATTTCTCTCTATTCTACACAAGCATAGAAGTACACATGCTCATATACCACTGTTCAATTCAGAATTAAAATGTCAAATAATAATTAATATCCATTAAATCAATTTTTTTCAACGTTTTGTATACCATAAAAGTCCATTGTTATAAAATGCATGTTCTATTTGATTTTACATGTTTTTATTTTTATTTTTATATAATTGGATTAGAAACCTGTGAGGAATGGGAAGAGCCACTCTAAATAGCCACAGAACTAAATAGAAGAATAAGCTGCAGTATTATAATTTCCTGCCGCTAGGTATAGTATAGATGGAAGTATGCATGACACAAGGAGAGTCTGGTACATTCAAGATGTTCCTTACAACTGTTTTTATGCTCATGGCTTACATAGGTACTGATGTTAGTTTATTACTTCACTATGTGAAGTTTTCCCTAAATACTGTGGTCATTTAGTCATTTTATGTTAGACACTTCAGATGGTAATCAGTGGCACAATGGGTGATGGTGTCTTTCTCTATCAATTTGTGTGAAGATAATCTTGTCTGCCATTTTTAAATGTGAATTTAGTTTTTACACATGTTTAAAATTACTCTTCTGTTTTCTCCCCTGAAGATGATTTTTTATATACGTTGACTAAATTGCATTGGATAACAATTTGACATTTTAAATATTGGTCCTGAAGCACTAAAATAATCTCTGTCTCCAAATCAGTCATTATCCTGACATATAATTCTGTTTTCATTTGTTCTGCTTAAAGGGACAATGTGGTTCTAATTTTTTTTCTACCATGTATTGAAAAATATTTTTGTTGAACAAAAATGAGTGCTCTGAAGATGATGAGTGACATTAAATCATTATTATTTGTATTTATATAATGGCAGCATGTTCATTTTACAAGGATACAGTACCCTGGGTACATGACATACAATCCGTGGTACAAATTATAAGGTATACGGAAATACAATGATAATACAGTGCACTAAGGACAGACAATTTGATGGAACAACATGGGGGTTTCCACTCACAGTTTACAATGTAGAGTGTATGGTTGGGGGTGTGAGATCGAGTAGCAGATATATGATGGGCAATGGTTGAGTCAGCAGGCTGCAGCCCTTTGAGGTGGCTTTGTGTGAGCCTGTTGAGTACAATTATTTGTTCAGATTGTGCATGTTGAATGCAGTTGATACTTTCAAAGCTTCTGAAAGATGGATGTGTGAGGAGGTAACCATGTGGAGAAAAAAAGGAAAGTCATTCTCAGCGTTGAAGCAGTTCCAGGAGTATTTGGAGATGAGGGCAGAGATATAACTGGGTGCACTCTTATTAAGAAATGTGTATTTTAATGTCATTATTTAAAATTGGACCTATAGAAAGACAGTGGAATGATTGGGCAAGAAATTCTGCAGAGCATCGAGTGTGATAAATAAGTCAAAGGTATTCAGTATGGAACAAAGACACAGATTGTGGGGAGGCCAACAAAGAGTAGTTTAAGGCAGGATAGTATGAGTGGATTCTTGTGTGAGAAAGTTACATATTCTGGAGATGTATTTTAAATGGCAATTAGATTTGGTTAATGATTGTGTGTGTAGTAAAGAGTAGGTCAAAATATCCGAAGTCAGCTGGCCTTCCTCGTCTTGTCCTGTTTTTTTTTTTATGATATAAAGTGTTAGGAAGTATTTAGAATGTATTTTATAGGGCTACCTGTGGCACTATGATGGGATCCTTCTCTCTATTAGGATTGGACGTACTGCTGGTCTACCTCTGGCAGTCTGATGGGCTCCTTCTCTCTAATAGGCTTAGACGTACTGCTAGGCTACCTCTGGCAGTCTGATGGGCTCCTTCTCTCTAATAGGCTTAGACGTACTGCTGGGCTACCTGTGGCACTATGATGGGCTCCTTCTCTCTAGTAGGCTTGGAAGTACTGCTGGGCCACATCCGGCAGTCTGATGGGCTCCTTCTCTCTAGTAGGCGTGGAAGTACTGCTGGGCTACCTGTTGCAGCATGATGGGCTCCTTCTCCAGTAGGCTTGGAAGTATTGCTGGGCTACCTGTGGCACTATGATGGGATCCTTCTCTCTATTAGGCTTGGACGTACTGCTAGTCTACCTCTGGCAGTCTGATGGGCTCCTTCTCTCTAATAGGCTTAGATGTACTGCTGGGCTACCTGTGGCACTATGATGGGCTCCTTCTCTCTAGTAGGTTTGGAAGTACTGCTGGGCCACCTCCAGCGGTCTGATGGGCTCCTTCTCTCTGGTAGGCTTGGAAGTACTGCTGGGCCACATCCGGCAGTCTGATGGGCTCCTTCTCTCTAGTAGGTGTGGAAGTACTGCTGGGCTACATCTGGCAGCATGATGGGCTCCTTCTCTCTAGTAGGCTTGGAAGTACTGCTGGGCTACCTGTTGCAGCATGATGGGCTCCTTCTCCAGTAGGCTTGGAAGTATTGCTGGGCTACCTGTGGCACTATGATGGGCTCCTTCTCTCTATTAGGCTTGGACGTACTGCTAGTCTACCTCTGGCAGTCTGATGGGCTCCTTCTCTCTAATAGGCTTAGACATACTGCTGGGCTACCTGTGGCACTATGATGGGCTCCTTCTCTCTAATAGGCTTAGACGTACTGCTAGGCTACCTCTGGCAGTCTGATGGGCTCCTTCTCTCTAATAGGCTTAGACGTACTGCTGGGCTACCTGTGGCACTATGATGGGCTCCTTCTCTCTAGTAGGCTTGGAAGTACTGCTGGGCCACATCCGGCAGTCTGATGGGCTCCTTCTCTCTAGTAGGTGTGGAAGTACTGCTGGGCTACATCTGGCAGCATGATGGGCTCCTTCTCTCTAGTAGGCTTGGAAGTACTGCTGGGCTACCTGTGGCACTATGATGGGCTCCTTCTCTCTATTAGGCTTGGACGTACTGCTAGTCTACCTCTGGCAGTCTGATGGGCTCCTTCTCTCTAATAGGCTTAGACATACTGCTGGGCTACCTGTGGCACTATGATGGGCTCCTTCTCTCTAGTAGGCTTGGAAGTACTGCTGGGCCACATCCGGCAGTCTGATGGGCTCCTTCTCTCTAGTAGGCTTGGAAGTACTGCTGGGCTACATCTGGCAGCATGATGGGCTCCTTCTCTCTAGTAGGCTTGGAAGTACTGCTGGGCTACCTGTTGCAGCATGATGGGCTCCTTCTCCAGTAGGCTTGGAAGTATTGCTGGGCTACCTGTGGCACTATGATGAGCTCCTTCTCTCTAGTAGGCTTGGTAGTACTGCTGGACCACCTCTGGCAACATGATGGGTTGCTTCTCTCTAGTAGGCTTGGAAGTCCTGCTGGGCTACCTGTGGCAGCATGATGGGCTCCTTCTCTAGTAGGCTTGGAAGTACTGCTGGACTACCCCTGTCAATCTCCATTACTGCTCCTTTTTGCTTCTTTCACTGGGATGCTGGGTCTGCTAGTGGGCTTCTGCTTTTTGTTGCACATTTAACTGGTCAGTTTTTATATACGTTGGTGGGCTCCAACTTTGATTTATTTTGGTCTTTTACTATTTCCTGATGGACATACAAACATTCCAGGCCACTTTCAGCTCTACTGCTCTGCCTCTGGATACTTTTGCCTCCTCTGTCTCTAAGATCCTCTGCCCAGCTTTTTGTGCTAATACAATAATTTCTGTTGTTGTCGTTCAGCCGTGCCTTACTCTCCATGACTTTTGATCGCAGTGTGCCAGGCACATCTTGTGTCTGGTTTTGCTTATCCATTTCTTGCCAAAGATACTGGATACTGGGTTGCCAGTTGTTTCTCTGGTAGATTGTGATTTGCCTGAGCTCTATGCTATGACCTGCCCATCTTGGGTGACCCCACATGGTATAGCTCACAGCTTCATTGAAGTACAGAAGCCACTCCACCATGACAAGGTAGCAATCCAGAATGGGAATTCCTTTTTATACCTATGGAATTGTCATAGCCTTGAGCTCATAATTTATGTGGCCCACTCATGGTTGCTGATCGAGATGGCTCACCATGCCTTTTATTTCTTTACGATTATATATAATTAAAACATTATTTCTCATGTGTCTGACACCTAAAGAATGCCGTGGGTATCTGCTTTTCGTTTTTTCACTGTAATTCCTCTCTAAGATAGATGGTAATATTTAACTTAATTGTGTATATTATTTAACTGTTTGTAAATAATAGCATCATAATATCACATTACAGCTCAATTGATAGGCTCTATATTTCTTCTCACTAAATGCCGAATCTGCAGACATCATGAAACATATTAAAGATTGTAAAAAAAAATATATTTTTTTAGTAAAGGTACATTTACTGTTTTTAAGCATATAAGAATTATTGTGCTTTTTATACTACGCTATTACATGTCACTTTTTAACTGCTGCAATTCAACAGTGAGACAAGTTGTTAGGAGGTTTTATGCTAAATATATAAAGATGTATCTTCAAAAAATATTGTAAATGAAAAATGACGCTTGTGTTTCTTTTTATTTCTTAATTTCCTAGCTTGCTATTCCTTTCTGTGTTGTTTGTAGGGCTCAGAATGAATCAAAGCAAATCATTCTGTAAGAAGGAGCCGCCATAACCTTTCCTGATTTGTAGAATACCAAATCAGGCTCATAACTCATTTGAAGGATTTTCATCTGTCTCTTAAAACATGATATTTTAATACTTCATTCATTTTACTGGTTATAGTCCATAAACTTTGAAGACCACAGAGGCCTCTCAGAAGGAGGAGTTAAAGGGACCCAGTCATTGATGGCTTCAAGGGTTTAAATGTTTTAAAAATAGTTGCTGAAATGTTACTATTTTTTTTTAGTTTATAGACATCATCTGCAAAGGTCCCAGTTATTGTATAAATGAAAAGTCTGCACACGCATATGTATAGATGGTCCAGTCACATTATTATTAATATCCCAAATAACTGCCATGTGCATCACAGACAGCAGCCAGACGGTTTGATAGTGAGTCAATGTGATGCTAAACAGTTGGCAACGGTATCTGGAGCCATGCAGACTGCAGTGCATCCAACAGCTGCTGAAGAGTGCATGGTGGAGGATCTATACAGCAAACATGGCGATCAAGGTGGTTCCACAGATACTCAATGGGGTTCAAGCCCTGGGGAATTTGGAGGCCAGGGAAGTACTTGGAAGTCTTTGCCCTGCTCCTCCAACCATTTCCAGACAATTCTGGCCATATGACATGTTGCATCGTCCTGCTGGAAGATCCAATCGGCTCCAGGGAAGATATGTGGGTGTATTTGATCTGCAAGTATAGATAGATAACTCAATCAGTTGAGAGTGACTTCCAGGGTTATGAGTGAACCCAGACAATGCCAAGAAAACATTCCCCAGACTAGAACGCTGCCGCCACCAGCTTGTGTTCTTCCAACAATAGTTGCAGAGTGTTTGTTCTTGAAAGTTTCGCGCCTGACGCGTCAACGTCTGTCCAGTTGATGGAGCTGAAAACGTGACTCATCAGAGAAGCCAACCAGAAGAGGTCCAACTTTGCTACTGTCATGCAAATTGAAGCTGTTTCTCCCAATGAACCCTCGTCTGCATGGGTGCAGTGACAAGCCGTTTGCTTCAGAGCCCCATAACCAGGTTCATTTTAGACACATGCCAGGTAGCCCCTGGGTTCGTTTGGACTGTAACATGCTCAACTGTAGCATGTTGGTTGGCCCTCACACAGATCCGCAGCCAACATTCACCTCTGACATCACCACACCGTTTTTAGCAATGGTAACGTTTGTCCAGTCACGGTACACTTTACCACTACAGCATGCAAACAGTTCACAAACTGTGCTGTTTCAGAAATACTTCCACCCTTGGCCCAAAAGCCAATGGCCATCTCCATGGATAAATCGCAAGTTTTACCAATGACAGTGATGGTTGATATGTTAGCAGAATGCTTACATGTCACCTTACATACCCACCAAGATACCTCACAACACGTGCCATATTTTATTGACTACGCAATGCTGACGTTAATAATGTGACTGGACCCCGTATAATTGCATTTATTAAAAAATATTAAGTGGAACGGTTAGACAATTGAGTGTGAACATTGGGTGTTTTAAGCATAAGTTATCTATACAGGACATTTTCATTGGAAGTTTCCTTATCTAGGGCTGTTAATTAGCTTTCATGTTGGGGCTGATAAGGAAGAAGAGCATGATCAGTTGGCATAAATATCTATAATATACGTTTCAAATACTTGTGATTGGCTAAAACATGATTAAAATAAATCATATAACGAGTTTGTAATTAAAAAAGTAAAGTCTGATTCCTCTGCTGGACCGTGGCATCATCCATGATACTTTCTGTGTGTGTGAGAGATGGGTTTAGGTTTCTTGAAAGCAGTTCTTGCATCTCTTGATACAAACTTTCTTTTTTTTTTATCGTGAATTCATCACTTATGTGCCAAATACATCTTCGCTTTACTTCTTATTCTCTCTTCTCCAGTTTTTGTCCATCTTTTATTAATTAATTCTTTTTTTTTTTTTTTTTTACTTTTTTTTTTACTTACTCATTGTTTCAAAGTCTATCCACATATTTTATGCACAGATTTTCATAAATCTATAAGTAACTTTATGTTCTGTCATTTTCCTCTGAAGGTTTCCATGTAAATGCAGCTGGGGATTCAATGCAGTTACTGTCCCACATCCGGCCATCAAGACTTCCCACTCAGCTGCTCACGAGATCTCTGGGAGCTCCCAGTTCTGACCCATTCTTTTCATCTGGTGCTCACAAGGAATCCGGCCCGATGCTAAACAGGAGACTGGGCTGCCAAGGGTTTGGGGCATCTGTGGCAGCAATGACATCCTTTCCTCCACAGAGGTACCACTACTTTCTAGTGCTGGACTTCGAGGCAACCTGCGACAAACCACAGATCCACCCTCAGGTAAGTGGCTGGAAACTGATACAGAATCCCTCTAATCCTTAATGATTGTTTCATTATCGTCAAATACAAAAATGTGTAATTCCAAGGTACTAGACAGGTTATTTTAGATCAATAGTAGCCTGATATGGCATTAACTACTAATAGTTAGGCATGCCTTAAAGTTTTTTGGACCCAATGTGTCATGGGCTTATCAGTACGTAACGCTAATTTTCGATTGTTAACAAAACAATGAATGGATGGATCAGAAAGACTGACTGATGGCTCAAAATAACAAAGCTGCTGTGGGAAAATGTTTTTTTTTTTTTGTAAATATTTTTTTATCTGTCATATATCTACAGCTCCATGAATTAACTTACACTTTTCCCTTTTTTTTTTCACTCCCCTTTTTTCTTTCCTTTCTTTATTTTTATTTTATTTTTCCAAATATATATCAAACTCATAATAATAAAAAATTAAATAAAAAGGGGGGGTATGTTTTATGGGGGGAAAAGTTTTTTTTTGCAGCTCAACCGGTGGGCGCACCTCCTATATTTCTATATGTTTTAAATAACATTCCACCAATAAAGAGCTTGTTATCAACTACTTAAATTATATCAATCTTGTGTCAGTGCCTTGGAAACAAGCTCTATGTACATTTGATTTTATTCTCAAAAACAGGGCCCTCCATTCTTTACAAGGTGTTTAATTTGTTTTCTGCTATGCAATCCACCCCCTGTAAAGCGCTATGGAATATGTTGGCGCGATATAAATAAAGATAATAATAATAATCATATTTGGATCCTGCACTGTCCACCCATGCCATTTTATAGGATCATACCATTATCAACGTCTCCACCCTGATAATACCATAAAGGGACGCTTTGGCTGAGAGACCGGTCTAGAGGGTTTTAAGAGCAATCTGATGAGTTAAGAGGCCTAGCAATCATTAATAGACTTCAGCTACAGGAGAAGCTTGTTGCCAAAGGAAACCACTTTAACACAGCAAGTGTCCAGCCAATGGAGAGCATTGTTTTTTTTCCCATCTTTTTATTTTAATATTATTTAAAATATACACATTTAATCATACAAAAGCATACAATCATAAACACACCTTCCCAAAAAAAAAGAAAACAAAAGTAGAGGTTATAAACATTTCTTAGTTTCCAATCACATGAGAGTCCAGGAAACCGCAGTAATCATTACCCGAAAATAAGGTTAAATGGCATTCTGGTCCCAAAGAGACCATTTGGTGGCAATATATTTCCCTTTTTTAAATTAAAACGAGTAAAGCCCCTTTGTAATTCTCTATCTATTATTCTTTTACCTTCCGCCCAAACAGGTATATCTTTGGACTTCCATAATTTAACTATAAGCCATTTCGAAGATATGAGAGACCAAAAGTTTACATTGTGGTGGAATTTGGCCTAGAAAAATATGAAAAGGGAAAATCTCTAATTTTTTTCAGCAATAATATCTTTGTTATACTCAAAATTTGAGACACATATTGATTCCAAAAATCGTGGACAATGGGACATTGCCACCAAATCTGTCTGAGAACCCTCCTCCCAAAATCCTCTCCAAAATATTTCTAAATTTGTTATATTACATTTTTTTTTAAGTATTTGGGACCAGGAACCACCTTTGAATTAATTTAACACAGAGTTCTCTGTATGACGAACATATAGAGGTTTTCTTAACTAGAAGGCAAGCTTTAAACCACTCTTCTAAAGTCCATGACATTTCCACATCTATTTCCCATTTACTCATCCTCGTAGTCTTATTCCATTCAACTTTTATTTTTAGAAATTTACTACATTTAGATAATATGGAAATCTTGTTTTTTTAATAAGGAACTGTTCTATAGGTGAGTATTCTCTAAAGTTGACTAATTGAAACCCCAAGGATACTAATTCTGTTTTGATTGTCAAAAAATCTAACCATGTTATACCAGACGCTTGAAATCCGTCTAATATAATTTAACTTGAAACCAGGGCATTCTTCTCATAGAGGTCCCCTATTGTCTTCAACCCACAGGCTATCGATTTATTCAGATCCAAATTGTTATTTTTATATTGTAATATACCTATAGGAGATAAGAGATAGGGGTATTTAGCTAACTCTATCGTGTTTCTATTTCCATGCCAATAGTTCATCACCGAAAGGATGCCCCTTGGTAGCATCATTATTGATTTTATTTCTATATTTGGGAGCCACAGCAACAAATCCACTGACCGTTCCCCAAGGAGATCTTGTTCCAATTTAAGCCATTTAGCTTGTTTTAAGGATAAATTGCATTGTAATAAATGATTAACCGAAATGGAAAAATTAATATCTAATAATGATGGAGCAGCTAATCCCCCTCTTTCCATACTTCTTTTAAGGATATTTAAGCTCAACTGTGCTTTTTTCTCTTTATTCAAAAACGTATTCAGTAGCCTTTGGAATAGCCTCAGTAAAAACCTGGGCACGACTTGAGGACTGCATCTCATAATATAAATAATCTTTGGTATTATTATAATTTTTATCAAAGCTATTCTTCCTGACCCAGAAAGATGGATCGATTTCCATTTCGACAGAATTTGTTTAGTCTGTTCGTATACTAGCATAAGATTGTCTTTTCAAATATTGTTGGTTAAAGGTGTAAAAGTTATGCCCAGGTGTTTTACATTGTTACTGCTCCAATTGAATTCATACAATATTTTTAAGGATGTAATCCAAGAATCCTTCAGACCCACCATAAGAGTTTCAGAGTTAGAATGATTGATTTTCAAAGGCGCTCATCTCGAGGCCCGTACATTACTGGCTTGACGGGGGTGCGATGAGCACCAAAGGAGGGAGTAGGGTGGAAAGAGACACATGGGAGGGAGGGGAGACACAGGGGAGGGAGTGGGGGGAAAAGAGACACAGGGATGAGAGAGCGGGGAAATAGACACAGGAGGGAGAGAGTGGGGAGAGGCTTGCAGTGAGCGCCAAAGGCGCTCATTGCGAGGCCCGAAAGTTGCAGGTTGGCCGAGGACTGCAATGAGCGGCTCGTAGAGTAGAGGGGGGAGAGGCCCGCAAGTTAGAGGGAGGAGAACCGCGCATTGTGTGGCAAACAGAATTGCCAGGCTTCAAATGTTATTGCCGTCATTTTTGGCGGGCAAGTCGCTAGTAATAATAATAATAATAATATAGATTAAGCAGCTGAAAAACTAAAGATAATTTGATAAGTTATTAGAGAACACCTTTCCTGGACACAAGGGGCTGAAATATGTCATTTCTTGAAAAATAGTTTCATTTAAATCTGAGTTGTCTAACTGTCAGCTCTATTTTCTGTGGTCCACCGACTGTCAGGGAAAATCTCCTCCTAAATCTAATATATATATTAAAAAAAATGTTTGTGTATATATACAGTGCCTTACAAAAGTATTCACCCCCTTGACCTTTTACCTATTTTGTTACATTACAGCCTTAAGTTCAATGTTTTGCTAATCTGAATTTTATGTGATGGATCAGAACACAATAGTCTAAGTTGGTGAAGTGAAATGAGGAAAATATTTACATAAAATTATTTTTTAGAAATAGAAAACAGAAAATTGTATTCACCCCCTTTGTTATGAAGCCCATAAAAAGCTCTGGTGCAACCAATTACCTTTAGAAGTCACATAATTAGTGAAAAGATGTCACATGATCACCATCCCCACAGTGAAACATGGTGGTGGAGGCATCGTGCTGTGGGGATGTTTTTCAGCAGCCGGGACTGGGAAACTGGTCAGAGTTGAGGGAAAGATGGATG
>CM050170.1:186777926-186782926 GCA_027410445.1 Discoglossus pictus | reverse complement strand
CAGCGTTTTCTTTGATGGCCAAAAAGTTACATTTTAGTCTCATTAGACCAGAGCACCTTCCTCCATACATTTTGGGAGTATCCCACATACCTTTTCGCAAACTCAAAACGGGCCATATTGTTTTTTTGCTGAAAGTAATGGCTTTCTTCTGGCCACTCTGCCATAAAGTCCAACTGTATGAGTGTACGGCTTATTGCCGTCCTATGTACAGATAGTCCAGTCTCTGCTGTGGAACTCTGCAGCTCCTCCAGAGTTACCTTATGTCTCTGTGCTGTATCTCTGATTAATGCCCTCCTTGCCCGGTCCGTGAGTTTTGGTGGGCGGCCGTCTCTTGGCAGGTTTGCTGTTGTGCCATGTTCTTTCCATTTGGTTATGATAGATTTGATGGTACTCCTGGGGATCCTCAAAGATTTGGATATTTTTTTTATAACCTAACCCTGACTTGTACTTCTCAACAACTTTGTCCCTTACTTGTTTGGAGAGTTCCTTGGTCTTCATGGCAGTGTTTGGTTAGTGGTGCCTCTTGCTTAGGTGTTGAAGCCTCTGGGACCTTTCAAAAAAGGTGTGTATATGTAATGACAGATCATGTGACATTTAGATTGCACACAGGTGGACATCTTTTCACTAATTATGTGACTTCTGAAGGTAATTGGTTGCACCAGAGCATAACAAAGGGGGTGAATACATTCGCACATGCCAATTTTCTGTTTTCTATTTCTAAAAAATAGTTTTATGTATATATTTTTCTCATTTCACTTCACCAACTTAGAAGATTGTGTTCTGATCCATCACATAACATTCAGATTAACAAAACATTGAATTTAAGGCTGTAATGTAACAAAATAGGTAAAAAGTCAAGGGGGGTGAATACTTTTGCAAGGCACTGTATCTATAGAATGGTATTAAAAATGCATTTCATTACAGTATATTTACATCGGATCTTGTAATATTTACCTGTCAATCTCTCTATGTGATGCGCCCACCAAGGCTTTGAGTTTGTCTGTTTCTACAGGGTGTTGAGAGCTCATAATTTCTAATTACTACCTGGAAATCTGCTTGTATTGTTTTCAGTCAAAGAGTTTTACCTCCTGGATCTCTGCATTATGGTCATGTCCATTCTAGATTTAAAACTATATCATAAAAAGGTAAATTTGTGGTTACATTTATGAAACTAAAGACAACCAGACCATTGATGTTAAACTTCCATTTAAGTCACGTATTGTTAATGTATTATTATTTAGGTCGCCTGTAATATGACGCAGACAACAAAACTTTTGCCCCCTTCCTGCTTTTATCAACACATCTCTCTTTCCCAGCCTGCTTTAGTAATAGTCCCTCATGGAGCAGCGCTGGCAGCTTCCTGACAATAACCCCCAATGTAATAAATACCCTCTATAAATAACACTAGACCAGAATACTTGCACGCCTCACACTGGACCGCTACTGGAGTAATCGCAGACCATGCATCATCACTTAGTGATATAATAGTACAGAGCATCACATTGTATGTGCACATTGGGTTCAAATAGCACATGGCTGGTAGAGGAGTCCATGGCAGTAATCCGTCGGAAGACCAGAATAATGGGCAGTTTTAAAAATGACAAAATCAGTCTTTACTTTGTTACCAAGACCGCTTCATCACTGGTATATATAACATTTTCTGGCTGATTATTTACCTTAAGATGTGGAAAGGAGTCTTGGAAATAAAAAATAAATCCGTTTCTTGTGTTGTATACCTGTATGTGTAATGCAGCAGGCATAAGCTTAAAGTAATCCATGTTTAAAATGGTTTATGGATTAAAGAGTGAGACATTTGCATGTCCCTGCTCAGCTTCCCAGAATACAGTGTAATAACTGTATTTCTCAGAATTCTGAGCAGGAAACCGTTTTTTTTTTTTACTTGTTTAATGTGAACACAGATGTACTATTTATTTACTGTACTACTGTACAGTGGACGCTTCTATCGCTCTTTTGCCCACCATATATTTATTGATTTAAATATATAGATTTTCCTAAAAAATAAATATAATATAAGTTTCCAAGCCTCCATATTTTTCTACATATGTTGGTGCTAATCAGTTGTTAAAGGGATATGGAAGGTTCCTGTGTATTAGTAGGTGGATAATATCCCTGTGTATTTATTTACTTTTATGTACTGTATTTTATTAAAAATGTTTATAATCTACGTTTTTACTGTCTATAATCAAACAAATATTACCTGCTTGGGTCTGTCCTCTGCACTGTATGCAGACACAGACTCTGTGTTTGGCTGGATGTGCAGTGTAGTGTCCTAGCCTATCAGGGACCACATCTCAGTAGAATGTTGCTGAGCGAGAGTCTATGATTGGTTAGTATGGGACTCTGCAAGTACTACAGAGTCTGTGTCTTCATGAGCTGCAGGGGGCAGGCACAAGTAGATAATATTTGATTGATAGTTAGCATTAAAACCAGAGCTTATAAGCAATTCTTAATACATAATTAAAGTACATAAAAGTAAATAGATACCTAGAAATACCCATGAACCTTCAACACCCCATTACCTAAACAGATAAAACCCTAATGTATTCACACTAAAATGATCTTTTATATTAACTTTAAAACATTATGACCCTTTGAATTGTTTTTCCTTAAGCCCCACCATCTCCGCTGGGAAGCTATTCCATGAATCTGTCACCTCTCACATCCTATTAATAGATGGGACATGTCTGGTGTTACCTCTATGTCTGTAGCTTCTGATGTAACCTCTATGACTATCTTTTACATCTCCATGTTTATCACCGCCATACTTCAGTGAGCTTCCTCCTATAAGGTTAAATAATGGGAAATACTAATAACCTGTGGGGGGGGGGGGGGGCGGCTTTGTCTATTTAGATTTGATATTTCGGTTTCCACAGGAATGTCAGCTGGTAATTTCATAATGCGCGCGGGTCTCCGAGAATTGAATTTAATAAAAGGGCCAGAGATAAATTGTACCTTCAAAAGGTCCCAACACTTGTCTTTATTAGTGGGACAAACGGAAGATCCCTCATCCTTCGTCCAATTGCTTCCTTCCTAATGAAAGTATAAATGAAAAGTCCTCGTATGTCACAGTATAAATCGCATTGCGCTGCCGCATAACACGGTTAGGGAGGCGTCCGCGTCCATTGTGTTAGTCATAGAGAAGGAGACCCTGACCGGAGATTAATTGGCCACTGGATCATGTGTTTACAGTATGCTCTTTTGAACAATTACGATTGATATATTTTTTTTTAGTAAGGTTAACAAAATTAAAATAGTCTTTTATATAATATTTATTATATTTATTTCTGGAGAGCTCTATTATAGTCCTAAGACCTCCCATATTTGTTTTTTATCTTAAATAGGAAAAATCCTTTGATATTTAATGCAGCTCGGTAGAGATCCCATTTATTGCAGAAAAATTTAAATGAACATAATTATGTTGGTTGTAATAACAAAATATAAAGCAAATGACTTAAAATTGATATAGACTTTTGTATAAACTAGTCGTTTTCCCGTCCTAAATGATCATATGTAGTTATCGTAATTGCAAATTTGTTGGTAAAGCTTGCAAAGTTACGGTCTTGTGCAGGAGCAATGAGCGCAAAGTGTGCTCATCGCGAGGACTGCAATTTAGAGGGGGGAGAGGTTCCTAACGGAAGCCGTTGGGAGGCCACCAAAAGACGGCAATTGAATAGCAAATTAGCTTCCAACCTCACTTACGGGCTTCCTGCCTCCCCCTGAGGGGGAGAATAGACATAGAGGGGAAAGAGACACAGGGGAGGGAGATGGGGGGAAAGAGACACAGGGGAGGGAGATGGGGGGGAATGAGACACAGGGGAGGGAGATAGGGGGGAAAGAGACACAGGGGAGGGAGATAGGGGGGAAAGAGACACAGGGGAGGGAGATAGGGGGGAAAGAGACACAGGGGAGGGAGATAGGGGGGAAAGAGACACAGGGGAGGGAGATAGGGGGGAAAGAGACACAGGGGAGGGAGATAGGGGGGAATGAGACACAGGGGAGGGAGATAGGGGGGAAAGAGACACAGGGGAGGGAGATAGGGGGGAATGAGACACAGGGGAGGGAGATAGGGGGGAATGAGACACAGGGGAGGGAGATAGGGGGGAATGAGACACAGGGGAGGGAGATAGGGGGGAATGAGACACAGGGGAGGGAGATAGGGGGGAATGAGACACAGGGGAGGGAGATAGGGGGGAATGAGACACAGGGGAGGGAGATAGGGGGGAATGAGACACAGGGGAGGGAGATAGGGGGGAATGAGACACAGGGGAGGGAGATAGGGGGGAATGAGACACAGGGGAGGGAGATAGGGGGGAATGAGACACAGGGGAGGGAGATAGGGGGGAATGAGACACAGGGGAGGGAGATAGGGGGGAATGAGACACAGGGGAGGGAGATAGGGGGGAATGAGACACAGGGGAGGGAGATAGGGGGGAATGAGACACAGGGGAGGGAGATAGGGGGGAAAGAGACACAGGGGAGGGAGATAGGGGGGAATGAGACACAGGGGAGGGAGATAGGGGGGAATGAGACACAGGGGAGGGAGATAGGGGGGAATGAGACACAGGGGAGGGAGATAGGGGGGAATGAGACACAGGGGAGGGAGATAGGGGGGAATGAGACACAGGGGAGGGAGATAGGGGGGAATGAGACACAGGGGAGGGAGATAGGGGGGAATGAGACACAGGGGAGGGAGATAGGGGGGAATGAGACACAGGGGAGGGAGATAGGGGGGAATGAGACACAGGGGAGGGAGATAGGGGGGAATGAGACACAGGGGAGGGAGATAGGGGGGAATGAGACACAGGGCAGGGAGATAGGGGGGAATGAGACACAGGGCAGGGAGATAGGGGGGAATGAGACACAGGGCAGGGAGATAGGGGGGAATGAGACACAGGGGAGGAAGAGTTTGTAACGCTCGCAAAGTTACGGGCGAGTGCATGCCGCGGCCTGCAATGAGCGAAGGCCCTTAAAGTAGAGGG
>CM050170.1:186727926-186772926 GCA_027410445.1 Discoglossus pictus | reverse complement strand
AACACTTCTTTATAACATAATGGAGCTTCACATAGTGAAGTAACATCCAAAATAGTTTATTAGACACTAGCAATTATTTGACTTAAAAGATTATATCAGTACTTGCCTTCGTAAGTATATTTATACCCACAGTGTATACAATAAACAAACAGTCAGTGATGTTTGTATAATAAAAAATGCTATAATATATAAAGGGGAAAAAATTAAAATTCTGTCTAATAAAAATAGAGAAGGGGTTTTCAGTTAAATGTAAAATATCACACTTTGCCCTTAAAAGTTCAATAAAAATATTCTCTTCCTTCTCTAATAGCAAGTAATAAAACCATAATATGAGTGAAAGCAGCGCTGCTAATCCTTGCTGAAAATGTTAACCTTATCGTCGCCAACAAGTTTCGCAAAAGCTTCTTCATTCATTAAGACAAATAGTTGAGTTCCGTATTTAATACGGTTGATTGGCCTCTAGCTGTGAGTAATCTTGGTCCTAATTACTTCAAGAAGGACTGAAATCATTTATTCAGAGTATACGTTTTATAATTGATGTGAAGAGGAAGATATTTTGTATTTATTGTGTAAAATGGTGTCATTAGAAAGACGCAACCAGGCAAAGAGCGCAGTAAAGATGGCGCACAATACAATTCTATGTGGTTGTGTAGGTAATTTGTGGGGTAGATAAGCATGAATATGTGCACAATATGTGGACTTCTTTATTTTTTGGGTATAAAGGACACAAAGATGTCCTGGAAACTCTTTCCGTTACTCAGAGATCTTCTATTCTGAGCCCAGGAGCACTCCTCTCCTCCTCCTCCTCGCAGAGATCCCCCTCTAGTCTGAGCCCAGGCGCACACCCCTTCTCCTCTCAGAGATATCCCCTTAGTCTGAGCCCAGATGCGCACTTCTCCTCCTCCTCCTCACAGTGATCTCCCTCTAGTCTGAGCCCAGGCGCGCACCTCTCCTCCTCCTCACAGTGATCTCACTCCAGTCTGAGCCCATGCCTCTCCTCCTCCTCACAGTGATCTCCCTCTAGTCTGAGCCCAGGAGCGCACCTCTCCTCCTCCCAGAGATATCCTTCTAGTCTGAGCCCAGGCGCTCACCTCTCCTCCTTCTAGAGATCTTCCTCCAGTCCGAGCCCAGACGCACACCCCTTCTCCTCTCAGAGATATCCCCTTAGTCTGAGCCCAAATGCGCACTTCTCCTCCTCCTCACAGTGATCTCCCTCTAGTCTGAGCCCAAGCGCGCACCTCTCCTCCTCCCAGAGATCTCCCTCCAGTCTGAGCCCAGGCGCGCACCTCTCCTCCTCCTCACAGAGATCTCCCTCTAGTCTGAGCCCAGGCGCGAACCTCTCCTCCTCCCAGAGATCTCCCTCCAGTCTGAGCCCAGGCACGCACTTCTCCTCCTCCTCACAGAGCTCTTCCTCTAGTCTGAGCCAGACCTGCACCTCTCCTCCTCACAGAGATCTTCCTCTAGGTAGCCAGGCACGCACCTCTCCTCCTCCCAGAGATCTGTCTCTAGTTTGAGCCAGGCGTGCACCTCTCCTCCTACTCACAGAGATCTTCCTCTAGTCTGAGCCCAGGCACGTACCTCTCCTCCTCCTCCTCACAGTGATCTCCCTCTAGTCTGAGCCCATGCCTCTCCTCCTCCTCACATTGATCCCCCTCTAGTCTGAGCCCAGGCGCGCACCTCTCCTCCTCCTCACAGAGATCTCCCTCGGAGCCGAGGCGCGCACCTCTCCTTCTCCTCCACAGTGATCTCCCTCTAGTCTAAGCCGAGGTGCGCACCTCTCCTTCTCCTCCACAGTGATCTCCCTCTAGTCTGAGCCGAGGCGCGCACCTCTCCTTCTCCTCCTCCACAGTGATCTCCCTCTAGTTTGAGCTAGGCGCTCACCTCTCCTCCTCCTCACAAAGATCTTCCTCTAGTCATAGCCATGCGCGCACCTCTCCTCCTCCTCACAAAGATCTTCCTCTAGTCATAGCCATGCACGCACCTCTCCTCCTCCTCCTCACAAAGATCTTCCTCTAGTCATAGCCATGCGCGCACCTCTCCTCCTCCTCACAAAGATCTTCCTCTAGTCTGAGCCAGGCGCGCACCTCTCCTCCTCCTCACAAAGATCTTCCTCTAGTCTGAGCCAGGCGCGCACCTCTCCTCCTCCTCACAGAGATCTCCACAAAACATAACTCATACCCACTCTTTACATAGGGATAATTGGAGCAGAAAAATATCATCAATCTCTCCGACAATAAATCAAACAAAATCATATTAGTCCATTAAAAGACAGTTCCATAACATTTAAACCAAAGCGTTACTGTTCATTTTCATTATGTTTCCCCATATCTCAACCTTTCCACTTTGATTTTACAAAACCAAATAACACTAAGAACATTTGACCCTTTTTCCTTCTGTTAAAGATTGTGCTGCACTTTAGCACGTTCAGCAGCTCTGGAGAATGAGAAAATAGGAGGAAGATGTGGACAAGGACTTGTTCTGGGTTTATGGGATTTGTGTGTGTGGTTTTAATATAAATATATATATATATATATATATATATATATATATATATATATATATGTGTGTATATATATATATGTATGTGTATATATATATATATATATATATATATATATATATATATATATATATATATATATATATATATTGTGTATCTCCTAGTTTATTATTATCTAGTATTTATAATGTGCCAACATATTCAGCAGATCCAGTTTATCATTTTTATCATTAAATATATAGTTCCTGAATATCCCACCACATGCCACTGAATACATAATTTGCCATTTACCTGGGTATATTGGAAATCTCCTCTAGTGTTTCTAAATATTATATCAGGGTTATTTACTTTTATTTAACTTTCTGTTAATTTAAAAAAAAAAAAAGAAATAAATATTTTCCTTTTTGTAAATGACCTGAAATTGCATGGTTTATTCGAATTCCAGTAATTGACTAGTTCTCCCCAGACCTGTGCTTAGACTTCTATCTTCTCCCACCACATGTCCTTGTTACAAAAGTGAATTATTTTTTATTTCCAAACTGCTTTAAACCACATATGCTGTCCATGCCATTCATTGCAAAACCTCACTTTGGCAGATCTGCGGCACTGAACGGGTTAAACCTCCCTAATTGCATTGCAGATTTTAAAAATGTATGAATGCGCTAATAAAAACGTCAACAAAATAAAAATGTTTGCTTTTGGCTGCTTTGATTAAATTTCGCAAACTGTTTTTGAATATTAAAGAGCAATGCTTATCACTTTTTTTCAATGTAGCCACACACGACATCACTCAGCTGCTTCATTTGCATAACCTCGACCCCGCGCGCTGCTAAAATATATAAAGGAGAGCCTCATTGCCATGTGTCTTTATTAGGAAGAACTGACCAATTAATCTTAGTATGACACGAAACAAATTGTCACTCTTTCTTTCCAATGTTCAATCATTACAAGCACAGGGGACTTAAAAAAATGGGATTAGCAGAAAAAGTAATGATTACGCTTTTATCATCCGGCGCTCCTCGCTGTGCTTTTTATCTTCCTGGGATATGTTGCAGGATTTTTTTTATCTCGGGTAACAATCTAATGTTTGTTTGTTTTCTGTTGTTGTGTTTGATATTTTGTCAACGTGATTCAAATTAAAATAAGCCGCATGTTGTAAGATGCAGATACCGATAGGCAAAGATTTAGACAATGGAGTAAGTATAACAATAGTATAAGATTTTAGGACTCTCTATATATAGTATATTTGTATGTGTTATTTATTTGTCAACAATATCATCATGAACGAGCGGAACATAAAAGCAGAGCGGAAGAGTTATCAAATGGGGCCTTACTCTGCCATTGAGTTTGGAAAGGGCACTTTTAACAGAAGTGAATACAGGTCTTATCTGAATCCACAGTTCCTCCCATGAGCTTAATCCTGTTAGGAAGAAAGAAAAAAATATCTGTCACCATTACAGCCAAAATTCAAATTGAAGCTGAAATGTATTTAATACTGTATATTAAACTATTTTACTATTATCAAGTACTTTTTTTCCAAAATAGCATATTGTAAATATGAGACTTCAGTCTCCCTTTTTAATAGTAAGTACAGTGGACCCTCAGTACTCGACTACCTCCAAATTCGTTGATGCGTTGAATAGCGAAATAACGCAACCTTGGTGGTCATTGCGATTGCTAAAACTAATTTACATGACTTTTTATGGGAGTTTGATACTTATAGTTTTCGCCACTCGTCGTGCCTTCTGGAACCAACTAACCAAGGACCCGCTGTAATTCTAGTTTAAGGAAAATGTATTAAATAAGTCATAAACGGATTGCATTCCCCACTAGGTATCTCTGCACAGTCAGACTTAATTTTCTCTGGATTTTATTTCTGTACAATGTTTGTATAGATTATGAGATCTAGAAATGTGTGTTTTTGTTTTGTATATATCTGCAATTTTTCCTTGTGTTACAATGATATTCTTTTGTATAGGGCCATGGAAAGAACAATACTCCAAAGTCTGATATTCATGGTAGTAGTTTGGATGAACCACTCTTCCTAATTGGCAAAATTATTTAAAACATTTATTTAAAATTGAGCTTTAATCTATTTTCTAGTATATGCAATTATTGTACTTCATTGTTGGTGGGGGATGGTCATAGTATGCAGGCAAACTATATATACAGTTTGAAATTAAATGTAAGTATAACTGGAAATGTCACGCTTCTCCTATTCGGCTTCTTTAAAGATTCTCTGATCATGACTTACATGTTTGCCTTTTGCTGAGGCCATTAAGCAAACTAGTGTGATCAGTTACTTGGCAGACCCAGTCTTCTCACAGGTTGTGATCTTGTCTGCTGCATTATATTAAACATTTATATTTAAACTAAACTACTTGCTGTTACAGATTTATTCTGAATTTATCTCACCTTCTGTGTGTATTTATTTGTTTTTTAAGACGTTTTTTTTTTTTTGTGGACTTTCAATTGATATATAAATAATTTCCAACTTCATGAGCATAAATGATCTCACGTAGGAGAGGAGTCGCATTAGTGACTTTCCAGCATTATGGGTTTTGATGATGTTAATTGTGAAATTCTGACAAACTAAACCGCTCTAGTCTCTCCCCTCCACAAGATTATCTCATGCAATATGGCATGGGGGTTTTGTTTGAATTGAGAATCATAATTCTTTGGTAATTTTTTATTGGTCATATTTTTTTTATTTAATAAAGGCATTAACTGTATTTTACATTTGCCTTTTACTTTTCTGAACTTGACACTTGCTGAAAATACTGAATATGTATGTTTTCTGTGCACAATATGGGGTCTTCACTGTAAGCTTTTGATCATTAGTACAGCAGTAAAGGGGCTTCTTTGCTGAATGGTACAATCTGCACAGCTAGTGTATTAATGCTCATTGGCTGGCAGACATGACCCATACAGTTGTAGTAGTGCTCATTGGCTGGCAGGCATGAGCCATACAGTTATATTAGTACTCATCATCTGTCAGATACCACTCATACAGATGTATTAGTGCTCATTTGCTGAAAGGTGTGACACCTACATATGTATCAATGCTTATTGGCTGACAGGTACTACTCTTAAAGCAGTGTTAGTGCTCATTGGCTGGCAGATGCAACTCCTACAGCTGTGTTAGTGCTCATTGGCTGGCAGGTACCTCTCTTACAGCTGTGTTAGTGCTCATTGGCTGGCAGGTACCTCTCTTACAGCTGTATTAGTGTGAATTGGCTGGCATATATGACTTAGATCACTGCTTAGTCCCACTCTACTAATCTTTACCCTGGAGCCAAATCATCTCCTGAGATAGCACTTTTCCCTTGATTGCATTTGAAATTAATATATGGGAGTAACACCACTTCTACCAAGCGCTGCAGAGAGGCTCGGAGCAGCTGTAAGTTCTTGTTATTACTGGGTAAGTGGGCACTAAGGGTATACAATGGATATAAAAAGTCTACACACCCCTGTTAAAATGTCAGGTTTCTGTGCTATAAAAGAATGAGACAAAGATAAATAATTTCAGAACTTTTTCCACCTTTAATGTGACCTATAAACTGTACAACTCAATTGAAAAACAAACTGAAATATTTTAGGTAGAGGGAAGAAAAAATATAAAAATAAAATAATATGGTTGCATAAGTATGCACACCCTTAAACTAATACTTTGTTGAAGCACCTTTTGATGTTATTACAGCACTCAGTCTTTTTGGGTATGAGTCTATCAGCATGGCACTTTTTGACTTTGCAAGATTTGCCCACTCTTCTTTGCAAAAACTCACAGATTGCGAGGGCATCTCCTGTGCACAGCCCTCTTCAGATCACCCCACAGATTTTCAATCTGATTCAGGTCTGGGCTCTGGCTGGGCCATTCCAAAACTTTAATCTTCTTCTGGTGAAGCCATTCCTTTGTTGATTTGGATGTATGCTTTGGGGGTTGTCATGCTGAAAGATGAAGTTCCTCTTCATGTTCAGCTTTCTAGCAAAAGCCTGACGGTTTTGTGCCAATATTGACTGGTATTTGGAGCTGTTCATAATTCCCTCTATCTTAACTAAGGCCCCAGTTCCAGCTGAAGAAAAAAATCCTCAAAGCATGATGCTGCCACCACCATGCTTCACTGTGGGTATGGTGTTCTTTTGGTGATGTGCAGTGTTGTTTTTGCGCTTAACATATCTTTTGGAATTATGGCCAAAGAGTTCAACCTTGGTTTCACCAGACCAGAACACCTTTTCCCACATGCTTTTGGGAGACTTCAGATGTGTTTTTGCAAAATGTAGCCTGGCTTGGATGTTTTTCTTTGTAAGAAAAGGCTTTCGTCTTGCCACTCTACCCCATAGCCCAGACATATGAAGAATACGGGAGATTGTTGTCACATGTACCACACAGCCAGTACTTGCCAGATATTCCTGCAGCTCCCTTAATGTTGCTGTAGCCTCTTGGTAGCCTCCCAGACCAGTTTTCTTCTTGTCTTTTCATCAATTTTGGAGGGAGCTCCAGTTCTTGGTAATGTCCGTGTTGTGCCATATTTTCTCCACTTGATGATGACTGTCTTCACTGTGTTCCATGGTATATCTAATGCATTGGAAATTCTTTGTACCCTTCTCCTGACTGATACCTTTTAACAATGAGATCCCTCTGATGCTTTGGAAGCTCTCTGTGGACCATGGCTTTTGCTGTGGGATGCCACTAAGAAAATTTCAGGAAAGACCAACTAGAGCAGCTGAACTTTATTTGGGGTTAATCAGAGGCACTTTAAATGATGGCAGGTGTATGCTGACTCCTATTTAACACAATTTGGAATGTGGTTGCTTAATTCTGAACACAGCTACATCCCCAGTTATAAGAGGGTGTGCAGACTTATGCAACCACACTATTTTTCTTTTTTTTTTTTTTTTCCCTCCACCTAAAAGATTTCAGTTTGTTTTTCAATTGAATTGTACAGTTTATAGGTCACAATAAAGGTGGAAAAAGTTCTGAAATTATTTATCTTTGTCTAATTTTTTTTACAGCACAGAAACCTGACATTTTAACAGGGGTGTGTAGATTTTTTATATCCACTGTAGATGCTGCAAATATAAAATAAAGAGTGAAATTTACAGTTTTAGCCTGATATTGTAATCCTATAATCCTGTAATGTACTTTGTTATTAGAAGATTACTGGTGCCTCATACTTACATTATTCTGTTGAAAAGCTAGGCTTGATCATCTCTTTAAGAAAGTCTAAAAAAAACACCATTACATGAAATTAATATACATTTGTGGATTTTTTTTATTTTCTACAAGTATTTTCTCAGTTAAAAAGACTAGTCCTTCAAAAGCACAATTTAATTATTGGACATCCCTGGCTCTTTAGAGTGTTGCTTTATTTTTCATTCTTCCTACCGGATAATAATGCATTTTATTAGTATACTTATAGTTTAAGTGCTTTACTAACCGTTCTTACTCTAATTCACGGCCAATCTCTCTGACAACAAGGGTATTGAGAAGAATAAATTCCAATAAATCATATGAGCCGGTTTGTGCACTGACCTATTGTCCAGCAATGTTTTTATAAATTAATTATTTTCTATATGCTGAAGTCATAAAATGTCTTTTGTTTTTCCTTTTTAATGCTAGGAAATAATTGAATTCCCTATCCTGAAGTTAAATGGCAGGACAATGGAGATCGAATCCACCTTTCATACGTATGTGCAGCCAGTGGTGCATCCACAGCTCACCCCGTTCTGTACCGAGGTAAGGAGAGCCCAATAATGTGTGTATGTGATTGTATATGTGTATGTATATATGTGTATGTGTGTATATATATATATATATATATATATATATATATATATATATATATATATATATATATATATATATATATATATATATATATATACACAAAATTGCTCAACTATAACTAATCAGTAATATCAGCAGTGTTCTCTGATGATCTCATAAGGGCTGTGTGTGAGTTTTTTTTTTTTTTTCTTTTGGAAAACTATGTATGAATCACAAAAACATGTCTAAATTCCATAAATATGATTGTCTATTCTATATCTACTGGGGTCAGTTCCATGAATGTGCTGCTTTTTCTTTTCTGGTCATTGAGAGTTTACAGCTTCCATATTTGTCACAGGAATCAAATTCCAAAATTTCATTGAAAAGTAGAAAATAAAACTTTCAGAATTACAAACTTTTTATTTATTTATTTCTTCTTTCAATAAATGGAAGTATCTCAAAGGATATACACCACATAATTTAGCTTAAATAAATAGTACACTTGTCTTCCCATTTGAATTTCTACAAATATATTACAGTTATTACTAGAAGGTAATACGTTTTTATTAACTTATTTTTAGACATTTAAATGGGGACACAGATGTGCTATATACTGTATGTATGTATGTATGTGTGTGTGTATATATTATTATAATATATATATATATATATATATATATATATATATATATATATATATATATATATATATATATATATATATATTGCCTGAGCAAGTGAAGTGGTTCTGTAAGGACTTCTCCTTCCCCACACTTCCTTCCACTGATACATAAGCATACACCCTCGGGTGTCATGCTGTCAGCAGGTGATGAAACTATAAAACATGGGATAGTCTATATAAAAACAGAGTCTTAAAATGTCCATGGTTTACACCCATCTGGAATAGGCTGAAATATCGATCTAATTCAGCAATTATTGCCAACTATTGCTGATCACACATTGGGTCTCTGATTAGATTATTTCAACGGAAACCATAGAAAATAAAAAGACAGGAGATGCTAAGACCCTGGGTGTAATTTATCTAATGTAGGTAGCCTAACTACCCCCTGGGGTCTAAGCATGACTATTTTTTCACATTTTCAGACCCCAGGGGGTAATTAGTAATTATTGGCAATGTTCTCTCCATTAGCAATAGATATCACTCTGTCCTTCGTTTGTGGATCAAAAAGGTTGATTGCTAAAAACTGGAAACATTGGTATCCGTTTACTATAAGAACATACTATTTTTCATTAGTTAGAGTGAGAATGTACTTGTTTTTTCCCTATAGTTTTAATCACTTTAATCCTAATGGGAAAACATACAGATGGAAGGTTTGTGGATATCCATAGCGCCGTCAGGAAGCCATGGGGGGGGGGGGGGGGGGGGGGGGGGGGGGGGGTCAGAACACGACTGATGATGGCTGATCCACACAGTGAGACCTTTCAGTTGGTCTCAATGCCAATTTCTAAGGATTTCCTCCAAGTTTATCTGCAAATGAATCCTATTGCTCCAGAAAGGCCGATTGCCGATTGCTAAGCACTCGCCTCTGTGCTCGATCTGATAAGGCGGCCTGGCCTTTATGTCTGGACAAAGGAAGCTATAAATCTCAGCCCTACAAGGGCAGGTGTTTCAACAAAGCCCCTTACTGCCATTTAGAGAGAGTAGGGCCAAGGTGAGGAGGGGGATCAAACCGACAATCCTGCTCTAATGCAACAATCTAACACACTGGGGGTAAGGTTAGATTTAGGTTTTATTCACTACTTTAACTGTTTTTTATTACCAAAATAGATTGCTGTGTAAATCAAACATAATACATTAAACAAAGCTCAGAAAGGGCTGGATGTTAAATAGATGCAGATTAATAAATAGTATAGGTCATGAGAAACAGCATTTACATTTACAGAGTAATAAAATATTATTGTAATTAATAGTATTATTAATATTATTAACAACATTATTTATATTAATAATACTATTATTGTTAAAAATAATAATAATAATATTATGAATAATAATAAGTTAGCCTTTCCACTGACATGGGCAGCATTGCATCACTGTCTGTAAAAAAAAATAAATATTCATTAGAAACAATTCAACAATCTAACAATATTATCACCTTTAACATCCATGAACATAAAACAATTTTTAGAGAAAATCTTAATCCTTAAATACTCTGTATACAGCAGGATCTTGTCTCATTTAGGCACATCCTGAGAGCTTGTAGCCTAAAGTGTGTTCTTATCTACTGAGCAGTGTAAGGAGGAGGGTGGGGGATTTGTTAAATCATTGTCTGGCCAACTGTGGAGTGTTTTCAAAGATATTGTTTGCAGTGTGAAGCCATGTGAATCTGAAAAGACTGAGCATACTCAGACCCCAAGGCAGGGGTGCACAAGCTTGGTCCTGGAGGGCCACACAGAGACTTGGATTTGAGGATATCCCTGCTGCAAACTGGTGAGTCAATCACTTCTTCAGTCATCCTGATTGACTCACCTGTGCACAGAAAGGATATCTTCAAATTCAGTCGTGTGTGGCCCCTCAGGACCCAACTTGTGCACCCCTGCCCTGACTTGTGCACCCCCGCCCTGACTTGTGCACCCCTGCCCTGACTTGTGCACCCCCGCCCTGACTTGTGCACCCCCGCCCTGACTTGTGCACCCCCGCCCTGACTTGTGCACCCCCGCCCTGACTTGTGCACCCCCGCCCTGACTTGTGCACCCCCGCCTTGACTTGTGCACCCCCGCCCTGACTTGTGCACCCCCGCCCTGACTTGTGCACCCCCGGCCTGACTTGTGCACCCCGGCCTGACTTGTGCACCCGCGCGCTGACTTGTGCACCCCCCCGCTGACTTGTGCACCCCCGCGCTGACTTGTGTACTCCTGCTCCAGAATGTAACTTTGCTAATTCGACTAGTTACTCAGAGATTTGTTCATTCTGAGTCATTTCAGTTTCACATTGTTTTACACTGCAATATTACAGTAAATGTGCACTAAACATTGCAGTTTTCATCAGTCAATACACATGTGGTGATTGTTAAAGGGATTTGGAAGGTTCCTGGATTTTACTAGGAGTATAATATACCTGTATATTTACTTTTATGTACCTTATGAGCAATTAGCAACAACCATTATACTGATCACAGCACAGACTTCGTGGTTGAAAATTACAGACACCGATGTGGGTTTACTGTTAAAAAATACATATTTTTTTAAATAATAACTGATCAAATACTTGTTATAAATGATACCATATTTGGCGCCTTGTCTCTTTAATATACAGCATAACTAATTGGTTTTCGCTCATTCACACCCTCCCTTTCCTTGTTTTTGCGGCGAGCCCCAGTCCCAGATTCCCAGCTGGTACAGTATTTATATAAATTTTAAGTATTTTCAATAGGTGGAATAACCAAACAAAAAGGAGGAAACATAATGTATTTGTTGGTCTCAAGAGACTTGGAAAGCACAGTATCGTGACCAAACAAAAAAAGCAAATCCTTACCGGTTATTAAATCAAATAAAGAAAATTAAAGATGTATACACAAAGATATAGACAAAATACTATCAGGCA
Organism: Discoglossus pictus; assembly: GCA_027410445.1. Taxonomy (NCBI): domain Eukaryota; kingdom Metazoa; phylum Chordata; class Amphibia; order Anura; family Alytidae; genus Discoglossus; species Discoglossus pictus. The sequence goes on along the minus strand of CM050170.1, from coordinate 186,761,094 downwards.
ATGAAAACATGGAGACATTGACTCAAGAATAACAGTATACGTGCCAGAACCGAAATAGTGCTAAGCTATTCTTGGAGCAGAGTATTAAAGGGACAGGAATATATTGTGTGTGTATATAATCTTATAATCTGTATGTGTGTGTGTGTATATATATATATATATATATATATATATATATATATACGTATATATATATATATATATATATATATATATATATACGTATATTTATGTGTATGTATGTATGTTTAAAATAGTTTGGATTGACAGAGTGATGGTGCATTATGTGGCCTCATTTGCATGTCCCGCCCAGTTCTCCCAGACTGCAGTGCATATACTGTATTTCTGAGAAATTTGAGCAGGAAATAAGTTTTTATCAACTTATTTTTAGACATTCAAATAAAATCACTAATGTACTATTCCTTATTTGTACTACTGTACTTTGTACGGTGGAGGGCTTCTATCACTCTTAGCCCACCATATGTGAAATAATTGCTATATATATATATATATATATATATATATATATATATATATAATATACATAATACATCTGTGTTCACATTTGAATGTCTAAATTAAGTTAAAAAACTGCTTCCAGATCAGAATTCCGAGAAAAACAGTTATTACACTGCATTTTGGGAAGCTGAGCTGGGACATGCAAATATCAGTGGGACATGCATGCATATGCATATATATATATATATATATATATATATATATATAATATAATGTGTACACGCACCACATCCAGCCCTACAGAGTCTGAGTCTACATATAGTGCAGAGGGCAGACCCATTGGTTTATTTTATTAATAAGTGCTTATAACCTCTATTTTTATCGACTAAAATCAAAGTACATAAAAGTAAATAGATACCCAGGGATATTATATACCTAGTAACACCCAGGAACCTTACCTATCCCTGTAATTCCTTAGTTATAACTGGCTAGTCAATAGTAAGTTGTTCTGTATAATCCTCCCTCGGCAGCGAGGGGGACGCTCCGATCACAGCCCAGACATATCTGAGAAGAGATTCAGCCTCCGTTTTTCGCTTCCTTTACATTCCACCTCGTAATGACTTAATGAACTGCAAAAGAAAATCCTACAGCGTCCACTCGCTTTTTAATTAACATTTCTCCCTGAAAGGTATTTATTACCATTCCTTGTTAGTCATTAGTAGAAAATAAGTTTGCCCTTAAGTCTGAGTTCTGGGATTCATTACAATTAATTAAACTTGCATTGTGAGTTAATAAAGAGGCAGATAGGTGAAATGAATGGGTGTTTGAAAGGGAAAGTGAAGGGATGTATTTATAGTGTGCTCTTTTGAAGAACTAGATTTGGGAGGAAAAAGCAAAATGTTTTAGAAAGTAGAAAAAAATATTTATTACCTAGTATCACATATAATATCTGTTGATATACGGGCCGTTGGTCACGCTTTGCAAGCTTTGCGAAGCAGGGTGAGCCGTTGACGCCTGCAGCACCTGGGGCAGGATGCAATGAGCGCCAAAGCTGCTCATTGCACTGCGAGGCAAGCAGTTAAGGCACGTGGGACTTAGGCTGCAATGAGCGCAGAAGGTGCTCATTGCACTGCGAGCCTCGCAAGACTTATGAAGCATGCAGGACTTACGACCCGTAGGACTTGGGACCAAAACCCCTACATGCACTGTGCGCCTCGCAAAAATCCAACTTTAACGGCTGAACAACGGAACTGGAAAGACCTAAAAAGAAAACAACAAATATGCCTCAAATTAACTTACACACACACAGCACAGGTTGCAAGATCATTTGAGTCATATTTGTAATTTTTTCACGATCGAAAATCGCCTAAGCGAGGAAAAAAATGGCTGCCGAAAAAATGCAACACAACAAAAATGAGCCCTAAGCAGTAACACTTAACGAAAGCCAGTAACACTTCATACAAGCCACTAACATTTAACACAAGGTAGAAACACTTAACCCAAGGCACTAACACAACCAAACACAGTAACGCTTAAGGGTGAGGCGTATAAACTACACATTGGGAGAGGCTTGCAATGAGCGCCAAAGGTGCTCATGGTGAGCCATGCGATGAACGCCAAAGGCGCTCCTTGTGGGGCTCGCAATGAGTGCTGAAGGTGGTCATTGCAATGCAGGAAAGTTGTGATTTGCAATGAGCGCCAAAGGTTTGCAGAGGGCCAATAACCTTGCATTGTGTGGCAAAAAGCATTACAAATCTTATTATTTCATTCTTTTTTCACGGGGAAGCTGCTAGTACTAAATAATGGTAAGCAAGGGCGGCCATTGTCTTTTTTAACATATGGAATTCTCCGTCTAAAAGCAAGGAGGGTTCTTTTAGACAGATATTTCCATAAGACTTACTTGAAGTGACACTGCAATGGTCCAGGGAGTGTAAAGAACACATATACATACATATAATAGTATTTGGTTGTAATGATGGTTTTTGAGTAGAAGTGTTAGATAATTAATGGGCTGATGTAAAAAAAAAACTTTGAGAATGAGGTCCTTTTCTGGATGTTACTAGGTATAAGATATCCCTGGGTATCCATTTAGTTTTATGTACTTTATTTTATTAAGAAATACTTATAAGCTCGGTTTTGACTGCCTACATTTTAACAAATAGTCCCTGTACAGGTCCGCCCTCTGCAGCATATGCAGATACACAGACTCTGTAAGGTTAGATGTGCAATTTAGTGTCCTAGCCTATCACGGACCATGTCTCCGCAACATGTTGCGAAATTACCGAGATTGTCACTGATTGGTTATTATAAGACACCGCATAGGAAGTATAGTAGAGTCTGTGTTTGCATGTGCTGCAGCGGGCAGACCCATACAGGGACTATTTGTTTGAGGTAGTAAAAACAGAGCTTATAAGCACTTCTTAATAAAATAAATACATAAAGTAAATAGAAACACAGGGATATTATATACTTAGTAAACAAAAAGGAGACTTCCATATCACTGTAAGGCTCCCTCCCTCTTATCGAAGCAAATACAAAGAAACAATGATGATAATTCCTACAAGGTCATAAACCCTCTAATTATTAAATATATCATGTAAACTTGTCATGAAAGAGACAAGAGCAGAATAAAGGATCCTGGGTAGTAATTGGTGCATTTCACTATTAAAAGTGCCTAAAACAAATCACTTTTTTCTGCAGACTAAGCTAGGAAGGCGTCTTGCTTATCCAATAAGATGCACTGGAATATGAGGCATCTGTCTTAAAGAATACAAATGTAAATGTATATTTAGAAAATAATACCCGTTATTTTTATTTCAATATTTAGTGGTGTTATTTTCTTTTATTTATTTGACTCTCTCTCCTCTCTCAGTTGACAGGAATTATCCAGGACATGGTAGATGGGCAGCCGACCCTGTGTCAGGTGATGGAGGTGAGTGATGACCCATCTACACCTATTGCACAGACACTATACCCATAGTCTGGCTAGGGCTGACCATTAAAGATATTCTGTAACCGAACGGGGTTCATTTATCAAAGTGGGGTAAAAAATCTGGCAAATCCTGCAGTTTTATATTAATATGCAACACAGACCCGTGTGATTCCAACAAATGGTCATGTTATATACACAGGACTAAGTGCGCATGGCCATGTATTGCATATTAATTTGCAACTTCAGCTTTAGCCAGATGGAGGTCTTGCTATAAAGTGTTAATAACAAAATGTTTGTGCCTATAGTGCAAAATCTAAATCAGTTGTAAGAAGTGTGATCCCATATTTTAATGATTTTAATGCTGATTTGTTGATGACAAACTGTAACATATAAACAATATTAATATACAGTTTTTAGTGAACATGTTTATCAAATGTTTCTGTGCCGTAAATTACAAGTCTAAATAAGCAAGTGTCCAACTGCTGTTTTAGAAAAGAATCAGACTTTTTTTTTGGGGTGAAAGAGCCTCTTTAAACGACCACTGTATTTATTAACTTGTAAGCAATACAATCGCCATTTGAAAAAATATATTTGATATAGCTTTTAAAACTTACATTTTGAATTTAGCATTGTAGCTGGCACCACAGTGCTTTCTTATACTGTGTTGGCAGAGGGTTTGCCCAGGAGGCTGACCTGGTTTATATGCAATAGCCACTTGGCAAATAAAGACGTAGCAGGCAACTGATAGAGTGTGCTGAAGTCCAGAAAACTAAACTTCAAAATATACAGCCTTATTAAATTGCGATTCAGTAAATTTAAAAGGGCTCTATATAAGCACACAGCATATTTTTTTACAGAAGTTTTTAGTTAGTGAACTTCTATCCAAAAGCAAGGTCATCACTAACTTAAAACGTCTGTAAATAAAATATGCTGTGTGCTTATATAGAGCCCTTTTAAATTTACTGAATCGCAATTTAATAAGGCTGATAATGTTTAAATTCTACATTGATATTTTTTTTCAGATTTATTGCTAAAATTAAATATTAGATAAACAAAACAAACAATTTAGAGGCTCTCAATCCGAGAATGAACTAACCTTAATAGGTTAGTTATATGAACATGATATCCTAGCCAGAGAGCAGCCTCTTATAGCCACTTGTGCCCTTCACAGGAAAAAACTCTTCTATAAGATCAGTCTGGTATCACTCAAAAGAGGAATCCAGCCCCGAAATACCAGGCAATTCTACCCTGTACAGGAGAAACAGCAAACCCCAGATGTATGTTTTGGCCTCTGTGGGCCTCATCAGTGAGGTGTGGCTGTACTCCCTAAGGCTTAGTGAGCAAGGGGTCCACGTCTGGTTCCCCTTATCACCATTATGGATACGAAGCCGCAATGGGTCATTTGCATAAACAAAAAAAACTATTTGATAGATAAATAAATAAACAAATGAGACCCTGTTGTTTATTGGCATTACAGTGGTGTTTTAATATAAAATAATATTATAAATAGAGAACATGTCTGGCACAGTGGCTGCACATCATCGTGAGGTATTTCAGCATCCTCTGATGCCTCTAGTTTTTCAAGACTGCCGTGACCTTCCCACATTTGTCCCTTTGCCGCCTCCACCTCCCTGGTAAACAAGCTTCAAATCTTGTTATTAAAGGGGCCAGTCCCGGCCGGGGCTGATAAGATCACAATTACCTCCTTGTTGTGATTACATGCTCTTATCTATGTAGTGACTGCGCCTCTCACCGCCCAGAGCTGCTCATCAGTTTGTTTTACGCTTCTCTCTCCTTCTCTTGCAGAGAGTTGACGAGTGGATGGCCAAGGAGGGCCTTTTAGACCCAAGTGTCAAGTCTATCTTTGTCACCTGTGGGGACTGGGACTTGAAACTTATGTGAGTACCAGTAAACCGCTGCCGGCTGCTTGTTCACATTAACATCTCCTGAGTTTTTTTCTTTAGATTGTGTTATTGATTGAAAAGTAAAGATTCATTGTAGTTCAAGAAAAATAGAGTGTGTAACAAACTTACAACATTACTATGTTTGTGCATGTAAAGTGTACATGTTATTTGATAGCTTGGGGCTTGAAAGTGTGCTCTTATCTATAGAGGAAGGAGAGGAAAGTCAGATTTGATATTATTGGAGGTTCTGGTGTTTGACATGACATCTACCTCCTTCCCCTGCTCACACATGCAACCTTCCCTAATGTGTCATAGATCCCTCCATCATACAGGTGCCCTTTAATTTCCATTTCTCTGAATGATTACCCTTATCAGCAAATCAAGAGGCGACCATCACAGTTCCCATCACTTTAAAATTTCATGTACCCTCTTCGCCATGTGCATTCTTTCTCTCTTCTGGCTTTCCTCTATTTCTTCATCTTTCCTTTATTATTTTAATCATTTGATCTTTCCTGATTTCCATTTATTTATTTCCTTCCCTCCATCCTAACCATTTCCACTCTCTCCTCATCTTCCCCGTCTATGCCTTTTTACCTTGTTCCACTCATTCTTCCCCATTGACCTTCCACCTTTCCCTAGGACCATTTCTAAACACTGACCCAGGTTCTAGATCAGCAAAGCTGCAAATTTCCAAAACCAACATTTTGAAATGCTGAAACACTAATTGATATCCATATATATATATATATATATATATATATATATATATATATATTTTTTTTTTTTTTTTAATACAGTAAATTCAAAGCTGCTTTCTATTCCATGACATTTTGGTTAACTTCTGAATGCAAGTATTCTAGTTTTAATTGTACTTGGATCCCCTCCCCTGGGTTGTGACAGTAGGGTAGCAAACTCTACTCCAGAATTGTCTTGGAATCCTCCCTTGGACAGTGGAGTGGGTGGGCTTCTTAGTGACCAGCTTCTATGCCAGAACCTTCATGATTCAGAACAGGAATCAAGAAGTTTAAAAATAACAAACAGAGGTTATAACCTCTAAATAACGAGAGAACACCATGATTATGTTCCCTAGAAGAGTTTTTATTGGGAAACGTTGGAACATTTATAGACAAAAAGAACAATACATCTTTGGTCCAACCCACAAACATGAACAAATTACCTGCCCGTACCCAGTTATCTCAATCAGCCCTCTGTAATACATCACTGGCAAATCTGGGGGAGTGGGAATTAATCCCATCACAGGATGGGCTGATAACTTCATCACATAGGTAAACACATTCAAAGTTCCCTTCAAAACTAGTTAACTCCCTTAAACTTTTAGAATTTCCTGTTCACAACTAGATAAAATCATCAGGCAGGTTGTTATCAAGATGTACAGTCAATTGTTCAAATTTCCTGTCTCTTGTGATGGAATTAGCTGGGAATGGAATGGTGATCAGGAGGGCGATAGAGAGGACATAGCACTTTCAGTAGAGGATAACTTGTCCCTAAAAAAAAGCAGATCTTGACACCAACTATGCGTGGGACCTCTGCTGTGGGACTGTCCCTTCAAAGCTAGTTAGTACAGAGAGATTGAGTGGAAGAGTGATAGTTGGAGGGTGAGTTCCCTCTGCACATCTGAATCTACAGGAATTATATCTGTGTAACTGGCATCTTCTGACTTTCCTTTTTATTACACGGATGTGCCACCGATGGGGCAATAAATAGATATTTGGAGGTGTTAGTGCTGATTAATTTAATTTTTACATCAATTTCCAAACTCAGGGAGACCCAGGTTTGATTAGTTCAGGCATCGGAGGGATTAGAGGAGACAAAACAGGTCCAACCTTCTCCTCCATGTGTTTATTATGGACTTTGGTGCATATGGCACAGGATGCATTTTATTTGTCACTAAACAAATGCAGTACATACGAAAGTGCGCTTCTAAACTAATGAAATTTACATTATTCCTAATGAAAGGTCTGGCAGTTGTATTTGCCACATTCCCACTGTGCTGATAAAAGTGAGTGCCTCCTGTGCATTCAAGTCTTCTTACACCTCAGGAAGTTGAACATCAGAAACCAAAATGGTAAATCCAATTGTATATAAATGGTAATATATTAAAGGGACACTGTCATCCCACAGGAAGTTGATTTAATGTTAAATGACACGAAAAACTGGCTATACTTTGTACTAACCATTCTTCTCTATATTAAATTACTTCTGAGATATTTAGAATTATTTTTTGGGTTCCTGTATGCTAATGTGCATCTCAGAGTGCTTGATAAGTTTGGGAGAGGGGTCTGGCTGCCAGATAACATTGGGGGTGTTTATTTTGGCCACTACAGAAACAGACAAGCAGACTATAATCATAATAAGCACAACAACGCAGTAATTTAATATGCATGAACCGCTCATTTGCATATAAATACAGCAGCAACCTGAAGTTTCTCAAGATTCACTTTATAAAGAAATTGATAACACAACATAGAGCCAGTTTTGCATGCTCTTTAAAAAAAAAAAAAAAAAAAAAAATTATGTGGGTACAGAGTCCTTTTAAAGTTGTATTATTGTTTTTTTTTTCTAAGTAGCATAATTGTATATAAAATGCAGTATATTAAATGCAGTGTTTTATTTCCTATTCTAAAAAAAATTCTCTTGTATTAAGTATAGTTCTTCATAAAAAGGATTTCTTATATATAATACTATATTGGTGCTTGAATCCTTCCTCAGCTCCTTGGCTCCATCTTTGCTCCGCACAGTTTAGTCTCAGATCTCCTTTCCTTTCCAGCTTTACCTCTTACAGATTATTTGTTTCTTCTCGCTGTTGCTCACACTTTAAGTGAGTATTAAATGGCAAACGCTGTTGTTGTTGTTTTTAATACTGTGATAAAGCCGCGCCGCGCTCTGAAGTGTTTATGTTGCACATTTCTCATCTTATGCGCACATTAGTGAAAGCTCGTCAGTAAATTATGCTGTTGCTTTAATTTTATTTTCCTGATATAATTCTTCTGGTACAAGTGCTGCCGGCTAAGAGGCCTCGAAATACCAGTGAATTAAGATCATTCCATTTGTTTACTATTTATTGCTTTTTTATATATTTACAAGCTGGTAACGGCTGCTGCTTTTCTGTTAGCGCTTTCCAAGCTCCGCTGGGAGGATGTAAAGCAGCAGATTTGGAAGGCTACTGAGCTTTATCTTGTATAGGCTTTATGTGTTAAATAATTGTGTTTAGAGGTATATGGAAGACTCCTGGATGATGAAGCGCCTTTTTGGGTGAAAAAATCCCAAAATAGACATTAATAATCTTATCCTAAAGTCTGCAAACTTTTTTTTCAGGTGATTTTGAGTAGGAACATGAAAATCCAAAGCTAAATTAGCAAAAAAATGCTTAATAACTAGTGGCCAATCAGAGGCGAGTACAACCATGTATTTGTTACCCTCTCCGTGATGCGGACAGCTGATTGGCTAGGAAGCAACTTTGCACAGCTCATTGGCTGGACGTTCTGCCTACATAGGGGCCTTGGGGGTGCAGCTCACACAAATGTATCTTGAATTACAAATATACAGAATTCCTCAATAAAATGATTTAATATGAGACGCCCGATCAGACGCACGCACACAGGAGGTCACACAAAATTCCTTATACCTTTTAAGTCACTGATTTGTAGTAGAGACTGATTCACTAAGGTATGAGGCTGTACTCAAGCCGGGGCAGCAAGGCTTGCAATCAATGTGTTACCAAATAGTAGCTAAGAAATAGCCCACTTTTGAACTTGCATTGACTCCGCAGAGCTTCCCAATATGGGATCATTTACAACTATGGACAATAAAAAGTACTTTATCAATTGAATGTTATTAAAAAAGTATTTTCTTACAATAAACTTACATTAAAGAGATAAGGAAGGGCTTAAAAAATCCCCTGTTTACAGACAACCCATAATTAAGATTGGGCTCCCAAAGCTTTTTGGATGAGTGAGAGAGCACAACAGTTCCTATAACGTATTATTACAATAGTACACAGTATTATTACAACCACATACAAGCCATTATAGTTGTGTTGTTGTTATTATTATTAATTAGGTATCCGAGTTGCATATAAATCTGACCTAAAGACGTATCTTGTCCTTAACCCGGGGACACCTGTAGTCCCTACAAAGGTCCACCCCTGTAGCTTATGCACACAGTGTCTCTGTAGTACTATGTGTGCTAACCAATCACTGATTGTCTCTCAGCAGCATTTTCACAACATTCTGTGTGTGATTGGCTAGTACATCCAGTATTACAGAGACACTGTGTGCACAAGCTGCTGACAGCAAACCTTTGCAGGCACTATTTGGATGGCTGCAGTGAATAAAAACAGAGCTTTTAAGCACTTGTTAATAAAATTATGTTGAGATGCAAAGAAACACCTCATTTATTTAAATAGTAAAAACAGGGAACTATCCTTATCCTTTTAAATGTCTGATACAAGCAAATTGGGCTTCTGTCCCTTTCCCTTTAGCTCTGGGTAATGGCGTTTTGCTTTAACCTGATACACAACCCTATTATTAGCAGATGTAACATAATTAGAATTGAGTTAACAAGTGTACGGTCGGGCCTTATACATTCAGGCTTCAGAAAGCAGCTGTTGAGTTTCGAGTGAGTTTGGAGCTGTGAGTTTGTTCTGAAGGGTGATGTGGAACAGAGCCATCACTGCCAGACTCGGCTTCTTGATTTTGCTGCAGGCAACTAACAAATTAAAAATGTAAAGGGGGTTGTTTGTGGGTGTTGGAGTCGGGATGGAGGAGCGCAGAGCGTAGAAGCTGTTAATTTAACATGAGGATTATATAGTCCTTGCTGTTTGCAAACATCTGCATTCATTTTACAGTAATAAATAAATAGAATTGCAAAGTGAAAAGATCTGCAGTTCAAAGGCGCGGGATTGAAGAGGAGGTGCAGGGGGAGCCTGTGCGAGGCAGTCAGAGTTTCTTTTTTCGCCTCATTCTTTCTTGCAGGCAGCCCCAGGCAGGCTCTGTCTCTCCTGGAGAGTGACAGCCGTGTGACACTGTGAAAATAATTACTAACAAATCCTGGTGGTGACTGCAAACAGCTCTGTGTCTTCAGAAGCATGTCACGGTGCATTAGAGCAAGACTGCAAGACATAGAAGCTTCCAAGAGTGCCATATGCAAGCCATGGGCCGGTGTGAGCAGTATCCACAGCGCTGGCTCTTTGTGCTGCTCTTTGCGCTGTCAGTACTGAAGTAGAGCGAGGACAGTGATCACACCTCCTAACAAGAGGCAGCAACATGTCCAGTTCTAATGCTCAGGTGTCTGTGTCCCGAGGCTGCTCACAGGTACCATGTGCATTATAGGTGCATGGAAAATATGTTTTATATTCGTCTGCTGCAGTTGTTTTTTTGTTTAATAAATTAAATGAATATTATTGTTAGAATTAAAACAACACAAATGCAGCCTTTACATTGTTTTTATTTAAGTGTATCATATTGGAAAATGTGTGTTTGTTCCAGTGTTTCAGGCACTTTGATGGAGGAACACAATACAAGAGGCTGTTGTGGTGAGGATTCTACCAAAACTCCCACCCACAATGTACCAAGGTAGTGAATGCTACCAAAACTCCCACCCACAATGTACCAATGTAGTGAATGCTACCAAAACTCCCACTCACAATGTACCAATGTAGTGAATGCTACCAAAACTCCCACCCACAATGTACCAATGTAGTGAATGCTACCAAAACTCCCACCCACAATGTACCAATGTAGGGAATGCTACCAAAACTCCTACCCACAATGTACCAATGTAGTGAATGCTACCAAAACTCCCACCCACAATGTACCAATGTAGTGACTGCTTCCAAAACTCCCACCCACAATGTACCAATGTAGTGAATGCTACCAAAACTCCCACCCACAATGTACCAATGTAGTGAATGCTACCAAAACTCCCACCCACAATGTACCAATGTAGTGAATGCTACCAAAACTCCCACCCACAATGTACCAATGTAGTGAATGCTACCAAAACTCCCACCCACAATGTACCAAGGAAGTGACTGCTACCAAAACTCACACCCACAATGTACCAAGGTAGTGACTGCTACCAAAACTCCCACCCACAATGTACCAATGTAGTGACTGCTACCAATACTCCCACCCACAATGTACCAATGTAGTGAATGCTACCAAAACTCCCACCCACAATGTACCAATGTAGTGACTGCTACCAAAACTCCCACCCACAATGTACCAATGTAGTGACTGCAACCAAAACTCCCACCCACAATGTACCAATGTAGTGAATGCTACCAAAACTCCCACCCACAATGTACCAATGTAGTGAATGCTACCAAAACTCGCAACCACAATGTACCAAGGTAGTGAATGCTACCAAAACTCCTACCCACAATGTACCAATGTAGTGAATGCTACCAAAACTCCCACCCACAATGTACCAATGTAGTGAATGCTACCAATACTCCCACCCACAATGTACAAATGTAGTGAATGCTACCAAAACTCCCACCCACAATGTACCAAGGTAGTGAATGCTACCAAAACTCCCACCCACAATGTACCAAGGTAGTGAATGCTACCAAAACTCCCACCCACAATGTACCAAGGTAGTGAATGCTACCAAAACTCCCACCCACAATGTACCAAGGTAGTGAATGCTACCAAAACTCCCACCCACAATGTACCAATGTAGTGAATGCTACCAAAACTCCCACCCACAATGTACCAATGTAGTGACTGCAACCAAAACTCCCACCCACAATGTATCAATGTAGTGAGTGGTACCAAAACTTCCACCCACAATGTACAAATGTAGTGAATTCTCTAAAACTTTCACCCACTGAGCTCATTTTGGTTTGTGGTGTAGGTATCCATCCCTGACAAATCAAACACAAAAGTAATAATAATCATATAGCAATGTTTTTTGTATACTTGTGTTTCAGTCGCACAAGGCTGAGGGACCCCACAGAATCTGTCAGCTCAGCAGAATGGCAAGAGATAGAGAGGCACAGCACCTAGTAGTAATTTCTCATGGTTTGAGTCAGCGCAGCATGGCAAGGTCCTCATGTTTATAGCAAATAATAAACAAGATGTTATACTGGTGATTATTGCACATTCTTTGTTTACTAAACAAGCCTCAGGTGCCATTACAGGGTGTGACCGTTGATATAGCACATGTTGTATTGAAACTTACAGTTACATATATTTTTCCAAGTGTTACTAAAAATGTATCCAGTGATACAAAAATTAAAATAATCGCATATTAGAATTGTCAAACTGCGATTTGCTGTCACCCTTGCGAGCCTCGCAAAGGCATTGAAGTCTTCAGAGCTTGCAGGACTTAGGCAATGAGCGCCGAAGGCGCTCCTGTGAGCCTCCTGAAGCGAGGCAAGCAGTTGAGGCATTGAAGCACGTAAGACTTAGGCTGAAATGAGTGCCGAAGGCACTCCTGCAAACCTTGCGAGGCGAGCAGTTGAGGCACGCAGGACTTAGACTGCAAGCAGTTGAGGAACGCAGGACTTTCTGAGGCTGCAAGCAGTTGAGGAACATGTATCTTGGGGGCAAAAAATCCGAGCTTGGAAAAATACGAAGTTAACGGCTGAACCGCGGAAATCGAAAAAGACGAAAAATAATAAAAATTCTAATAAATTAAAAGACACTCACACACAGCACAGGGGGAGAGCCGGGAAGCCTGGGAGTGAGGTTGCAAGCGATTTTGAGCCTTTATTTGCTGTGTTTCGTCACTCGAAAATCTGCAAAGCGAGAAAAAAAATGGAGGGCGAAAAATGTAACAAAAATCTGAAACTGGATGAAAACGAGGCTGAGAAAAGCCAGGCACGCGGGACTTAGAAAATAGACAATGGCAAAGACAGTAACACTTACACGAACAACGCCAGGCACGCGGGACTTTGAAAATAAAACAAACGGCAGTGGATGCCCCCCACACAAACATTCAGCAGACACACACAGAGGAGGAACACACAGGAAAGGGACAGGGGGGAGATGCTGGAAAGAGACACATGGCATTCCCAAGCACAAAACTTGCAGTTTAACGAAACCTGCAATGAGCGCCCCATACAGTAGGCGAGAGAAAAGGTTCACAATGAGCGCCGAAGGTGCTCAGAGAAGCAAAAGCATCACATTGTGTGGCAAACAGCATTGCCTGGCTCATAATTTTTTTGCCGTCATTTTTGATGGGCAAGTCGCTAGTCAAAGAAAATAATATACATATCCGCTTTTTCTAACAAAACAGCTCTCATCCATCTAAACCTGGGTGGAGCAAAAATAAACAGTCCAATAGTTTGTAAAATTAGCCTGTATATTTTTTCAGGCTTTTAATTAAAAGCTGGTGTCACACTGTGTGTGTCTTTCTCTGTGTCAAGCATATCAGTCTATAAGCTGCCCCTCCCATACTCAAATAGACGGCTGTAAATATGAACCTTCTTTTTACAGAGAGCAGACCCATACGGGGACTTTTGTTAAAATTTTAGGCAGAGTTTTTTTAGCACTACTTATTAAAATTAAAGGACATAAAAGTAAAGAGATAACCATATATATTGTATTACCAGTGAAATTAAGAAACCTCCCATATCCCATTAATATTAAGACTTCCATCACTCTAATAGTACAATTGCAGATTTATCAGCACACAGCGTCACGTGCACTTTGATGTCATTGAATTGTGTGAGTTATAGCATAAACAAGATTGAGGTCTTGCTATCAAGGGTGGACTGTTCATAGCAACAAAAAAAGTAACTTTTGTAATGTGTCAAACAAGCTTTTTTTAATTGCATGATGGGCAATTTTGTGTATCAATTTAAAATAAATTTATTGTTTATTTAACTCTTCTCTGCTTTCCATGTTATACAGAACTTTAATTCCAATACTTTCTAGTTCAGCTGCGAGGAGCCAGTTGGTAAAATAATAAATAAGGACTGACAGTTATCCGTCATTGTCTGGGAATCGGGCAAATCACCTTAATTTCCTTCCCAAACACAAAGAAATAAATAGGTAGAATGTGCTCCGTTCATTATTGGAGGCTGACAGCAGATTGAGATCCTGCGCTGTCTTCTCTTCGCTCGGCGCTGTCATGTTCCCACTTCATGCGCACTGATACTTATAGACTTGTACTGTGACAAGGGGGGGAAGGAAAGAGGAGCCGGGTCCTCCTGTCAGAGCCTTCAGGATGAGTAATAAATCCCATCTTATTATTCATGTGTTGTGGTAATTATTTATTTGATACAACGCTGTCAGTGCGGGTAGTTAACATGTTTACATTGCACCCTGGGAGGGAACATGATCTGTGCTGTGTGTCAGGGAACTAGTGATAGAAAATACAAATTTGGAATGTGCCCCTTGTCTGCACCATCAGTGTGGGGCAAATTTACTAAAGGCTTTGAAGTGTCCGTGAATGGCGGCAGTAGCAATTTCCCCCTGGTGAGGCTTAAAGACCAGAATACAATGAAAAAAAAATTGACAATGTTAAGTCTATCGACAAGTATAATAAATCAGAAAAAAACCCATATAGGGCCTCATTCAATTGAGGTTTCGGGTGATCTGGTGGTGGGGCGTTTTTTTGCGGGCTCTGATCAACTTCGGAGTTACGGTTTTGAAAAAAAATGGCAAGGCTAAAATCGAAAGTGGCTATTCAATTGCTCGATTTCACCAAGCCCGTAAATGTTTTCACACCCGTAAATGGCAAATGAAGGAGAAAATCCCACAAGTGCTAGAGAGGATCCCCGTTGGGTTAAACACCTATTCATAGCACTGTAAATGCAAATAATAAATCAATACTGCACGGTAAATAAAAGGGAAAGCAATGACAGACATTAGAATTAATTGCACAACGGTCTCAAGCTTGCAAATCGGCAGTATATAAGATTTATTTTATGTGTCATTTCAGGGTAAAATCGATCTCGGATATCAATGAGTTAATACATATCAGGCCACCCACATGGACTAGAACAGTATTGGCATTAATTTTCATAATTTATCATTTTGCAGGTTTGCGGGTCTGATCACATATCGGACCCCCAAACCTAATTGATTGACATGTAACCTCCATGTTTTACTGCGTGATAATGACAGTCTCATTTTCTATTGGCTAATTCAAAATGGGCGGTTACGGACATGCCTAATTGATCATGTTCCCGCCCTGAACTGCTCCAAACCAGTGCATGGTTTACGGTTTTGGCTTGGGGCCAATACCTTGCGGGCTTGAGAAATTGTATATCATCGCAATTGGAGACTAACGGGAGCCCGCAACTCACTCGCAGACATTCTGCTGTCTGCAATTGAGTTGCAGGCTTGCAATCGAAATATGGCGCATAGTTTTTGATTTGCATTTTACTATGTATCTGCAGGGTCCTGGAGAGATCCATGATACATTGGTGGAAGTTGTAAGTGTGAGAGCGGCATTTCAAATTCTAGAGAGCTATGGTTGCATTGAATCATGCAAGGATTTTGCTTCTGTGACAGTGAGGGGGAATGTTGTGGTGTCAATTTCAATGTTATCCGGGTATCTAAAAAAAGCTCTGGACATTTATCAGGACAATCCCCATGATCAGGTGTCCCCCATACCTGGATGCTTGATAGGGAATAGAGAGAAGCAAATCATATATAATAAAAAATAAAGGTCAATCTTAAAGGGGTGTTACTAGGTTTATAATATTCCTGTGTATCTATTTACTTTGACAAATACCTACTTGAGTCTGACTTTTGCCGCTGATGAAGGACCAGACTCTGTAATACTTGTTGAGCATTGTTTCATACTCGCCAATCAGTGACCATCTCTCCCCAACATGCTGTTGAGATGTGATCCCTGATCGACTAGGACACTACACTGCATACCCAGTACTAGAGAGTCTGTGTCTGCATAAACTGCAGTGTGCAAACTCATACAGGGACTCTGTTTGATTTTAGGCAGAGCTTATAAGCATTTTGTAATAAAGTAAAGTAAATAGGTACACAGGTATAGTATATACCTAGTAGCATCCAGGAACCTTCTGTATCCCTTTAATAAATAAATATAAGAACGATATTTGCAGACAGTCCGCGGTGTGATGAGAACTTGCTGTGACTTTAGACATATGCTAAGTAAATAGAATTATCTCCAAGTGCCTTTTGTGATCTTTGGAGACACTACAAAGGGGCCCTGGAGGGCTCCTAATTGAGCAGTTTCTCCAAAGCTTTAACCTTTTCAGTGGCCCAGAACATCGTCCTACATCACAGCTCCAGGCTGCAGCTTCGCATTGAGGTTTGTTTGTTTTTCTACCAATTTTACCATTTGGGTATTTATTTACAAGCTAGTTTCAGAAGTGTAACTGGGAGATGTAAAAGAACAAGAAGAGAGCTTAAAATCTAACTCTCAGTTTATTTTCTGTGGCCCAGAATTAGAGGCAGTCCTGAAGAACTACACCTCATAATAGTTTTAATTTCCCTTGTCAAAATTGTGCCAAAATGTATGGACTTCTTTGAGAAACCGATGGTCTATATATTTTGTTATGAAGTAAAACTTTTGGTCATAGGGGACAAAACGTTTTGCAGGATGTATATAGCATTTTTTTAAAAAGAACATGGAAGATTTCTTGATTTAACTAGGAATATTATACAGCAATGTATTTATTTACTTTGGTATATTTGATTAAAAGTAAAGAAATACATAGTCTTCTTTGGGTTTGTGTCTCTGGCACTTTGACGGACGATACAGTACAAGAGGCTGTAGATACTTTTGCAAATGTTACTGTAATTTAGCCAGTGATACAAAAATAACAAAACAAAACAAATAAAAGAAAATAGCAGGCCTAGCTCCACTGAAGCACGGCCTTAACTAATATACAGTTTCCTCAATAACCAGCTCTCATCCAGCTAAACTTGGGTGGAGCAAAACAAACAGTCCAATAGTTTTTAAAATCACTGGCCTGTAATTTCCATTCCATTCTGCTCCAAGCAATCATACGTTGCAGCCTGCTGTCTCACTGTTTGTGGGTCTCCATCCAGGTCAGACATACGTCAAACGATTAGTCCATAAACAGTCTCCCCATACTCCAGAAGCAATCTAAAATCAGAGCTGCCCAGGTGCAGATAATTAACTGGGCAAGAAACTTAACCCCTGCAGACCTACTGCGGGAAGAGAGCTTTTCAGAGTCTGTGGCTCAAATAAACTAATTGGATAACTCTGTCACAGAAGGTATATTATATTCCTAGTGAAGTCCAGAAACCTTCCATGAACCTTTTAATGCTCAAGAATTTTCAGGACAATCCAGGAAAAACATTTAGATAGATCTTTTTTCATTATATCTCTAAATGTGTACATAAATAGTAGTAAAACTAAAGTAAAATGTTGGGGACAGATGTTTAATCTTCATTATGAGAATGCAAAGGAACAGATAATTAAATATTTTTTAATTGTTTAAATGATTTAAGCTGAAAATGAGTCTGTCCCAAGGGGAAGCACTGAATACATGCTGCCTCCTCCAGTTGCCTCCTCTCATGTTCTCTTCTTAACCAATCATAGTTCATATCCCGGGATGAATATTTCCCCTTAATCCACAGTAATTGGCTGAAGGGGGAGGCAGCATGTGTTCACTGCAGACAGGTAGTCCGTCAGTCTTACAGTGAGTCATGGAGCTACCCAGCACTATACATAATAGGTAATGAATACACAATATGGTATGTGTTATATTGTACTTAAAGGGACACTGCAATGCAGGCACATTTTGAAATGTAGCACAATCACAGTAAAGTATCATGTTAGTAACAGGCTTTGAGTATAATTTGATTACATTTTAATATAGTTACTTTATAGATTATAGATTCTTTGGGACATTGTGAACATCCATATTTTTCCAATTTGACCTATCACTGCCCCACCCACAGTGCAGGGTCACTTGTATTGTATATTTTTATGGGGGAGGGCATTACCCAGCAGTTCCACATTGCAGAAGGTTCATACATAGTGAGAGACATAATTTGCATTGTACAATGTTTACTTTAGGATAAGGACACTTCAGTGAACAAGAGCAAACAAAGAGCAGAAAAATGTCAAGAGACAAATATGGATACCTACAATAGAGCAAAAAAACAATAAAAAAATGTATATTATTACACCAACATTAAACTAAATGATATTCTAACCATCATTGGGGTACACAAGCCCCTTCACCATGACAAGGTAGCGTTCCAGAAGGGGATTAACATGGTCGTTTTCTATGATTTCAATAGGTACCTGGTATGATGTTATAAAGTCAAAATTACAAACGTCAGTGTAAGAAAATATATTTGTAATAACATTCAAGTGATGATGTCCTTAATTACGTGTTATTTTAAATGATACCATATGTGGAACCTCTGTTGCGCCCCTTTTAGTGTTTCACCCCAAAACGGAAAGCATATAGGTTCTTTCTGTGAGGATTTAAGGACTTATCTAATCTGGTTATTGTATTGTTTCAGATCTCTAACCATCTTTCATCTCTTTTCGTATTGTGCTATTGATTTTTCTTAATCAATACAGATAAATAATTAATAAAGATAATAAATTACTTGTTAATAGCTCTCCAATTTAATTTATTCATCAAGTCCCCTTTTTATTTACATGATTAAGACCTGAGAAAGAGTGTGAAATTCTACGTTTAAAGAAAAATTAAATTCAATGTGTGTATTGTAGTAAAAGGAATATACAAAATGAATGTTACACTGGTTAAAAGGGATTGTGATATCAAGTAAAGGGATGTGATCACATATAATAGTTGTCAAACTGCGATTCATCACGTTTGCGAGCCTCGCAAAGCGAGGCCTTCTGAGCAGGGAGCCCTGCGAGCCTCGCAAAGCGAGGCCTTCCGAGCTTGGAGCCCTGCGAGCCTCGCCAAGTGAGGCCTTCCGAGCTCGGAGCCCTGCGAGCCTCGCCAAACGAGGCGAGCAGTTGAGGCATTGAAAGACGCAGTAGCTCGGAGCACTTAGGGCGCTCATCGCCCTGCGAGCCGAGCAGTTGAGGCATTGAAACACACGGGACTTAGACTGCAAGCAGTTAAGAAACGTGGGATTTAGAAAAAAAAAATCCGACCTCGGAATCTTGGGGGCAAGAAAACAACCTCGCAAAAATACAGAAAAAGAAAACATAAAAACACACTCGCGCACAGCACTGTGGAAACGCCAGGACGCCTGGGAGTGAGATTGCACGCAAATTTAAGCCGAAATTACCGAGTTTCGGCTCACTGAAAATCGGCTAAGCGAGAGAAAAAGTGACAGACGAAAAAAATGATGCTAAAGGAGACAGGCACGTAGGAGATATATATATATATATATATATATATATATATATATATATATATATATATATATATATATATATATATATATATATATATATATATATATATATATATATATATATAATATAATACACAATAAACCATTACAACGGACAGAAAATGCTCGCGAGCCAAGTAACACATAGTAAAATGGCGGATTTTTTCAACACTAACTTGCAAATAATAACATTACAATTCTAAAATGGCGCTTTACCCGCATAAACAAACGGTTTGGCCTTGCACACGCAGCCTATTTACACTGCACACTTGGCACATTGCTGACACCTTCTCCTCAGGTGATCAACAGTCCAACTGAACATTTTCTGATGCAGGAAAATCCAAAGAGATTGTTAGCTCTTCAGGATATTGATTGCTGCATAATAACTATAAACAGGTAAAGTATATTCATTTATTAATTCATATTAATTTATTCACTGTACTAAATACATTTTATATATTACACTGTACTTCTATATCTGTCTTTGCAATGAGCGCTGAAGGTGATCTTTACAAAGCAGTAAACTTGAAGTACACAAGGGGAGAGGATCGCAATGAGCGCCGAAGGTCCTCAGAGGAGCAAAAGACTTACATTGTGTGGCAAACAGCATTGCCATGGCTTAAAATTTTATTGCCGTCAATTTTGACAGGCAAGTCGCTAGTGTAATATAATAATACACAGTATATACATGCATACACAAACACACACATATATGCAATATCATTGTTATTAATTTGAATGTGTTTCTGACTTACTATATATATATATATACAGTAGACTTGCAGTTATTCGGCACCCATGGGGATTGTTTTATGCCGGATAAATGTAGTTTCTGGTTGCTTGAGTGATTAATAAATGAGGCCTAGATTAGCTGAGGATAGGATGCTCTGCTAAGTATATTTGTGAGTGAGGGCTGTTCTAGCAGCAGCAGCTTTCATTCCTCACTCACACACAGGTATGTACAGCTGGAGGGTGCAGTGCTGACCCCGGGGAATGTAACGCCAACACTGCCCTGGCTCAGTCACTCATGCCCGGGGTATGTAACCCCAACACTGCCCTGGCTCAGTCACTCATGTCCGGGAATGTAACCCCAACACTGCCCTGGCTCAGTCACTCATGTCCGGGGAATGTAACCCCAACACTGCCCAGGCGCAGTCACTCATGCCCGGGGAATGTAACCCCAACACTGCCCTGGCTCAGTCACTCATGCCCGGGGAATGTAACCCCAACACTGCCCTGGCTCAGTCACTCATGCCCAGGTAATGTAACACCAACACTGCCCTGGCTCAGTCACTCATGCCCAGGGAATGTGACACCAACACTGCCCTGGCTCAGTCACTGATGCCCGGGGAATGTAACCCCAACACTGCCCTGGCTCAGTCACTCATGCCCGGGGAATGTAACCCCAACACTGCCCTGGCTCAGTCACTCATGCCCAGGGAATGTAACGCCAACACTGCCCTGCCTCAGTCACTCATGCCCGGGGAATGTAACGCCAACACTGCCCGGGCTCAGTCACTCATGCCCAGGTAATGTAACCCCAACACTGCCCTGGCTCAGTCACTCATGCCCAGGGAATGTGACACCAACACTGCCCTGGCTCAGTCACTCATGCCCGGGGAATGTAACCCCAACACTGCCCTGGCTCAGTCACTCATGCCCGGGGAATGTAACGCCAACACTGCCCTGGCTCAGTCACTCATGCCAGAGGAATGTAACGCCAACACTGCCCTGGCTCGGTCACTCATGCCCGGGGAATGTAACGCTAACACTGCCCTGGCTCAGTCACTCATGCCCAGGTAATGTAACCCCAACACTGCCCTGGCTCAGTCACTCATGCCCAGGGAATGTGACACCAACACTGCCCTGGCTCAGTCACTCATGCCTATCTGCTTCCTGGTAACACTGAATTGCAGAGACGTACAGTGGATGATGTCTAGATGCCTGTAAGCATTTTGTGGCATCACAACCTGGCTCCTGGCATTTGCTGAGCTCAGTAAAAAAATAATTTTTATTTAAAGTACAGTATTCATTTATTGTTTTCTGGTTAACTGAGTCTACTGTGTAAATATATGTGTGTGATATATATATATATATATATATATATATATATATAGTAAATAAAAAGTGCATCTGTGTTCACACTTGAATGTCTAAAGCAAGTTAAAAAACCTGCTTCCAGCTCAGAGTTCCGAGAAAAACAGTTATTACACTGCATTCTGGGAAGTTGAGCTGGGACACTCAAATATGGCCACAAATGCCTCGCTCTTCATTCCGTAGCCATCATCAAACATGGCTTCCTTTAAGCTTATGCATGCTGTATTACACAGCTTTAATGCAAAGCCAATGTTGGAATAAACACAGGCTGAGTATCCAATCCATGTACAGCTGTTTCAAGCTTACTGGCTATCATCAGCATGGAGCGGGATCTCAGCCTGTGTTGTGGAAATTATGAGTAGGTAGTTCACCACAACAATCATTTATAATATGGTGGGCAAAAGAGCGATAGAAGCCCTCCACCGTACAGTAGTACAGTAAATAAAAAGTGCATCTGTGTTCACACTTGAATGTCTAAAGCAAGTTAAAAAACCTGCTTCCAGCTCAGAGTTCCGAGAAAAACAGTTATTACACTGCATTCTGGGAAGTTGAGCTGGGACACTCAAATATGGCCACAAATGCCTCGCTCTTCATTCCGTAGCCATCATCAAACATGGCTTCCTTTAAGCTTATGCATGCTGTATTACACAGCTTTAATGCAAAGCCAAGGTTGGAATAAACACAGGCTGAGTATCCAATCCATGTACAGCTGTTTCAAGCTTACTGGCTATCATCAGCATGGAGCGGGATCTCAGCCTGTGTTGTGGAAATTATGAGTAGGTAGTTCACCACAACAATCATTTATAATATGGTGGGCAAAAGAGCGATAGAAGCCCTCCACCGTACAGTAGTACAGTAAATAAAAAGTGCATCTGTGTTCACACTTGAATGTCTAAAGCAAGTTAAAAAACCTGCTTCCAGCTCAGAGTTCCGAGAAAAACAGTTATTACTTATATATATTTGTATATACAGTGCATATTTCCCATTCCTACTCCCAGGGATCTTTATTGAGGTTGGGTCCAGTCATATAAATATCGACACTGTGTATTTTCCCTTGTGCCCCCATCTCCTGCATAATGTCCTCTCCTAACCATCTCTGTACCCCCTGTAAGACCAGACTGACCCCATCCCATTGTCTCCTGACTTAGTGCACCCGCCACAGCTGGACATTAACCTAGTCTGATTAGTCAGGAGACGGCAACATTAATTTTTGATACACTGAGCCCACCTGAGAGATGGAATTCAATTACTCACATCCTCCTTACCCCTCCCCTCCGCCTCACCCCGTCACAGATTGTATTTCTCCTGCAGAACCTGTTGAAATTCACAGCCCTTATTCCTGCTGCTGACCCCCAGGATAATTAGGGTTAAATTGATAAGCTATCACCCCCTGACACGTTTTATCAGCGCGTGTTTGCACGAGAGGATACAATACAAAGCCAGAGAGCAATTTGTGCTCTGCTGTCAGTCTCTGGGCCCAGATAAAGGTGTTACAATTTAGATAACACGCTCTGTGTTCTCTCTGCCATTGTTGTTCAATTAGTGTTTCTATTCTCTCGCCCACCGTCCCCTCCTCCTCCTCATACCCTCAGCAGTATTTCACCTCATGCCATCTCATGATAATGATGCCCTGCTAAGTGTTGGAGGAGATAGGACAGTGTGAGCCTCTAACACAATGCTCTGCCATCCATCATTACACCGGCCCTGGGCTCACTTAAAGGAAGTGATAAGGGGGAGTGAGCATTTATCACTCCGAGCTGGGGTTATATCCTTTTACTGCCTCCCCTTATCTATGTTGTGTTATGTACCACATCATTTAGCTTATAGTGAGTAAAAGAGTGATAGAAGCCTCCATCGTACAGAATACAGTAAAAAAATAAAAAAATAAAAAAATAGATAATTTGTGTTTCCATTTGAATGTCTAAAAATAGGTAAACAATAAATCTGCTTAGAGTTCCTAGAAATACAGTTCTTGCACTGCACTCTGGGAAACTAGGCAGGGGCATGCAAATGAGTCCGCAATACATTTTTACCCTTTAATCCAATACCAATTTTACAAGGTTATTTTTAGCATAGGATGGATTTATACACAGATTAGGCAAATAGCCTTCCCCCAAAATCTAAGGCACAAGCTAGGAACTGGCCCCACACTGATGAGATCTGTTAGATTGTTAGAAGGTCTCCTAACTCGTGTATAATTATTATCATTAACCTTTATTTGTATCGCGCCAACACATTCTGCAGCGCTATACAGGGGATAAGGACAAGGAAGAATACAATGTTAACAAACTGCCGAAACATGGAGGGCCCTGTTTTGAGCTTAGAATCTTTGCAGGAAGTGCTTTTTTCCAAAGCACCCTACAAGATTGGAAACTCGCTATGCTATCAAGCTGTGTAATACAGCGTGTGTGTGCCTAAAAGGAGCCATGTATAAAGTGGTGTTGATTAAAGAGTGAAAATGCATTGTGGACTAGTTTGAATTTTCCCAGAGTGCAATATCTGTAGTTCTGGGAATTTTGAGCAGAAAATAATTTTTTACTTATTTTTAGAGATTCAAATGTGAACACAAATGTTCTATGTGGTGTTAGAATAGGTTACACCGGGATCTGTCAAAGAATGTTTAAAGGGCCACTGTGGTTTTGGTAAAAGCGTGACCCTGTTTGTGACGTATGTAACCAAATAACATAAACAAAAACATGTCAAGATGACTTTGATTGGGTCATAGGGACTTCCTTCTTCCATTTCTAGTCTAGCTTGATGGGGAGGGGTATCCTATGGAGACTAGATCTTTCATTAATGTCTATTGTCAAGTGCGCTATTTAGAGAGGCAGCTTTCAACAAAAGTGAATATAGATCTTATTTGTATCCATAGTTCCTCTCAGGTTTCTTTAAATATATTTGCATGGGAATATATTTTTATCTTTATTTGCTAAGCTATTTTATATTTAAAGCAAGGGTGATAAAATACTTGTTAATGGATGATTGATTGACTTTGCCTCGTGTATCATGGACAAAATCACACTTTGTCATATTTTTATACAATTTTCCTATTTTTAGAAAACAGGGATTTTCACAGTTTGTAGGAATAAGGTATTAGGTATAAATTTTAAATGCATAATTGAATATTTTAGATTACAATTTAATAATTAGCCATGTAAAAAAGAAAACGAGTGTGTCCCATCAATCATAATGTAATATTTTTATTATAAACAACCATGCATGTTTATAGTATTTTGTGAAGAACAAGATTTTATAGGTGAAGTGTTTTTCGAAAGTAAACAAAATACAACCTTTAATATCCTATGCAGTTAATGCAGTTAAAGCGTAGTGGGGGCCATTGCGTTGGTGTGTTACCTGTGTAGATGCTTTGGATGTAGGTTGTTGTTCGGTTGCATCTGATACGCTGTGACCTCATGGACGCAACACACCAGGAACATTTTTATGTGCATTGCCATACTGATCCATTTGGTTTTCATGGCAGAGATACTGGAGAGGGTTGCCAGTTCCTTCTCCAGTGGGCCACAGTATCAAAGTACTGACCAGGCACAACCCTGCTCGGCTTCAGGGTGGTGTGACCTCTTGGTTCCCTGACTTCAATCGAGCCCAAGTCACAGAGGTGAAAGCACCGAATCCTAACCACTGGACCACCAGGGAACCCTACGGTTTGCATTAAGTTATATATAAAATGGTTGTATTCAAAAGTAAAAAATACAATATCCCTAAGTTTTTAACTTTTTGTACATCCAAAATCTCCCAGTTGACAAATAAGATTAATAAACAAAGCAATGTATATAATAGTTATTAAACACAATGCTTTACTGTTAACACACATTTATTTTTTAATCAAAATGTAGTTCTTCAAAGTAGCAAACTGTAAATATGAGGTTTCAGTAGTTATTCAGCTTTTCTGCATACAAAGAGCCCCATTCAATTGAGCAATTTTGAGATCCGGTAGCCCGTAAGTGAGGTTGCAAGCTACTTTGCTATTCAATTGGCGTCTTTTTGCGGGCTCCGATCGACTTCCGAGTTACAGCCTTGAAAAAATGGCAATAGTTAAACTCGTAAATTGCAACCCTCCCGAAGCCTATGATCTCTCACTTTCGCAAGGCTAAAATCGTAAATCGCTATTCAATTGCTCAATTTCCCCAAGCCCGCAAATGTTTTCACACCGGTAAACAGCAAAGAAAGAGAAAGTCCAACATGTCCTATAGAGGACCCGCAAGGGGGTTAAACACCTATTCATAGCACTGTAAATGTTTATTATAAATTACTACCGCACTGTAAATAACGGGGAAAGCGATGACAGACATTAGAATTAATTGCACAACAGTCTCAAGCGCGCAAATCCGCAGGAAATAAAAGTTATTTTGATGTTTTATTTCGGGTTTAAATTGATCTCAGGTATTAATGATGATATCAGGCCACCCATATGGAGAAGAACAGTATTGGCAATCATTTTCATAATTCTTCATTTTTGCGGGTTTGCAAGTCTGATCGCATATCGAACCCCGAACCTAATTGAATGGCATGCAACCTCCATGTTTTACTGCCTTAATTCTGACAGTCTCATTTCCTGCTGGCTGATTCGAAATGAGATGTTACGGGCTTGCTTAATTGCTCATGTTCCTGCCCTGAAGTTCCATGAACCAGTGCATGGTTTACGGTTTTAGCTTTGGGCCCGCAGCTTGCGGCCTTGAGCAATTGAATAGCATCGCAATCGGAGACAATGGGAGCCCGCAACTCACTCGCATACATTCGTCTGTCTGCGATCGAGTTGCAAGGCTCGACTTGAATGGAGCCCAAAGGGTAGTTTGGGGGAAAACAAGCTTGTTTGTAAATATGTAATAAATGTAATATTATGAGCTGTGTGAGCCATTTTCAGTGAAAACCTTAATTGCAGCAGATTCTGCTTGTGACTGGGGGCTTCCATGTTATATTATACCTCTCGACCCTAGATCAGTTCTTGTTGACCAAAGATCCACCGATTTCAGAAGAACTAGATGTCTTGTTTACAAAAAGAAACAGGTTTTTATTTTTGTGATGGAATTGTAAATATATTAATATTAGATCGTTATTTACAGCTCCACACATTGCTTCATTTAAAAAGAAACTGATTGTACCAAAAAATAATCTAAATTGGCTCATAATATCTAGCAGCTTGTATATGTGTATAAAAAGCAGGTATGGCGATGGTTTAAAGTTCTGCTGTAGTTTGGTAAAAACTTCACATATTTGTGAATTCTATAACACAAAACCACAGTGGCAGCTCATCATGAGCATTTTGTGTCTTGGGTCTTCCATTTTTGATCTCTAGAACAATTCTGGTTAACCTGGAGCCTGAGGAGGAGGGTGGTTCTATTGTAAGTTGCACTTCCATTTAATCCTATTGTTACAGTCCACACCATTGCAGCAGTTTTTCAATAGAATTGAGTAGAGATCTGTATCAAGTATCTCTTCCAGGGCTAGCCCTGTTAGGAAAAAAAAGTGTCTTGTCATTAAAGAAAAAATATCTCAATTTAAAGAATGTATTTTTTTTAAATTGTATTTTTTGGTTAATATTTTTGTAAACATATTTGTACATTTTCTTCTCTTTTTTTTTATTGTCAATTATTATTATTATTATTATTATTATAATTTTAAAAATGCAGTTTTAATTTGAACCAGAGCTAGATTGGGAATTGAACCTTCATCTCCTCATACCTTCATGAAATCTGTGACCTTAATCTGAAGAAGGAACCTGAGTGTTTCATCAGTTATTGTTATTACTTGTTATAACTTATTACTGTTATTACTTATTGCAAAAGTACTTGTGCTCTTATCTTTTTATTTATTTATTTAAAAGCATTTTGCTGAAGAGTACCTAAAATTCCCACTTTATTTAATTGATAACGCCATCTTTAAAATGAGGTGGACACTCTATTTACCTGTCCAGTCATGTAATTTAGAAGCTATTCCATTTGAGATCACATGAACAGGGATAGCAAGAAGGTTTGGCCTATGACCTCGGTGGGTCCTCCTCCCTGGATACATTTTGTAATTTCTGCCGGCAACCTGCGGTTTTGGCGTCACAGGCGAGTATGAAAGTTTAAACCTATGATATATGAATGTACCATTATGAGTGCTATTGGTCCCCACTTCTCAGTTAGACCCATAGAGCCCACAGGGGGATGCGCTCATTTACACTGACGCTTAGTGACGACAACCAAGATTTTTATGGTATCTAAAATTTTACACCCCACTCACTCATTTAACCACAGTTGATCAAAGTTAGCCTTATTTCTTATTATTGATAATGGTATATATGGATGCGATTGTGAATTCCTTATGATTTCATTGTTATACAGAATTAAGATAGATTCATCATGCAAATTCAGATTGACAATTAAATACCGGCTTACCAGTACAATGAATGTAGAGGTGCCATCACGATGCTATCTAGTTTCTTAAAAACAAGCCACAATATTGTTGCACACTTAGGTTAAAATTATAATAAAATGGAAGGTGATACTTATCAGTATGCTAATTAGGATCCCCTTCCATACAAACATAGCGTTGGTAACAAGCAGCGAACTGCGGTACATATCGGTTTTGTTACTTCCTCATTATATATATTGATGATTCATGTTGTTTAATACACTACACTCCAGATCTGCACTTCTTGTAAGTTTTGTTTAACATCTAATACTGGACACCTAGTGGTGACACCATGGACATAATTATGATGTCTGTTCCGATTAGATTATAAATAGTTAGGCGTCCACTGCAATTTAATTTAATTTTTGTTTCGTTTAAGGCCCTGAAAAAGCCATTAGTATGGTGAAACGGTCGTTCGGCTTATTTTCAGGCACATCAAGGCCCCTTTTTTGCACAATTATGAACTAGTGAGGATCCCAAATTGGGCATTAGGGGATTTGTTCAACTTTTCTCTAATGTTACAACCTACAAGTTGAGTTTTTGAATAGTATGATATAGGGCTTTTTTTTAAAAGAATTTTAATGATCCTTTAATGTTTCATACTGAGGGTGCTACACATTTCTTTCAAAGACTGTGTTGGTAAAGTGATTATGAGAGTAATGTAGGATTAATCACTATAGCCTACTGGACAATTTTATTTTTGCAGTGCTTTCTACTTCCTTCTATCTATTGCAAGGGCGTTTAGCAAGATTTGGGGTATATCTTAGAGATCCTTCCAGGCCATAGGCCTAACCTTTCTTGCTATTCCTGTTTATGTGATCTCAAGTGTAATAGGCTCTAAATTACCTGACTGGACAGGTAAATAGAGTGTCTGTCTCAATTTAAAGATGGCGTTATCAATTAAAGATATATGCAAGTGAGCTGGATTATTAATGCATCTGATAGAGGAGAATTAGTAGTGTATGGGAAAAAAAATATTTGCATGGAAAAAATACCAAAATATTTAAACAGTTACCCTAAAGTTTGCTTAATTTCTTGCATTTGGAAACTGTTTTCTATCAATGCTGACACCCGCTGAAAATCCCAGGGAAAATTAGCATTCATAATACATTTTATATTTTTTGTCTGTGAGTTGAGCTGCTTCTTTCCTTTAGATTTCAATAATATCCAGAACAAGGTTTGTGTCCCTTCATTCACTGATTGATTGTTTTATCTACATCCCAGGTAAAACTTGCCCCAGTGATTTACCCCTGTAATCCCCCCCCCCCACCAGCCCCAGTGATTTACCCCATCACCTCTTCCAGCTTCATTGAATTGCCCCATCACATCTACCAGCCCTAGTAATTTTCCCCATTACCTCCCCCAGTGAATTGCCCCTGAGATCTCTCCCAGGCTTAGGGAATTGCATGCACTTACTCACACAGAAAAACATGAACAGAAAAAATTGCAGGTCATTGCAGGACCATAAATCAAGCATAAGACAAATTAGAATAGGAAGAATAAGCTGAAATGTTTGCTTTCAGTGCAATTATAATTTGTCAGAATTTATCAAGGAGAAAGTGTATGTCTAAAGAACAACTGTGTAACCGCTCAAACATTTTTACTTGAATGTCGATTTATGGTCCTTTAAGGATTCAGTGTAGCATCCTCATCTAGCTGGCTGCATACAGCATCGCTGATTGGCTGCAAAGCTGAGCATGCTCACATGGAAAGGGTACACTTTTACGAAAATTAACCCTCTCGGGAGCCTAGCTCAATCCGGGGGGTGTAAACATCATCTGCAACAGTTTTTTTTAATGCAAAGCTAAAAAACACATAGTGCATACAAATATATTTAATCCTACACTACTAATTCCCCTCTATCAGATGCATTCATAACACAGCTCACGTGCATATACCATTAAATAAAGTTGGAGTTTTAGGTACTCTTCAGTAATTTGTTCAAATTATTCATAAAGCACCCTAGGGCTATATTAAAAGCATTTTGCCAATTATTAAGTCACGTTTTGAAAAGAAAATACAAAAAATATGTCTCAAGAGTGGGCCTTTAAAAGGATATGGAAGGTTCCTGGATGTTACAAGGAATATTTTATTATTTTATTAAGATGTACTTAAAAAGCTCTATTTTTACTGCCTAAAATCATACAAATAGACCCTTTTTGGGGGTTGTCCCCTGTAGAATATGCAGACACAAACTTCTGCAGGGCTGGATGTGCAGTGTAGTGTCCTAGCCTATCGGGGACCTTGTCTCCACAGCATGTTGCAGAATGGTACTGCTCACTGATTGGTTAGTATGAGACACTGTGCTACAGAATCTGTGTATTCCTACAGGGACTATTTGCTTGATTTTAGACCCTAAAATCAGAGCTTATAAACACTTCTTAATAAAAATAATCTTGTTGTTTAGTCGTTCAGTCGCGTCCCACTCTTCATGACTCTATGGACCACAGCAAGTGCATCTCTCAGTCACTGCCCCTCTGAGCTCCATCAAGTTAATGTCCTCATCTATCCACCGCCGCCTCTGATGCCCTCTTCTTGTACCTTCAATCTTTCCCACCATCAGAGTCTTTTCTAGGGAATCCTGCGGTCTCATGATACGGCCAAAATATTTACATACAAGTAAATAGATATGCAGGGATATTATATACCTAATACAGAAACCTTCCATATTACTTTAAAGGCACCTCCAGCAGTATAAGGTTAATGAAGTGTTGGTCACTGTTCCTACTCCTAATCCTCATCTTATTTCTCTCTCTCCCGACAGGCTGCCCGGACAGTGTGAATATTTAGGATTGCAGGTCGCAGATTACTTCAAGCAGTGGATTAATCTGAAAAAGGTACTTTCTTTACCAAATCTCCTTTTCTTTAAGTGCTGGTGCCCTCGGGGAGGTGTCTCACAGTCAGGGTCATTTGCATGGAAATGAAGTGGGATTTTTCCCCTTGTCCCCGGGGGCCCGGCTGCTTTCCAAGCGCCCTCACATTGTGTGATGTTAATGGAATACGCTTGGAGAGCGCGTCCAGATGTGTAAAATGATGTTCAATATTAAAGTGTGTAATGTCCAGTTCAAATGAAATGCCTGTGAAGTGTTAACAGAAAAGTGTGTGTGTATATGTATATATGTATATATATATATATATATATATATAAAATATAGTTTATCTGTGTCTAGTAAAGAGTCTCTCTAGGCATTTGTTATTTCATATAATGTTTTTAAAGAAGATAACTTAAAGGGACTCCATCAACCCCAAAATCAAGTGGGGGGGGGGGGGGGGGGGGGGGGGTCATTGTTCATATGAAAAACTGGCTATATGTTGTATTATCTATATTTTTCTGAAGTGAATCTGTTCTGGGAAATTCCATGTTTGGTATTACTGCATATATATGAAAGTGAGCATTTCATGTATGTTTATTAGCTTCTTTGAAGTTCTAATTGTTTGTCTCTGTCGTGGCCAAAATAAAGACCTGCAATCAAGCACTCTGAGCCACGTATTAGCTTGCTGAGCCGCAAAAAACTATTCTAAATATTTCAGAAATTATTTACTATAGTGAAATCTGCTAGTACAATGTATATCCAGTTTTCAATGCTTTTTAAAATTAATTCAACTTCCTTTCATCTTAAAGGGATTCTGTCAGCCAAAAGGAACTCTTTTCTTTAGCCCTTATAATAATGTAAATAACTTCTTGTGTGTCTCACCCCAGACCCGGTATCTTTGTACCATGTTGTGTTGTATATTGTTGTTTCAGTCTCTGACCTGTTGTATCTGTTCTGTGTTAAATCAGCTGTGTTTATTGTGCTTGTTGGTCCAGATAAATGTCACAGACCCTGCTGAGAATCGTCTTCTATTGTTTTTCTTCTTTACATTCAAATAACTGACAAAAATATAATATTCTAATGTCAGGGTTGTTCAATAACAATGTTTTATCTGCACTAGTCTGGAAGTACATGTGCATAAGTCAAATTACCTACATAGTAAAGTGATATATAATTTGTGTTCACGTTGGAATGTCTAAAAATAAGGTAAAAAATATTTGCAAATATATATTATATGAATAACTGGTGAGTGAAAGTATTAGATAGTTAAGATTAAAACTTATATGTTTGACATAAATTATGTGAAAAGATCCTCCCTCCGTGATCAGCCACAAGAACATGCCCAGTTAGTGTATGTTAGAATAATAAGACTCCGTGACATATAAGCAACAGGGCATGCGCTTGTTGTGTATCACATGAGATAAATTATTACATTTAAAATAAGTTATGCTTAAAATGACAATATTTAAGAAATACAAAATTAATATTTCCATTCAACTTTTAATAACAATCAAACAGAAGGCGCTCATCGCGAGGCTCGCAAAAGAGGCTCCAGCAAGCTTTAAAAAAAGAAGAAAAGCCGCCATTTTTTTTCCAAGCCAAAAACTTGGAAGCCGTTGGGAGGCCGCAAAAAGACCCCAATTGAATATAAAATTAGCTACCAACCTCACTTAGAGGACTTTTCCTGAGGAAAATAGTGCATAAGTGAGGTTAAAGCTAGTTTTGCTATTCAATTGGTGTTTTTTGGGCGGCCTCCCAATGGCTGCCGAGTTACGGCCTTGAAAAAAAATGGCAGCATTAAACCTGTAAATGTTTGTTATGCCTGCAAGGCTTGGAGCAATATGGAGTTAAGCTTCAAGTCTTGTGGGCTTGAAAAAAGTTAAAGGTTTAACGCCGCCAATCACCCAAATGAGAGAGTAAAGGGGGCGGGGGGGTTGGGGGACGAGACAGGTGGGGGGGGGGGGTGTTAGAGAAACTGGACTGGGAGAGGGGGGAAAGAGACGCTGGGGAGGGAGAGGGGGGCAATGAGTCACAAAGTTTTGGGCTTGCGCATGCTGCGGCCTGCAATGAGCAGCGAAGGCGCTCATTGCAAGGTCTGCAAGTTAAAGGAGGGGAGAGCCTCGCATTGTGTAGCAAACGGCATTGCCAGGCTTCAAATTTTATTGCTGTCATTTTTGACGGGTAAGTCGCTAGTAAATATATAGTAGTACAAACAATAGATATAGTACATT
>CM050170.1:186567926-186722926 GCA_027410445.1 Discoglossus pictus | reverse complement strand
CATCATGCATCTGTCTCTCTCTTGTCTCACACCCCAACTTTACCTTTCACGTTGTTGGGGCTTCAACTCTGTTGCCCCAAAGTGTTTGTTAAACTAATAGGGCAGGAACCCGCACTAGATACAGTTAGGAGACCTAAAAGGTACTATGACAATATTCAGTACCCCTGCAACACCCAATACAAGTCATTGTAACAAACAGAGAAAGATGTGGGTTGATTTTGCACTGTTTGGTTATTATAATTTTTATAATTTCCCTGTATAGGAGAAGATATGTGTTTGTAATTGAAGCATGTAGAAACATATAACCTTTATTTCTTTGTTTAAAAACTACGGTAATTTCTTTATAAAAAGATATTGCCTTGAATACAAATAAAATAGAAGTTATAGTATGCCTATAAACTCCTGGGGGTAAACAATAATATTGTTGATCAATAATGATTTAGCATAGTAGTAAACGGGAGGCAAAATATAACAGGAAATAGGTGGCCATGAAGAGGTATAGTGTCTCAATAGATAACTTAGGTGTAAGTATATATAATAACGATAAAATGAATATGGATCACAAGTCTATAGTTAGTATGCGCTGATACGTGAGAAAACTTCATCCTTGGAATTCTCTAATAATGCTATACACACACACAAATATATACACTAAGGGCCTCATTCTATTATCGGCCGTAAAATGGCCGCAAGGCTGCGATTCCTTGCGGGGGTTCTGTTACCTCGCAATTCTATTAAACGGCCCCGCAAGGATCTCCTCTTACGGCCAGCCGTATATCTTGCAACAGGCCGTAAGCTCAGAAATCTTTAAAGTCAAAAATAAATTCAAGACGGCACTGTAAATCTCTGTAAATGCTAGGGATCATATTGGGGGACATGAGGATTAATAGCAACCCCCTCTCAAGCTTGCACATCAGCCCAAATCCGAGTTTACATTAACTGTTTATTTTCCGGCCGCAGCGTGGGTGGGTCTGAGGTGCTCAAAGCCCTCTGGACTTTTTACATGGAGTTTTGACATAAATTAAAAAATATGTTTTTTACGGATTTGAGTGTAGGGGAATGCTGTGCTATTTTTGCTAACACCTACAATCACTTTTTAGTCTCCTCAGAGTGCAGGATGGCTTTATTTTGGCTTTATAATGTGCTTAATTGGTGCTAGCGGGACCTTTTTCCTGCAAGTAAGCTTCGGCTCGGTTTTAGCCTTGCAGAGAGGGTTCCCGGAGCAATAGAATAGCAACCGGGCTTTTCTTGCGGCCGAAACTCTTGCGGCCGTTTTAGATGAAAGGCTTTCCTGCGGCGCGTGCGGCCGCAAGGGATAGCAAGGCGCCGGCCGCAAGCCTGCCGGAGTCCCCGGCCGGAGGGGAATAGAACAGCAGAATAGCTTGCGGCCGGTCCTTGCGGCCCCGCATCTCCTACGGCTGGTAATAGAATGAGGCCCTCATTGTTTACCCATCATAAATGACGAAATAAAATTACATGGGTCTCTATACCTCTACTCCCTCCCCTGTGTCTCTTTCCCCCCCTCTCTCCCTCCCCTTTGTCTCTTTCCCGCTTTTTCCCTCCCCTGTGTCTCTTTCCCGCTTTCTCCCTCCCCTCTCTTTCCCCCTCTCTCCCTCCTCTGTGTCTCTTTCCCCTTCCCTCCTTTATCTCTCCCCCTCCCTCCTTTGTGTCTCTTTCCCCCATCTCCCTCCCCTGTCACTTCCCCCATCTCCCTCCCCTGTGTCTCTCCTCCCCTGTGTCTTTCGCCCCGCTCCTTCCCCTGTGTCTTTCCCCCATCTCCTTCCCCTGTGTCTCTTCCACCCTCTCCCTCCCCTGTGTCTCTTTCCCCCTCTGTCTCTCTTTCCGCCATCCTCCCTTCCCTGTGTCTCCTTCCCCCCTTCCCCCTCTGACCCCACCCCCACCGGCACCGCGCTGTGTGCATGATCGGCTAGCACGAAATCCGTACAAATAGTTTCTATAGTGCGCATGCACTCCCACTGGAGCGTTACGCACTTTTTAGAAACTATATTCGTGGTATATGTCACATATATAGTTGTGGACCAAGAACGCTGTTCATAATATTTGCGATGTTGCTCATGCACTTGTGTCCCTCGTGAGCCGTGTACGGAGCTCATCTGCGAAGCGAGGACTTAGGCTGGATGAGCCGCGCAGCACTTTGGCTGCAATGAGGGCCACAGAGCACTTGGGCTGCATTGTGAGGGGCGCAACTGCGAGCCAAGCGAGTAACTCTAAAAACAAAAAAAATGAACAAATATAATAACACACTCACACACAGGACAGGGGGAGAGCCAGGAAGCCTGGAAGTGAGGCTACAAGCGATTTTGAGCCATATCTGTGGGTTTTCGTCAATCCAATATCGGCTAAGCGAGGCAAATAATGGAGGACGAAAAACTAAAAAAAATCTGAAACTGCATGAAAACAAGGCTGAGCAAAGCCAGGCACACGGGACTTAGAAAATACACGACTGCAATGACCGTAACACTTACACGAACAATGCCCGGCATTTCAGCGCATAACACGGAAGCATTCAGCAGACACACAGAGGGCAAACGCACAGGAAAGGGACAGGGGGGAGATGGTGGAAAGAGCCACATGGCATTCCCAAGCACAAAACTTGCAGGTTAACAAAACCTGCAATGAGCGGCCCATACAGTAGGTGGGAGGAAAGGCGCTCATTGTGAGCCACAAGATGAGTGCCAAAGGCGCTCATCACGGGACTCACAATGAGCACCGTGAGCGGGAGAGGCTTGCAATGAGCCCCAGTAGCTCATGCACACCGTTTTTCTATTGGTACTAGATGTACAAGTCAATTGCAGACTGTTTTTCAACTTCAGACTGTGATTGGTTAGTACATCTGTCATGACTTGTGATTTTGGGACCCCCCTGAACCCCACAAGCAACCCTGTTATTTGTGACTTTGGCACACTGGGTTGCTAATACCCAAGACTATTAAAATGAACATGAGACTTGTTGTAAGGACTGTGATATATTGTTTTTGTGTGTAGTGTAGTGTGGGCCACAATAATGAATGTTGGAGTTACTAGATGACCATATATATGCAGTGTAATAATGTTAACACTTTCTGCCATATTTTGTTAGTGATGCAGCAAAGGATTAAAGTAAAGGTTTCCGCAAGATAGTCATAAAGTGATACGCTTCACCTAACCGCAAAACACAGGCCTGGGCTATGAAGTGACCTATCCAGTAAAATCAGACCCCCTCATACAGGGAGGGAAATTAGGAACCGGTGGGAATTCTACTGGATCTGTATCGTGACACCAGGCCTCTCTGTGGGTCTCCAGGACCGAACTTGCCTAGGGAACTTGGCTTGCTGAGAATTACATTGCCTGCTCCTTAGAAAATCATTTTATGCAGCTTTGGCCATTTGTCTCTGCCTCCCACTATTATAAATATTGCAACCTCGTTATCTTTTAAAAAATCCTTGCATGTTTATACAATGTAACGCTGGTCTCGGTGCCAAACTTGTAGAACAATAGGATTATTTTTTATTATGACACAATGAATAAAGAAGAATATCTTTTAAATCTCCCTTTTTCTCCCTCCCACTTTAGCTCGGGGATTTATCTAATATTTAGAACATGTTTCACATTATGTTTAATTATCCTAACTTCTAATAAATATCCATTAGCGTGTAATTAACATTAAAATAATTGAATGCGCCCCCATGGCATTGACGGCTCTTTAAATGTTTTAAGCACGCTACGTTTCACTTATTTTTGTTCCCAATTCTTTTTGCCGTTTGATATCTGATGTTTATAGAAGATGATCGCGCAGACTTTGTTCTTTTACCGTCTGATTCTAAGTGGTTGCGTTTTGTGACCTGGGGAGCTTTGCTTACTGAATCCTCCTTTATTAGATAATCACGAAGCCTTTCATATGGTTGCATTACAGGCCCTGGCATACCGTTAATGCCAACTGAAAACTTAATTATTTTAGTCAGACTTCTAGATTAATAGATTTATTCAACAATTTGTTTAAAATTAGAGTATGTAGTGGAGGAGGCGTTTCTCCAAATGGATACTCTGAACACTCTCCTTGCTGGGAGGAGTGTTCTGCTTCTATAATGAGTTTCAAATGCTTTCTGGTCCCCTGGATTCATTCATATCGATATAACTAGACATTCAGCCCTATTATATTCCCTCCACGTGTAAAACCGTAGCCCATCTATTAAATTGGCCCTGTTAAGCAACCCGCTACAGATCTGCGGGTTACAGGCGGGAGAACCCTACAGGAAGTCTAAATTTGAACTCCGCGTCCGCAAATCCTTTGATCTGTCAAGCGCGTAACTGTTACGTTCAAAAAACACTATTAAATTGCTAATTGCGAATCAACTGGTGTTCAAACCCGTAACCCGCAAATGGAGCCAAAAAGCCAACGGGTACTAGACGCAAGGGGGTTAAAGTCCTGTGCGTAGCGCTGTAAATGCAAATATACACACACTACTGTACTTATAATTAAAGGGAAAGTGATGTTAGGTATTAGAATTAATTACACATCATTCTCAAGCTCGCAAATCGGCCCCCAAAAATACTTTATTTCATGTGTAATTGCAGTGTTTTATCGATCCCGGTAATCAATGTGTTAATACATATAATGGAACTCGCATGGCCTTGCATATCATATTTACTGATTTGTTAATATTACATTATTTCTGTAATGCGCGTCATAACCCGTAATTGAAGCCCGTAAGACTTTGAAATCTAACTTCCATTTTTCACTGAAAAGAGAAGAGATAGGGGAGTGAGAGGAGGGGAAAGAGACACGGGAGGGAGAGGAGGGGGGAAGATGCACTGGGGAGGGAAATGGGGGAGGGAAGAGACAGGAGGGGGGGGACCGGGGAAAGAGACGCATGTGAGGGAGAGGGGGAAAAGAGACACAGGAGGGAAACGGACACAGGGGAGGGGGAGGTAGAGGGGGTAAAAACACATGGTGGGGGAAGGAGACACAAGAGTGGGAGAGGAGGGGGAAAGGAGACACAACGAAGGGAGAGGAGGGGGAAAGGAGACACAAGGAAGGAAGGAGACACAAGGGTGGGAGAGGAGGGGGAAAGGAGACACAAGGAAGGGAGAGGAGGGGGAAATGAGACACAAGGAAGGAAGTAGACAGGGGGAGAGACTCGCAATGAGCGCCAAAGGCGCTCATCGCAAGGCCAGTAAAGTAGAGGGGGAGAGGTTCCCATTGCCACGCTTTACTTTTTATTGCTGTCATTTTTGATGGGCAAGTTGCTAGTATATATATATATATATATATATATATATATATATATATATATATATATATATATATATATATATAGTAGACTCAGTTAACCAGCATTTAAGCAACCAGAACTCTCAAGTGACCAGAAAAAAAAATGGAATACTGTACTTTAAATAAAAAAATAGTTTTACAGGGCTCAACAAATGCCAGGAGCCAGGTTGTGATGCCACAAAATGCTTACAGGCACATATATATCATCCACTTTATGTCTCTGCAATTCAGTGTTACCTGGAAGCAGACAGGCGTGAGTGACTGAGCCAGGGCAGTGTTGGCGTTACATTCCCCGGGTTCAGCACAGCATCCTCCAGCTGAATGTACCTGTGTGTAAGTGAGGAGTGAAAACTGCTGCTGCTAGAACAGCCCTCACTGACAAATATAATTAGCAGAGCATCCTATGTGCAGCTAATCTAGGCCTCTTGTAATAGCAACTCTCAAGCAACCAGAAACTACATTTATCCGGCATCTACCAATCCCCATGGGTGCCGGATGTAAATATATATATATATATATATATATATATATATATATATATATAATATAAAAATAATAAATTAAATAAGAAAAAAAAATAATAATAAAAAGAAAAAGTGTGTGTATATGTATGTGTGTATATATGTATGTATATATATATATATATATATATATATATATATATATATATATATATATATATATATATAGTACAAATAATGAATAGTACATTAGTGATTCTATTTGAATGTCTAAACATTGTTATGCATTGCACTCTGGGAAAACTGTGCAGAACATGCAAATGAGACCACAATGCACACTCCATAACCACTATATACATGGCTCCTTTTAGGCTTATGCTTACTGTATTTTCCAGTTTTAGGCATAGCAACA
This sequence comes from Discoglossus pictus, assembly GCA_027410445.1. Lineage (NCBI taxonomy): Eukaryota > Metazoa > Chordata > Amphibia > Anura > Alytidae > Discoglossus > Discoglossus pictus. The sequence goes on along the minus strand of CM050170.1, from coordinate 186,716,782 downwards.
GATGGATTATTCACAAGCCAGGTCACTTACCCACATACAGATATATATATATATATATATATATATATATATATATATATATATATATATATATATATATATTCTGCTCACTGACCAGGGGCCCATGAAAGGGTTACAATTGTCTGATTCTATGGAAGTAGATTATTCTAAATTGGCCGCAGTTTTAGTTACACAGTTATATGAAGGAAATACAAGTGAAGGTGTAACAGGAGGCCCTGCTGTGATGTGCTTTATTGGATCCTGTAATGAGCCATAAATCCAGTGTCCTGATTCAGTCCATTATTAATTGAGTCCGAAAGATGAATCTCAGCTTCTGTGTCCCTTTGTCCTGGGAATGCTTAACATTCAAAAGCACCACTGCAGTTGAAGAAAAACACGCCCGTTTGTCAGGTACGCACCAAACTAACACTATTAGCAGCTGTGTAAGCCGTGGACATCAAAAATTGTGATTTTCACAATGTTTATGAGTGGAGAAATCAATTTTGTGTTTGTTTTTATCAAATCCGGAGAACTGGATGATGGGGGTGTTTGTTTGTAGTTATCAGTGGAGGAAGGAGCAGACAGAACTCCAGATAATTATTTGATGATAAGATTAAAATTGACGCCACACTGCTTCTCCATCACCGGTCTAGCAGCAGATGTCTTGCATCTTTCAATGCAGCTGCAATACAATCAATATTTGAAGAAAATAAGTTCAATGTAGCTCTTATTTGAAGTTAGTATTGTAGCTTCCAGCAGATGTGCTTCTCTCCACTCCTTTGGTCCTGGTGCAGAAAGCCACTGTAGGGGAGATGGAGACACAATAAATACTCCTATAAGGACAGCCTTCTGGGCGGATCTTCTCCCATCCTCTGGGGTGGAAAGAAGCAGATCTGCTCAAGTTCAAAAACAAACGTTTTTAAAGCTAAAAGCTGCAATTCATTTATTTTGTTCAACCACTGATTTTAATGCTGATTGTAATTAAATAAACAAATAAAACCGTATGATCTCTACAGCTGTGCTAGGGCCTCATTCAATTAAGGGCAGCAAATCTGGGATTCCTTACGGCCCCGCGTAGCACTACGTCTACGCTGGTATTCAATTGAGCGGCGCCGCAAGGTGGTCCCTGTTCCGAATATTGCTGCCACGAAAGATAAAAGACTTTGACGGAAGTAAGCTGCGATTTAGCAAATCGCAAGGGATGGTAGCTCGAGGCTCGCAAGCCGATCGGTGGCCCCAAAGGTAAGCCAATTAAATGGCTACGTAGCTTGCGGCCCCAAAGCTCGAAATTGTAGCAATTGAATGAGGCCCCTAGTTACTAGGGGCTACTTTCCAAGATGACCCAGTCTGTCATTGCTCTAAGATATATCATGTAGTTTCCACTATACAGAACTTCAAGTCACAGCTGATGCAGCAGATACCAAGCAGTTACTTTTGGTTGGATGTTCAAATTCTGAACATGTTTAAAAATAACCAAATGGGCTTTTCTGATTGGTAACATTGTTCCTGGTAAAATGCTAGAGATTTGAAGTTCTGTTTTTGCTGCCTAAAGTTTAACAAATTGGGTCTGCCACCTGCAGCCCATGAAGACACAGACACTGTAGTGCTGGGTGTAAAGTGCTTTATACCAATCAGTGACTATCTCTCAGCAACATTCTGCAATGTGCTGCTAAGAAGTGGTCCCTGATAGGCTAGGACATTACACTGCGCATCCAGCCTTACAGAGTCTGTGTCTGTATACAATGCCGTACAGGGACTATTGATATTAGGCAGTAAACTTAGAGCTTATAAGCACTTCTTATAAAATAAAGGGCCCCCTGGTGGTCCAGTGGTTGGGATTAAGTGCTTTCTCCGCTGAAATATAGGCTTGATTCCAGTCAGAGAACCAAGAGCTCACACCACTCTGAAGCCATGCAGTCAGTACTTGGAAGGGAGACCACCTAGGAATACCAGGAGCTGTGGGCCACTGGAGAAAGAACTGTCAACCCACTCCAGTATCTCTGTCATGAATACCAAGTGGATCAGCATGACCATGGACATAAAGATGTGTCTGGTGTTTTACGGTCCATGAGGTCACGGAGAGTCAGACATGACTGAGCGACAGCACAACAACAATAAAATAAAGTACATAAAAGTAAATAGAGACACAGTCATATTATATATCTAGTATCATCCAGTAATCTTCCATGTCCCTTTAAGGAGGTTGCCCCCGTTTGCAGTAGTAAGGAAGCAGCATCTTAGTATTATGTGAAGGACGTTCTGGAGGAACCTCACGCTTTATAGATACTTCATTCATAACCATTCAGTCTGTAACAGTGTCACATCAAAGTGCAGAGCTTGAAGCTCAGATTTATAGCCGCCATTTCTATAATTCACATATGTAACGCGCTGTGAATAGATCTGACTCTCGGCTTCTGTTTGTCGGGTTATTTATTATTGGTATTTGCTGCCACATTTTTGATGTCACATATAATCTGCCTACATTGCATAGTTGGGCGCCATAACACGGGATCCGGCGAGCGATACAATAATTCTTATTCTAATCAAGTTGTGACACCCGTCTTTTGGCTTAAAGTACTTCATTTGTTGCTTTTATAGCTGAATGAAATATATATGAGTGTAATAAAAAGTCTGTAGAGGCTGCGACGGCCGGATGAAGTCTTGATTTCCGAGTCTTGTCTTTGTCCATGGAATGGGCTTCAGTCGGGCTATGGTAGACACAACCTAGCTGTAGGGATTCTGAATGACAAACCCCAACACCTTACGTTATATTTTATTTTTATTTTATATATATATTTTTTATATTTTTTTATAATTTTTTTTTAATATATTTATACTTTTTTATATATTTATATATATTTATAAATAGTAAATTAAATTATCATAAATGTGTGTGTGTATGTATATGTATATGTATATGTATATGTATATATATATATATATATATATATATATATATATATATATATATATATATATATATATATATATACACACACACACAACAAATACATTTGTAAGCTCATCTCCATGTCTAAAAGGTGGGGACATGCAAATGAGAAGACAAGGTACATTGTCCTCTCATTTGCATGTCCCCGCCTTTTAGACATGGATATAAGCTTACAAATGTATTTGTCTGTACTCTGTATGGTGGAGAACTTGTCTTACGCTCACCATACACTTAATTGATACATATATATATATATATATATATATATATATATATATATATATATATATATATATATATATATATATATATATTTTTTTTTTTTTTTTTTTTTTTTTTTTTTATTGATATATAATAGCTATATTTAATATTGAATGGCCACTGTAGTCATATATTTAAATAATGCTCTTTGGAAGAATTACACTGGAAAATAGCCTACATTTTTTTCCAATGTAAAGTAACTTTTTATTTTTATTTTATTTTTTTACTTTGATTCCTTATTTACTGCTTTGGTTTCTGCTGATCATAATGTGATATCTACATCTGCCAGTCATTTCAGAAGGAGTTAAAGGGCCACTGTATCCCTATATTTAAAATGCACACTTTCAAAGAACTATGCTTAAAAATAGCGTAAATGTTTTTTAATATATATATATAAAAAAAAAATTCAGCTTCAAATTTGTTACATTTTTATATGAAAATTAGGGTTCTACGGAATCCAACATTTTAATTTCTGCTGATCAACTTCTTGAGGTGTGAGAAAACATTGATTGCACAGGACGTTTCATCTACACAGTGTGAATTTGGCATCTACAGGTAACTGTGGTGTATATCCATAATGGAGAGCTTATTAGATTACAAGAACATACCTTGAGAAAGTAAAACACAGGATCAGCTGAATAAAGAAAACAGAAGCCTACTGTAATAAATGATTGCTTATACAAGTAAAAAATTTAATTAAAGAATATATAAAACATTTAAATCAAAAGTGTTGTATTTACTAAAGTCATTTTGCCCTTTGCCAAGTTCAGAAGAAATCGCCCACACTGGCCCTTTAAGTGTTATTACAAGCTTTTCTCAACGAGCTCTTTATCTATGACAGCGGCTTCGGGTCTGGACCACACTTACTGTATCACTAAAATTGCAGGAAATGGCCTGTCATTGCAAGGATTCTACAGATGTATGTATTATATATTTTTTTACACAAAATTGACCACTCTAATCTCCAATACATAAGAAACTGAATCTTCACATTTTTATTCCTGAAAAGGGAAAATGAGAGTTGTCAGGACATGATGGGTCAGCTCCCAGCGCTTGGAGCGGTCACTGAGCGGTGTTAGCAGTCTTGGACACAAATGTGTTACAGCCGTTCACTAAGATTGCAGCAATTTGTACAAGATGTCTGTGTTTGAGACATAGATACAAGTATTATGGAGATACTGCTCGCTTGTGGCCTCTCAGATATACGTCAGAACAGACACTACACTGGCCTCTCTACATACACTAAAGATGGAGGATTATCTAATCGCAATAGGAGAGCAGCCTCGCTTATGTCACTTGTGAGAAATATCTGGTAGTATATCAGTCGGAAATCAGCCAATAGAGAGATCCAGCCCTGAAATACCAGGCAATTCTACCTTGAACAGGAGAAACCGTAATCCCCAGACATGCAGGAATACCCCATTTAGAGCGGTATATGCGTTCCTGCATACAAAAAACACGCTAAACAGGGCAATCTATCGCCAAATTGCTGAACAGTACTATGGCGAAAAAAGGACGCTAAGTGATTTAAATGCCTGCAACGCGATTTTGAGCTCTATCACAAGATTTAGTGCTCTACGGGGATTGGGAGCAGAAAGAGCGCTATCGTGAAACGGCAGCGGGTAGTGCAAACCAGGGTATATCTGTAGGTTTTGGTCTTAGTTGCGCATCTCTCTAAGTTACTTTTCTGAGCCCTTTCCCTTTTGTTCAAATGTAAGCTGCAATATCAGTATTGTCTCTGACTCGACAAAGAGAGTAACACTCTCGAAAGCTCGTCATGAAACCTATTAATATGTTTGTCCAATAAAAAAGGTATCACTATATACTGCAATACTCTGATTATTCATCTATATTTACATACATACACACTTACTATTCACTGTGCAGTGAGGGGGTTGGGGGGACAGAGAGGGCACAGAGAGAGAGGGTACCCAGAGAGACAGAGGGCAAAGAAAAGAGAAGGTACAGAGAGAGACAGAGGGCACAGAGAGAGGGCGCACAGAGAGACATAGGGCACAGAGAGAGAAGCTACAGAGAGAGAGACAGAGTGCACCGAGAGAGAGAGGGTGCTCAGAGAGACAGAGGGCAAAGAGAGAGAAGGTACCCAGAGAGACAGAGGACACATAGAGAGAGAAGGTACCCAGAGAGACAGAGGGCACAGAGACAGAAGATACAGAGAGAGACAGAGTGCAACGAGAGAGAGAGGGTGCTCAGAGAGAGACAGCATTGAAGATAACATATGATATGACAGGCAAGTTACATATATATATATAATTTTTTTGTAAATATATTATGAATGCCACCTGCTTCTATGTGGGGTTTCTTGGGCTTGGATTTAATTTATCCAACAAATCCCCCTTACTTCCTTCTTCCCTCCTTACACGCCCCTCATGTTCTAGCTCTCAGAAAGTAATGAAACAAAGACAATTGATACTTTTGTACATTAACATTACTGAAAATTGTGATTCTTCTCAAAAAACTGTTTTAGTTCCAAATCGTACACCGCTGCTAATCATGTTGGCTGGTTACATACTTCACAAAACATGCCGTTATTCTTTTTGTTAAATGCATTAGATTGCTTCGTTATTATTTTATGCTTTTTCCCCTCATTTTACCTGGTTTCCAGAGAATAACTTTTTTACACCACAAGTGAGCAGAGAGCACATTAAACTAGAAATGCCGCAAAACAGCATCTCCGGGCCGACCTTTATGCCTCTGCACCGGGCTCTTCCTCTTGTACTTCATGGTCTATGAAAAAAATAAATATTAATCTTTACTCCTGAAGGCATTACCTTGACTCAGACCTTTTATATTCAGCTAGTTACACATTTGTGATATATTACCTCTGTATAAAATTGTAATCTTACAGAGGAGCGGCTTATTGCAGTGAAAGGGGAGCTGCTATCTTTATTATCATTCTTCTTTTATGAGTTTTCTTTATTATTCTTTTATTAAATAAGTAACGGCTCTCAACAAAGTATAACTGGGCGGCATATTTTAATGGACAATACAAAATATATATGCTTGATAAACGAGTTTATCTAAGGTCATAATTAAGCAGGGAGAGGACATAAAGCTAGTTATTAGCGAGAATGTATATATATAAATATATATATATATATATATATATATATACATTATACATATATACATGTTGGAAACCAGCACTATGTACATTTGATTTTAAGCTCAAAAATAGAATCATCCATTCTTTGTAAGGTGCAAATTTTATTTTTACCACTGTATAGCCCTACGGAATATGTTGGCGCATCACAAATAAACATAATAATAATAATAATATATATATATATATATATATATATATATATATATATATATATAGTAAAACCCCTGTTATCCGGCACCCACGGGACTCCCAATTGCTGGATAACTGAAGTTGCCTGTTAATCGTGAGACCCCAATTTTAAGGGACCCTTAAACCCCCCAAAATGCCTTTAAAGTGGCATTAGCACCTAAAATGGGCCATTTAGGGCCCCAAAAAACAATTAGGAAACAAGATAGCATTTTTATTTTGCAGTCTCGAACTGCCGGATAGTGCCGGTTTAGCTGGAGTTTTTGGAATTTGGAGAATTGATGCCAATGTCGGTTGCTTGAGAGTCCCGGTTAACCAGGATTCAACTGTATATATCTATGTATGTACATCTGTTGGGTCCTGGAGGCATCCATAATATTGTGCTGATTCTTGTGTGTTTGAGATTGAGTTTACATTTCTGGAAATATGGGATTTGCAACTAAATATTATTAACTTTTATTTGTATCGCGCCAACATATTCCGTAGCGCTGTACAGGGGAGAAGAACAAGGAAATATACAATAATGACTACAAACAGCTGTTTTGAGCTTCAAGTCTTGTAAGAAGTGCTTTTTCCCAAAGTACCCCACAAGATTAGACACTCGCCACTTACAATCTAAACTAATGATGCAAGCTGTCAGCTTCTGTGGAGGGGAACCTTGTTAAAGTCAGTGAAATGCATTTATTTTACAAATCCTCCCCACCCTTCCACGAATAGATAAAAACATACCCCTTGTGCTATAACTGTCAGGCATTGATTAATTAAAGACAAGATGAAGCCTTCTTTGCATAAACTAAGTCTTCAAAAATTCTAATTTTCCCTAGAAAATGTACACAGCTGCTATTGTTATTATTTTGTGACATTCTTCACAAATGTGCAGTACTTCTTGAACTACAATAGTCCTATAAAGCTATGTGTACTAAAAAAAAAAGAGGTGGTGCTTTGATGCTGGAGGGTGGTGGTCTTGGTGATGTGAGGAGCAAGTCACCTATAAGTGTATACATGAGATTTATATTCAGTAGGTGGAATGGGCTAGGGTAATTATCCTAAATGTGATGTGCAATGTGAGGGCCCAATTTGTAGCCGGGTACCCCAGAACATTCCGGAAGACTCTATATATGATATACTCAAATGTCACTCATCTCCTGATAACTATTGATACAACGAGGAGCTCTTTAAATAATGGCTAATAAACTGTGAAAGACAAAGGGGAGTTTTGCTAATGTGAATACAAACTAGTGACGGTCATCCTCCTTAATTCCTACAGGTTTCTCTGTGGCACCTACCTTTCCTGTCTCTGCTCAGAGTATTTGGGTGCACCCATACTGCTTTATAGTCTATAAGTCTCACTTGCATGTTCTACCACATGTATACTTGTGTGAACTGGAAGCCAAGGAGATGCTATGTGCACAACAATTATCACCTATTTTGGTGCCAGTAAATGAGCATCAGTGGTCAGTTGTTGAGCCCTAGAGCTACAACTTAACATTACTTATTCCTGGACTGCCGCTTTGTATCTGACCTTTGGCTAGCTTACTGGACCATGTGTATTTCTGCTTGACCTGATATTTATTGACCTCGGCTATGGTTGTATACTTTTCTCCCTGCAACGTTTTGCTTTATTGTTGGACATCCCTAACTTCTGGCACCTGACCCTAGCCATTTTCTCTCAATTCTTCCTGATCTCTGCTACTTGGATCTCTCTTATCTAATGCCTGCTTTGACTACTGGACTATAGCTTTTGCCTCTGGCCCCTTCTTGGATTATACTCTGTTATGCCCCATCCATGCTGCTGTGCTCCACTTTCTTGTCCACCATTAACAGTAGGATATTACTTTGTGCGTGGCTATTAATTACTGCAGTTGAGCAACTCATAGCAGAAATGTCAGACAAATCGTGGCCTACTGGAGAAGGAAATGGCAACCAACTCCAGCATATTTTCCAACAAAAACTTATAAGTACAACCAGACACAAGATGCTAGTCCACAGGTCACTGAATGACTAAACCACAAAGAAACCAGCACTAGTATTTTGCAGTGTTTATTCTAGTTGATTTTCTGCTACATATTTTAATAATTGGAGAGGAGATGGGGGGCAGAGTGAGAATACAGGAACATCATATGGAACTAACCGTGTGATTATTTTTTGTTTTGTTAATCCCTTATCTGATAGAGGTCTCTTCAGTATTACAGGGGTTAATGAAATGGACTTAAAGGATCAATCGCTTCTTTCTGTAACACTGAACGGATGCCAAGTGTTCGAACCAAGAATAGAAAAACACCAGGTCACTGACCTTGTATAGATATGTTGAGTCTCTGATGTTACCCTATACTACTGACCCTATACACTAACCCTGACCTTATTAGTAACCGATTTAGTGGGTTTTGTGTCTTTTTTGTATTACGAAATCATTCTGATCAGATGGGTGTCTATTGCACCAACATAAATTCAGATTGCCCATGCGTATAGTAGTATATAGTATAGGAGTTACTAAAAAGTAAAGATGTATTACTATCAACAAAGTAAGTTAGAACTATGGTATTCCCAGTAGTAACATCTGGATATGAGAGCTGGCCCATAAAGAATGCTTAGAATTGACACCTTTGAATTGTGGTGTTTACGGAAACTGCTTAGAGTCCCTTGGACTGCTAGAAGATCTAATAAATCAACATTACAGGAAATTAAACTAAACTGTTTACTGGAAGGTTTGATCATGAGGCTGAAGCTCAAATATTTTGGCCATATCATGAGAAGGCAGGATTCACTACAGAAGGCTCTGATCCTGGGAAAGATTGAAGGGAGATGAAGAGGTGTGTGACAGGTGGAGATGGATAGATGAGGCCATTGAAGCAATGAACATTAGCTTAATGGAGCTCAGAGGGACATTGGCTGTGATATATGTTCCTGGTGTGCTGCGGACCATAGGGTCAGATAGTGTCGGACGCAACTGAACAACTCAACAACAAAAATATAGGACAGTCATGTCCCATATAGTGTTGTCCATGGTACCACCAAGATTTCTTACATTGTGTTTGTAATGGGCCAATTAGACTGTATCCTGTGGGTAAACAAAATTCAGGTCAGTGCGGTCTATGGGACCTCCAAACACCAGTGCTTAATATGCGTCCCAGACTGGTAAATGTGCATTTGATAATCTAAGTACTTTCAATTTGGTTTATACCCAAAGAGCCCACAGTCTCTTATTTATTTAAATGTACTAGCGACTTGCCCGTCAAAAATGGTGGGGCAATAAAATTGTAAGGCAGGTAATGCTGTTTGCCACGGACATTCATTTTTTTGTTTGTTTGAGATCCTTCGGTGCTCATTTTGGAAAAGCTGTATGTGCTTGGTGGTGTTGTGCGGCTTTAGGGTCGTGTAGCCTCGTTTTCTTTTCTTTTTTTCGGCGGCCATTTTTTTTCTCGCTTATGGGATTTTTGTGTGTCTAAACTCTATAATTTGGACTTAAATTGAGGTGTAACTTCAGTTGCAGAGGTCCTGGGTGCCCCCCCCCCCCCCTTGCTTGTGGGTAAGCTTTTTATGCCATTTTTGTGTGTATTTATTGTTTTTTTAATGTTTTCAGCTCCGCACAGTTTGTCCATTAAGGTTGTATTTTTGCAAGTTCGTAATTGTTTTTTTCTATGTCCCGCGGCTCTTATTTTTTTGTGTAAGTTTGTATTTAGTCATTGCGTGTTAGATATATTTTGTCAAAGTCACGCTTCTGTGGGTGTTTGTAATGGCTTGTGAGGCGCCGTAGAGCCTCCACCTCTGCAAATGCGGCCCCTCGCTTCACGAGGGTCCGCATTTGCGGCCTGCAATGAGCCTTCGGCGTTGTAGCCTCCACCTTCCGCAAATGCGGCCCCTCGCTTCACGGGGGTCCGCATTTGCGGCTCGAACTGCGTCCCTTGCTTTGCCAGGGACGCAGTTCTTGCGAGCTCGCTTTGCAAGCTCGCAAAGCGCGACAATGATTTGTAGTTTGACAACTATTATATGTGATATCTTAGTAGCCCATAACATTTTTTTCCTGATCACTGTGTACTGCTAATCTATACGCCATCTTGATTCTTTTTTCGTGCCAATTAGTAATTACGGGATGAAGCCGTTATTCATATTATAATACAGCAATCACAGTATAAATATGAGCAAGACCCAAACTTTCACATGCCTGTACTCATTCTTGAAAAGGTAAAGAAAAAAACAACATTACAGGCTGTATAAAAAGTCTTGTTAAAGGCAGTATATTAAAAAAATAGTTTAGAGAGGAAATTTCACCTTTAGAACAATTTGTTATCCTGGTAATTATTTAAATGTAGTTTCTGGATTTTTCCCCCTTTCTGAAAATTATTGTAATCTATTCACTCGTTTAATGAACACGTAGGTGAATATGTAATAATCTACATAAATTCTTGTTTATTGGTGCCCTGAAGGTTTACTTTTCTTTTGCTCTTACATAGACCACCATTTTTTTGCGCGTTGGAAGCCGTTCACGTTCCTGGTAAATATATAGCCTCCGAAAAAAAGTACAACAAGATGATGTTTGTTCTGCCTAATTATCAGAAGTGTGACTTTACGAGGATAGCTGCACATTATACTTTTATTGTGGTGTAATTATACCGGCTGCCTGTGGTCTGTGTCATAAAAGGAGAAAAAAATAGCTCATTATCTTTCCAAAGAAATCTTTTTCCTCCTGTTTTTATTGTGGTTATTTTTTTTCCTTTCTCTTTTGTTTTAATTTAAGTTGTCTTCTGCATTAAAAAAATGAGGGTGGTCTGTTAACCAATTTGCTGCCAACATCCTGTCTGCATAGGAATTTGATATAATGGGACCAGTGTGGTCAGTTTTTGTTCGGTATATTTTATATTACAAAGCTTGATCATGGGAGAAATCAGAAAAAAAAATTATAGGCATATCTAAGTTTTCTGGATTATGAGTGCATCTGATAGAGGAGAATCAGTAGTGTATGCAAACATTTTTTGCGTGAAGAAATACCAAAATAAACATTTAAACCCTTACCTTGAAGTTAGCAAAATGTCTTCGGGTTTAGGGTTAACACCCTCTCTAAAACCAGGCTAAATTAGCATAAAATCCAAAAATAGTTTTGGTCAATCAGGATGAAGCAGAGTCTGAAACATTTGTATCACAATCTGGGGTTGCTGTCTGGGATATGTAGTCTGGCACATGTTAGAAAGTGCTATGTATTTTCATATAAGGGTCTATCTGTACAGCACATTCACACTAGATTACAACCCTGCAGGTTGTCTGTTCCCTGCATCAACTGCTGCTTGTGTTTTTTTCTCTGTCCCTGTCTCCTTGGGAAACCCATGTGACTGGCAGCACTTCCTTTCGAGTTCACAAGCTGCTCCTAGCTGCTCTGCGGCCGGGTACACTGTAATGTAAGCTTCCTAGGGGTGTGCAAATCCAGATACCAGTACCCAGCATATAAATATGTCAGAACATTAAACTTTTCAATATAATACATATTTTTCTACTAATCGGTGGCTGTTTTTTAGGACATTTTTGAAACCAAGGAACCTTTAACTTATTTCTTTTACAATGTGGTTCAATTTTCTTCACTCTTACCTTAATTCTGTTACTTTCTCAGATGGGTGTGTCCTTGCAAACCAATGAGCTTTTCCACAGTCCCAATGAAAGCATTTGGCAGGTTTAGATGCCACATTTCCACAGTAACGTGTACATTCAAGTCTTCCCTGTTCCTTTTGATTGTAGCAATCATCATCATCGTCCAGTTATCAAATAAGTTGGATCTGTGTGTAAGAGAAAGTAAAGAGTTATAATTTGATAAAGGTGAGTTATTATTTTATGACTGTTAGTTTCTGAAACAAACCTAGGGCCATATTCAATTGAGCGAATTTGAGATCCGGAAAGTGAGGTCGCAAGCTATTTTGCTCTTCAATTAGCGTTATTTTGCGGGTTCAGAACTGGCGCCGATCAAACTCTTAACTTACAGCCTCCAGAAGCCTTTGATCTTTCCTTTTCGCAAGAATTACGATCGCTAACATCGCAAATCGCTATTTAATTGCTACAGTTCCTCAAGTCCACAAATGTTTTCACATCTGTAAATGGGAAATGAAGGAGAAAATCCCACGAGTGCTAGAGAGGACCTGCAAGGGAATTAAACACCTGATTGTAGCACTGTAAATGCAAATAAAAAAATCACTACTGCACTGTAAATAACGGGGAAAGCGATGACAGACATTAGAATTAATTGCACAACAGTCTCAAGCCCGCAAATCAGCAGGAAATGTAATTGATTTAATTCCGAAATGAAACATAAAAATGATCTCGAGTATCAGTGAGTTAATACATATCAGGCCACCCACATGGACTAGAACAGTATTGGCATTCTTTTTCATAATTCTATTATTTTGCGGGTTTGCGTGTCTGATCGCATATCGGACCCCCTAACCTAATTGATTGACATGTAACCTCCATGTTTTACTGCTGTAATAATAACAGTCTCATTTTCTTTTGGCCGATTCGAAATGGGCGGTTACGGGCTTGCTGAATTGATCATGTTCCTGTCCAGAACCAGTGTATGGTTTACAGTTTTGGCTTGGGGCTCATAACTCACACCCTTCAGCAATTGAATATCATCGCAATGGGAGACCAACAGGGAGCCCGCAACACGCTCAAAGACATTCGGCTGTCTGCGATCGAGTTACGGGCTTCAAATTGAATTTGGCCCCAGTGTTGTAATTAGGGAAATAAGATAGTCAGAACTATCTCTATATCTAATGTATAGATAGATAGATACACACAACCACTTGTGTAGGTGTGTGTTATATTTATATATACTAGCCGTTTGACAATATAAAATTACATGTCCCCCCCCCCCCCGTGTCTTTCTCGCCCTCTCCCTCCCCTGTGTTTGTAAAATAATTCACAAACTTGTGAATTCAAAATAAAGTGATCCTTTAAAGAGACACTCACCCCAGTAGGAAGTTGCTTTAATTTTAAAGAGCATTAAAACTGGTTATACATTGTACTAGCTGTTTTTCTCTACATTAATCATATCTGAAATATTTAAAATTGATTTTGCGGCTCCTGCATGCTAATGTGTGTTTCAGAGTAATTGATAAGAGTGGAAGAGGGGTCTAACTGCCATAGAAAAAATGGGGTTCTTCGATCTGGTGACTACAGAAGACAAGCACAGACAAGCAGACTGTAATCATAATTAGCATATCAAAGCCGCAAATTAATATGCATGAACTGCTCATTTTCATATACATGCAGCAACAACCACATGGAATTTCCCAGGACTGATTTACTTTAGAAATAATTGAACACAACATATAGCCATGCACTTTAAGTTGACATTCTGTTCATCTTCCACAGTTCGTATGTGTCATATTTGGCAGTGTTTATATACCCCGTATCCTTTAACGTTTCCTGTGGTGTGCCAAAAAAATACTGTAAATCTATTGGTGTTTTGCCGGAAACATAAACTGTATTGTGAATTTGTAAACAAAACAAATAGCAGTTAATAATTGTACGCGCTCTCCTGCTGTATCATCTCACAATAATGATGTAGGAATATCTCATACATTGTTGCAGCTGTGTACAGCAGTAATTTTATTTCTGAGATGAGAGGGGCCTGAGTGGATTAGCTCTGCCTGCTATTCGTTTCGCCGGCTGCTGCAGCTGGTAACTCATTGATTGCCTGGGTAAATGTCCTGTAAATTTAGATCGATCAGCTATTGAGATAACTCACATTTTCACATTCACATCATGCGAATAAAATGGGGATGAGAGAACTATCAGAGAGACTGGAGATTCGCGCCACACAAGATCTGCTGCCAATTTGTTGTCTGTGATGGCGTTCTGCGCAGGTAAGACCTGCACATCAGATTAACCCCGTCTTTGCCAGCAGGAACAAGGCATCTGAACCCCATAAATATCTCCTTTCCTGCAACTTTGATTGTAGTAAGATTTTTCTCCTTGTATCTCTTTATCTTTCCTAATGTTTTTCTTTACTCTTATATTTTATGGAAAGAAATCTTTTCTGCCCATTCTATCTACCTGATAGAATGGGAAGGAATTTCATTTTTTCCCTTATGAGACAATTGGGAATGTTTTTTTTTTTGTTTGACTTACTGGGGACGAATTAACAATTAATTCAAATATTACAAGTATCAGAGGAGATTGAAAAAGGTTGAACTTGATGGACTAAAATCTTTTTCAACCTCAATTACTATATAACTATTAAAGCTCAGCTTAATTAGGCCTGATATTTACCCCTGACATGCTTAAATTCATTAACTGTATTTTTGCTCCACTACTTCCACTGTAAGGGTGTTCCACTTTTCTGTATAGTTGCACTTTCTCACATTACCCCTAAATCTTCCTCCTTGCACGCTCAGATCATGATATCTTGTTTTTACTTCTATACTTTCCTCCAGATATGTATTAAATATATTAAGATTTTTAGCATATCTCATTCCTTCTGTCCTCTTATAAATATTATTGTCATGGAGTCTCCTTATAAGTTGTGTCTTTCAGACTATCCAGCATTTTAGCCACCTTCTTTCATCTGTCTCTAATTTATTACTATCCTTTTGGGGAGGTCTGACTGGGGGGGTCTATAGAGGGATATTAGTACCTATCTTGTTCTACTGCTAATTCCTCTTCTTTTTCTATTCTCTACATATCTTTTGCACATTTCTCATCCTTTTTATCTACTTTCCATCTCATTCCCTCCCCCTTTCCAATCATCTCCTCTCCCCTTCTCCATCATGGTGATTTTTGATATTACAATATTAGTATCAGTACTGCTCATATATGATTTATTTTCTGCTTCGAGTTATAAAGCAGAGGAGGTAGCGCTGTCGCTTTTCATGTGTTTTGTCGCTATATATCTTTGTGAAGTTTGTAAGGACCCATGATCCATTTCTTATTGTACAAAACACAAACTAAGGTTATGGATCTTCTAATAATTAATTATGGACTCCACACATTTAGTATGTGTAGTATTTTGGAGGATAACACTTAAAAACAGACTAGAAGCTATACCATGTGTTTGTGTGTGTATATATATATGTGTGTATGTATGTATGTGTATATATATATATATATATATATATATATATATATGTGTGTGTGTGTGTGTATGTGTATATATATATGTATGTATATATATATATGTGTGTATGTGTGTATATATATATATATATATATATATATATATGTATGTATATATATATATATATATATATATATATGTGTGTGTGTGTATGTGTATATATATATATTTATTTATTTACTGTAACATTATGTTAATTATTTTCTCTATGGCCAAAATGAATCTGCCCCGTTTTTAAGAGGTAACAAAAACAGTTTGTGTTTTAAAGTTCGATAATATAGGGTTAATGTGCAAAATTATGACTTTTCAGAGATGTTTTTTCCTAAGTGGCACAGTCTTCCGGCAGAAGTAGGGAATATATCCTAAAAGATGGTAAGTGTTTCTGGGACATGTATAAAGCTGTAGTATAGAAGACAGAGAAACAGAAGCATGTCTCAAGATTAGTTCATCAAACAGTGACAAGTACAACTTGCAGTCATGCTCGTTATGCCGATTCAACCTTAATACAAATATACTGACAGGACAATAGTTTAAGAAGATTATTTTATTTTCCATATGCTTTCAGTACATTGATCCAGGATGTATTCACTCCACCTCTTCCTTATAGTGTTTATTATAATCTTGCAGAAGACACTTCTAGTGACCGGTGGTCACCGGTATTCTCAGAAGATCAGGTTGCAGTGATTGTCAGGAAGTGTCAGACGAGTCTGTTGCTGGTTCTGGAACAGGTAGATAAAGAGCTACTGGAGTCCATCAGTGGTGACAAGACCGTCCCACCATACAGAAACCTGCTCCCATTGTGTGATAGAAGAGCTGGCAATCTAGTTTCATGTACTGGAGGTTGGTCTGAGGGCTAAGTTTTAGTTCTTGTAGTATGTTAAAAAAAATGTCAATCCACTTTAGTATTATTATCCTTTATTTGTAATGCGCCAACATATTCCATAGCGCTATACAGGGGTTAAATACAGAATAGAGGGCCCTGTCTTTGAGCATAAAATGAAACGTACATCGAGCTTGTTCTCAAAGCACTGACACAAGATTACAAACTATTTTGTATAATTATATGTTTATTTATGTACAGGGGAGGAATAACCTGGGAGTCCGATATCCTAAAATGTATGCTGCCTTCTAAATATTTTTCTGAAGATAGAAAAGATCTTGTGTTATCAACATCTGCGCAATCTGAGCCACAAATAACCCAATAGTACTGTCCGTATGATAAGCTTGTGTGCACTTATGTTATTATACGAACATTTGTCCAAATATACGTTACATCCAAGCATTATTCAGCACGTTTATTCAACATACACCGACAATTAACAGTATAAGCTGGGGAATTACTGTATTAGGAAACAACTAAAAGCTAATGAGATCACATTTCTTTTATTATTTCTATCACCTTCTAGAAGCTGCCCTGGTCGCACTTTGCAGAAAATAATTGAAGTTACTGGAAACATTTAGGGCACAGATTCACTAAACTACAACTCCAGGTGAAGGGCTTTGAACCCGTGCACCATTTTTCACCCTATTCGGGCTCTTTGGCTGTGAGCCGCTTTCTTCTCCATCTCTTCTCCTTTTGTCTGGGACGTGCTTTGAAGCTTGGCCCGCTACAGACACTGGCTGGGATTTCATTAGGAGCAGAGATGATGCTGCCATGTCTCTGTCTCCTTTTATCCTCCTTTGCTCTTCATTATTGCGGAGTCTCCGTGGCTTTTCTCTCACTTCTGATTCTCCTTTTGTTCTCCCTTTGTCTATTTATCACACTGTGAAGGTTGAAAGAGATGTTATTAATCTGGGAGAATGAAGGCAGGATTAGTGGTATGAATCGGATTTTGAGAGGTGTAATGATAGAAAGACTCGCTCGGCTGGCGGGCCGGGCGAGTTTGATAAATGGGGAGCACACTATACTGACTCTCACATTGCCGCTGCTGTAAGCTTTTGCCCACTGGGGCGATCCATGTTCTCAGATCTGCCAGCCATCCCACCATACCCTCACCTGATCCGAGAAGAGGAGACGACATTGGCAGCATAAATACGTCCAGTTACCGTACACAACTGCTCAAACTACATTAAGTATTATCAACGTGGAACATTTTTTATTTGCTATTTTATTTCCCGTATTTAACTCAACTCTACAAAAAAGTTTATGACATGCCAACAACCCTTGGCCATAATAACACTACGTTGTTTGAAGAACTAGAATTGGTAACACTGTATTTTGAAAGATAGAAAATCAATCCATAAATGTGATAACTATTAAACACAAAATGTTTTATAAAGGTAAAAAACTGAAACAATATTTAATTTATTGGCTTTTATATATAATTTTGTGCTGGTTGGGCATCTTCATCGCTCTCACTTTGTTTGGGGATCATGTTGAAGCAATCCTTTAATTTTGTACACATTGACAGGAGAGATAAAAATAAAGATGGGGGTCATCTTATAAAATGATAATGGATGTTGACAGATTTTTAAAGATCAGCATGGTCATTTTTTGTCTTTATAGTATTTTGAATAATTAAAAATCTTATATATATATATATATATATATATATATATATATATATTTTTTTTTTTTTTTTTTTATTATTATTATTTTGTTTTATATTATTTTATTTTTTTTGACTCACACATATATACACACTCAAAAAATGAAGAGCACTTTTGTGTTCCGATTGAATGTCTGAAAAAAAACATATTTCCTGCTCAGGTATCTCAGAATTTGCTATTGCATTGCATTCTGGTAAACATGTAAATAGGGACATGTAATTGACTGCACAATGCGTTTTCGTTCTTAAATCAAAAAAAAACTTTTATATATTTTTTTGTACCACTTTACTGTGTATGGTGGAGGCTCCTATCACTCTTTTGCCCACCATAAGCTAAATGATTGTTGTGGTATTTATAGATAGATAGATGATATATGTGTGTGAGGAAATTTTTTTTTTTTTTTTTTTAAAACATTTTAAAAGCAATTATTCTTTAGCGGACCGTTTCACTTTCTTTTCTGAGCTGATTATCAGCCCTATTAAATTCGGGCTTTTTGCTATCAAATTAGCCCTATTGCAGGCTGCAGACGACTTGCGGGGTAAGACGCTGCAAAGCCCAAAAAAAGCCTACGGGTTGAGCAACATTGAACTTCTCGTCCGTTAATCCTTTGAACCGCCAAGCCCGTAACCGGTACGTTTTCAATTTAGTTAGTAAAGTCGCTCGTGAGCAAGCACGTAACACGCATGGAGCCCAACGTGTACTCGAGAGGACCCACGAGGGGGGTAAAGTCCAATACGTAGCACTTGTAAAGCAAATACAAACACACTACTGTACATTTATTATAAGGGAAAGTGATGTTAGGTCTTAGAATTAATAGCACAACATTCCCAAGCCCACAAATTGGTCCACAACAATACTTGATTTCATGTATAATTATTGTGTTATATCGATCCTGGCAATCAATATGTTAATACGTACATATACTGTAACCCACATGTGATAGAATATCATATATATCGTAACTCATAATTGAACCCTGTAAGACTTTTTTCCATTCTCCATGGGCTCCATCTAAATCCGTAAATACGGGCTTGCTTAATTGATCACGTTCTAGCCTGCAAATCCGACGGCTGACACATGGTTTACGGTTTTGCGTCTCCAGCTCGCAGCCTTTCTAATTTAATAGCACTGTAACTCTGACCAATTTTAAGCCCGCAGCCATTGCGAGCTTTACGTTGGAGTTACTGGCTTGGAATTTAATAGGGCCCTAAGTCTGCAATATGGGGAATCCTTTATTCATATAGACATTTCTCTGCGTTCAAATTCTCCTCCCACGTCGGTAAACTAATGAGCGAAAAAACAAAATGATAATTTTTCCACAGCAGCATACTTGCATATGAATGGTAAGTAATTAGCGGCTCTAGTCATATTTTATACAATTTTTTGCAAGAGCATATTTTTAATATATGAATACTGCGGATCTTTGATAAATGTAATTTAAGTGATATCTTAAGTTTATTTTTTTTGTCTAAAATAATTTTACCCATAATTAATCATAGGTCTATAAAAACAGTGTATAGTACATATGAGATTTAAGGTTTATTTACTTTAGTGACTCTCGCCCTTTTTGGTCTGGTTATTTCCACTGCTCACAGAGTGAGTTACGTGTGAAATATAAATCATCACCTCCATTGTGTTTAGTTGAATAAAGTACGTTGTAACGGCAGATAATCTGTATATAACTATTAATATGGTCGTTGTATGGTTCAAGATTTGGGCTCCGCTTATCCATCTTTGTTCTTGGGAACCAGCAAATAACATCTTAAAGACTGGAAACAGTCCTAGGATGAAGTGCAGTGGTGATAAAGCAGGTGCAAAGCACCAGGGCCCACCAAAGAGTAAGGGCCCTCTGCTACTGACAGCTACACAGAGTAAAGAGGAATTATTAATTAGGGGAGAGACAAAGATAATGTTTTAATCTGACCACCTACATTTATTTTTGCCT
Source organism: Discoglossus pictus (assembly GCA_027410445.1). NCBI lineage: Eukaryota > Metazoa > Chordata > Amphibia > Anura > Alytidae > Discoglossus > Discoglossus pictus. The sequence goes on along the minus strand of CM050170.1, from coordinate 186,696,666 downwards.
TTTTATTGACAACTACAGGTACCTATATTGTGTAATGAGAGGTTGCACCGGGGCCCTCTATTTACCAGCTGCATTGAACCCTGGTTTATCCCCAAATACTTCCAAGGGAACCAGCCACATGAGCAGATCATTTTTACTAAGTGCTTCTTTAACCTTTATCTGGATCACCCCCTGCCATCCATCCCTGGATCTCAGCTCTCAGGAGCGGGGGCCCATATTTTCAGGGTGTATAAATATGTGCTGTCACCTCCCAAGAATAATAACAGGACTCTGAAGCTGCCACTTGTCGTTCCAGCACCAGAAAGTGATTTCTGGATTGCAAATAATAACTTGCTTGCTCCAGCAGCTTAACAGAAACGAGAGAGGTTTGTCACGATATTAATGTGTCTCTAACCTGAAAAAACGCATCAGCTTTTACATTGTTTGTCCAAGAAAAGATGATAAAATCTTATTACTGACCATGAGTTTAAAGGATCACTGTGGTCAGTTTCCTATACGGTTCTTTGTGGAACATGTATTTAGAGCCCAAAAAATAAATACAGCCTTTATATTATCTTTTATACCCAATTATTCATTATTGCAGGGATCTATTTTCTATGATTAGTTGATTCTGTATGTATGTTATTTATGTATAAAATATCAAAGCTTAGAAATATCTAGTGAAGGCTTTTTTTTTCCTTTTTCTTCATTTTTATTTGGACAGTCACTCAGTTTAAATTGAAAATAGTTCAAAAGCTGGAACGGTTTCACCATAGAAATACAGAAAATAATTTATAAATTATACCTTAAGGTAAAACAAATATACTCAGAAACATAAAGACTGCTCTGTTTTGAACTTCTCTTTTTGAAATCCCCAAATTGGAGATTAAGGCATAATTTGTAAAATGAAGTCCCCACACAATTGGAATTATATATCTGAAAAACTTAAATATATATATATATATATATATATATATATATATATATATATATATATATATATATATATATATATATATATGTATATATATATTCTGAGAAATGGAATTGTGATTTTGTTAGTTATATGTGTTATGTCATGTGCATTAGGGCTTGATCTGGCTTTATTTACTTTTATTTAAGCAGATCACCCATTTATTAATCATTTTGTCTGTCATCCCACAAGAAATCCTTTTTTAAGGACCACTGCAGTCATTTTTTTCAAATTATACTTTTTTTTAAACAACTGCACTTTAATTTGTTTCTTATTTTCTAGTGTAAAAAACATAATATACCGTAGTCTGTAATTTATGATATCTTATATTAATTATTTTGCTGTTGAAACCACCATTTTGGTTTCTGCGTCTTTGTGAAGTAGGTGGAGACTACACAGTATAAAATAATTGCATATAAAATGTGGATATACAGTTGACTCTCAGTTAACCAGAACTCAAGCAATCAAAACTCTCAAGCCACCAGAAAAAAAATGAACATTCCCTGGACATGAGTGACTGAGCCAGGGCAGTGTTGGCGTTACATTCCCCGGGCATGAGTGACTGAGCCAGGGCAGTGTTGGGGTTACATTCCCCGGGCATGAGTGACTGAGCCAGGGCAGTGTTGGGGTTACATCACCCGGGCATGAGTGACTGAGCCAGGGCAGTGTTGGCGTTATATTCCCCGGGCATGAGTGACTGAGCCAGGGCAGTGTTGGCATTACATTCCCCGGGCATGAGTGACGGAGCCAGGGCAGTTTTGGCGTTACATTCCCCGGGGTCAGCACGGCACCCTCCAGCCGAACATACCTGTGTGTAAGTGAGGAGTGAAAGCTGCTGCTGCTAGAACAGCCCTCACTGACAAGTGTACTTAGCAAAGCATCCTATGTGCAGCTAATCTAGGTCTCTTGTAATAGGATCTCACAAGCAACCAGAAACTACATTTATCCAGCACCTACCAATTCCTGTGGGTGCCGGATAACTGAGAGTCTACTGTATAACCTTTAAGTTTCCTTTTTTGCTTTCTAAAAACCAAATCCATTTTAGATATTCAAAATACAATAAAGTAAAAAATTGTCAACACTGGCATTTTAATCATTTTTACCGGACGTCTGTTGGATTTCTTTGTATAACGTTAGATTGTAAACAGGGCCCTTATCTCCTACTCCACAATGGGATATCTTGGCTTATTTGTCTTCCAATATATGTAAAATTATTATATGCATTTTTATTTTACCCTAGTGCTATGGAATTTGCTGGTGGTCTAAAAATAAAATTATAATAACAATAATATGAATCATATTAATAATAACAATAATTATAAATAATAATAATAATAAATAATTATTTATATTATTATTATTATTATTATTATTATATTTTTAGACCACCATATATATACATTTATTGGAAGACAAATAAGCCAAACAAATATATTGTAGAGTGGGAGTTAATGCTGTATTGTTAATAATAATAATAATAATAATAATAATAATAATAATAATGATAATGATAATGTTAATGTTCTTATTAATAATAATATTATCAATGTTGTTAACAACAACAACATTTTTCATAATATTTTTGTTAACAAGAATTACAATCATATTAATATTATTAATACAATTTTGTTATTCTTGTTAATAATATGGTCAATAATGTTTTTGTTATTATTATTATTAATAATAATAATAACAACATTATTGATAATATTAACATTATTATTATTGTTGTTATTATTAGCAATAATAAAAAATATTATTATTATTAAAAATAATTACCACCTAGATCCCTAATCTTTTTATACTACACTTATTTAAACCAATAATTGATACTCTGTAAATGTTTGTTTCTTTGTCTCGGACGTTCTTGTGAGAATTTCAAGCGAGACAAGCAATCCATGGTATGCCGATTGCAAGTGAGTTAAATAATTGTCTGATCAGCCTATCTGATTGGTTGGCAGATGTGCTGTAATCTTGTTTTTCTGTCACTGCAATCATAATTTCTTTTTCAATTAAACCCTCTGTTTGTTGTCATCAGTAATCTGGAGATTGTGTGTCAGAGGTTGTTAGATAAGGGCTGTGACAGCGTGTTCCTAGCCAGGCAGGGCTTTATTCTTGGGGGAGTAACAAGATGTAACGCCACCGCGCAGTGTGACAGTGATGTGACAAACTGCCTGTAAATATGCTAAAACCTTCCCTGACTATTTCACCTTCACAGAGCAGCCAAAATAAATTGGGGAAGTGATCAGTCGAACATTTCCAACAAGCTGCCTTTAAAAAACTAACTGCTTGGGCAGAACTTCTAGCAGGTAATGAAGCTCTCTCCAGAAATTATTTATAGCGGAGAGATTGCTTGGCACAATTGTCTGGGCCGGAGCTCTGAGATCCTGAGTGTTAGAGGATCATTGTCTCACTTCACTCATTTGGTCTTATTAGATTTGACGGTCAGTGAGTTCCTCAAATTCACTTACGTTATCTCCTGAACCTTCATAGCCTTCCTCATTCCGGTTCCTCTCCATGGTCCTGCATATATTTCATTTATTTACAGGTTAAAGGGACTTTATGATTATTGTTTTTCTTTTTATACAGAATTTTGAAGAATTCAACTTGAAAATAATCAACATGCTTTTTCAAATGAAAAAAATAGAGCTTCTAATTTATTATTACTGCTGTAAGTGTGCACAGCGCTATACAGAGACAGGTTCAAAACAATGTAAGCAGATTTAACAAAAAGAACACCAATGGCTTACATAGTCCATGCCATGAAAAGCTTACAATGTACTTATTTGGGGGAAAAGACGCATGTACTTACCCTATACGTGCATTACCTTACCCTATACGTGTATGTACTTACCCTATACATTCATGTACTTACCCTATACGTGCATGAACTTTCCCGATATGTGTATGTACTTACCCTATATGTTCATGTACTTACCCTATACGTTCATGTGCTTACCCTATATGTGTATGTACTTACCCTATACATGCATGTACTTACCTTATATGATGGAATTACCCTATCCATTGAGGAAGAGTAAGTACGTGAGAATATATGGATGCTATTACGTATCTCCACGAGCACTTGCTAAGAAAACTGCTGGAAATTATCTATAAAGAGGTGATGTTTAAGCTGGACCTTGAAAGTGGTGAGGTTTAGGGATATCTCTGATATTGTTCCAGGGGAGCAGGGGCCACTAGTGAGAGAGGTCTTAGCTCAAGAACTGAACAGATAGGAGACTCCATAGCAGAGCATACAGTGCCTTGCAAAAGTATTTACCCCCTTGACTCCTTACCTATTTTATTACATTACAGCCTTAAAATCGATGTTTTGTTAATCTAAATTTTATGTGATGGATCAGAACACAATAGTCTAAGTTGGTGATGTGAAATGAGAAAAATATATACATAAAACTATTTTTTAGAAATAGAAAACAGAAAATTGGCATGTGCGTATGTATTCACCCCCTTTGTTATGAAGCCCATAAAAAGCTCTGGTGCAACCAATTACCTTCAGAAGTCACATACTTAGTGAAATGATGTCCACCTGTGTGCAATCGAAGTGTCACATGATCTGTCATTACATATACACACCTTTTTTGAAAGGCCCCAAGGGCTGCAACACCTAAGCAAGAGGCACCATTAACCAAACACTGCCATGAAGACCAAGGAACTCTCCAAACAAGTAAGGGATAATGTTGTTGAAAAGTACAAGTCAGGGTTAGGTTATAAAAAAAATATCCAAACCTTTGATGATCCCCAGGAGCACCATCAAATCTATCATAACCAAAATGGAAAGAACATGGCACAACAGCAAACCTGCAGATACAACACAGAGACCTAAGGTAACCCTGGAGGAGCTGCAGAGTTCCACAGCAGAGACTGGAGTATCTGTACATAGGACGACATAAAGCTGTACGCTCCATAGAGTTGGGCTTTATGGCAGAGTGGCCAGAAGAAAGCCATTACTTTCAGCAAAAAAACAAAATGGCACGTTCTGAGTTTGCGAAAAGGCATGTTGGAGACTTCCAAAATGTATGGAGGAAGGTGCTCTGATCTGATGAGACTTGAAATTGAACTTTTCGGCCATCAAAGAAAATGCTATGTCTGGCGCAAACTCAACACATCGCATCACCCAAAGAGCACCATGGTGGTGGCAGCATCATGCTGTGGGGATGTTTTTCAGCAGCCAGGAAACTGGTCAGAGTTGAGGGAAAGATGGATGGTGCTAAATACAGGGATATTCTTGAGCAAAACCTGTACCACTCTGTGCGTGATTTGAGGCTAGGACGGAGGTTCACCTTCCAGCAGGACCATGACCCCAAACACACTGCTAAAGCAACACTTGGGTGGTTTTAGGGGAAACATGTAAATGTGTTGGAATTGCCTAGTAACAGCCCAGACCTCAATCCAATAGAAAATCTGTGGTCAGACTTTAAGATTGCTGCTCACAAGCGCAAACCATCCAACTTGAAGGAGCTGGAGCAGTTTTCAAGCAGTTTTCAAGCTACAATCCCAGTGGTAAGATGTGGCAAGCTCATAGAGACTCATCCAAAGCGACTTGGAGCTGTGATTGTTATACACATTGACTTTTTCTGTTATTTTGTCCTTCTTGTTGTTTGCTTCACAATAAAAAAAAATAAAAAAAAACATCTTCAAAGTTGTGGCATGTTCTGTAAATTAAATAATGCAAATCCTCAAACAATCCATGTTAATTCCAGGTTGTGAGGCAACAAAACACGAAAAATGCCAAGGGGGTGAATACTTTTGCATGGCATTGTAGGTGACAGGCCATCAAGAGATGAGAGGAAAGATCTAAGGAGCTGAGGATTGAAGAGCCTTGGGCCTTATAGACAGTTCTTGACTTTAGCAAAAGATGGGGATTTTAACATGGGAAAAGAAGGAAAGATTTACAGGAGAGATGATATGAGCAGCTGCCTTTATTTGCAGAGGAGAGAGATGAGAAGCAGGAAGACCAGAGAATAAGATGTTGCGGTTGTCTAGACAAGACAGGATAAGAGCTTGGGTGATTGTCCTGCCAGTGGCTCAGAAAAATAAATCTGCAATATCTGTAAAGGTGTTTTTGCAACAGATTGGATGTAAGAGGAGAATTTAGGGACTAAACAAGTGAGTCCTCTAAACAGTATCCTTTATCTTCTGTATGGATGAATTTGTCCCTGACATTTATAGGGAAGAGGGTAATAGGACAGGGTTGGGAGGAAATATTAGAAACTCCATTTTTGTTATGTTAAGTTTTAGACAGTGGACAGCAATCCAGTAGAGTTGTGTGTCATTGGCATGGAACTTGGCTTGAAACCAACTGGTGCGATGAGATCACCAAAAGGACAGGGTATAGAGAGAAAAGTACCCAGCATAGAGTACTGAGATACACCTACAGACTGAAAGGTGAGAAAGAGACACTGGAGGTCCATGAGTGAGGCAAGATTATGCTGCAGTGGAATCTACCATTTAGGTTTCTGCTCATTAATTTCCTTAAGTGGGATGAGATTTTGAATGTAAGAAGCTTCGGTCTGCACAATGGGAATAAAGAAGCTACAACTGCAAGGGATTTTGTTAGTACTAATGGGCATCTCCTTAGTTTATAAGGACATCAAGTGATAAAAGAGAATAGAACTGAACAGTAAAAAATAATTGCATGTAAAAATTACAAATATAAAGGCTTTGTATTTGTCCATCATCAAGTTTAGTTATTCACAAATGTGAGAAAGCTACGACTGAGAGGAAGCTACAACTGCCATTGCTTTCATTCAAAATAATGCAAATCTTATTAGTTTACAAGGATATGCTCTGTTGAGACAGATGCTGCAAAAAATCTAGAAGAAAATGAAACCTTGCAGAAAAAAATATTTGCCAATAAAAGTTAAAACATTTTTTTTATTTCCAATAAAAATGCCCCTAATTCAAAAGACAATATATTTTTTTTTCCTTTAAACAATTACTGTAAAAAACTGAAAGGGTGGACAGGATTTAAAAAAAAAAAAATCCAAATGCTTTTATTTTCTAAACTGTCCACAAATTGTTTTAACCAATTGAGCAAATGCTAATATTTTTGTAACTTGATGCTTAACGAATGACACACACAGTAATCTTGGTCAGATTAAAAATATTCTGGAGACTTGCTGGTTTGTGCAACCACAGAATATAGCCTATTGGAGCAAATTATTGGGATAGAATAATGTCGTTAGTGCACTATTAAAAACAACCCCTGATATGATTACCATGGATTTAATATCACATGATATATCATTATATTGTTACACAGTGGCAGATGTAATTGAAATACACTTATTGGAGCCGTGGGTCAGGTTTCATTCAATCAGAAGCACCTCGGGGGAGATCTGGGACAACTAAAAATAATCGTCAGGAGAGAAAATTGTAATAAAAATAAAGACACTGCCAACCCTTTTTCATCTTCTTTAAACTGGATGCCAGAAACTCTCCACTTTGTATCTGGATTATTTATGTGTCTTGAGTACAATATAGAACATTTCCTGTTACATTGTAACCTGTCAGAAGAGCAGGTTCCTAATCTCTTTGTGTATCAGTGAGTATCAATATCATTTTATTGATAATCTATATCTGAGGACACAAACATTCCATGTTTTAGATTGTTTGGACCTATCCCGTTAGGTGTACGCACGCTTTAGCGCTGGGAAGCGCACCGTGGACATCCCGCTGTAGCTGTGTGTAAGTGGCCGGAAAGTGATTAAGGGTTTTTGGGTTAGGGTTATTATAGGGTTAGGGCCGGTAAGTGGTGTTAGGGGGCTTAGGGTTAGGAAGGTAATTTGAAGGGGGTAAGGGTTAGGCTAAGAGGGTAGGGCCTACAAGGGGTGTAGGGGGGTTAGGGAGTTAGGTTTAGGGTTAGGACCGGTAACTGGTGTAGGGGGTTAGGGCTAGGGCCGCCAACGGGTGTATGGGGTTAGGGGCTTAGGGAGTACATCGGGATGCGAACCCGCCCGGCACAGAAGGCTTCCCGTGCCGTGCGTGCACATAACAGGATAGATCTGATTGTTTTCATTGGTATAATAAAGAAAAATAGTTTATAAATGATACAAAATGGCACACATCAGAGCTCTTAAAGTGATATGGAAGCTTCCTGAATGTCACTAGGTATATAATACCCCTGTGTATCTCTTTAATTTTATGTAATTTATTTTATTGAGAAGTGTTTAAAAGCTCTGTTAAAATCAAGCAAATAGTGCCTGTATGGGTCTGCCCTCTTCAATGCATGAAGACACAGACTCTGTAGGGCTGAATGCGCAGTATAGTTTCCTAGCCTATCAGGGATCAAGTCTCAGCAGCAATTGCTGAGAGATGGTCACTGATTGGTTAGTATGAGACACAGCAAGTACAACAGTGTCTGAGTCTTCGTGAGCTGCAGTGGGCAGACCCAGACAAGACTATTTATTTGAATTATGACAATAAATCCAGACATATGCACTTCTTAATAAAATAAAGTACATAAATAGATACACAGGGATATATTTATACCTAGTAACATCCAGGAATCTCATGGTACCTTTTTAATTATGACTTTACCTATAAATAAAGATGCTCATAATTGGTTGTTATCAAAGATTAATTGTTAGATATTTGACGTTGAATGTTTCTGTTTTAGCAGAAGTTGAATTTCAAGAGTGGCCATTATATTGTGAAATTCGCCATATTGTTTGTCACTGGGTAAAAAGTATGATGAATAATAAGAGTATTACAATATATATGAAGCATTTGAAATGTGTACCTTTCTTTCTCAAGTCAGAAGAAATACTCAGAGGGATTCTGAGCAGGGACTCTAAGTGGGACAGGATGCAGACATTATAAAATGGTGTTCTGATCGATCAAGTGTGTAAGTGGTCTACACAAGGTTTGCGATAAGAGGAAAGAGATTGTGTTATCCGTTTAGTGTTGTAAATCTTTAAGAAGTAGAAAAGCAACTATAAATCATGAGAAAGATTGACTCAGAATCACAAAATCACATACATTTTGATAATGTGCTAGGAAACCCAAGTCCATGTTAAGCCTGATATCTTCAGTGTTGAAGAATGTGATCATCCTCATTTAAAATAATTTTCTTTCCTGGATGTTTTTAAAATTCCATCTTGATTTTCAGGCTTTGCATGGAGTGATTATTCTTAATAAAATAGTGTCCAATCGCGGGTACAATAACGGTCTTCATTGTGGTTTTTGTGATTTTTTTTAATTACAACATGTCACATGAAGATGATAAAATCTGCGTTTTTGAAGCAATATAACACTACTAGCAACTTGGCAGTCAAAAATGATGGCAATAACATTCGTAGCCTGGCAAAGTGTTTGCCACAACAATGCGATGGCTCTCCCCCCTCTAACTTGCGGGCCTCGCAATGAGAGCTTTTGACTCTCAATGCGATTCTCTCCCAGCCCTCTACTGTAGGGCCTTGCGAACCCCGCAATGGAGCATTGCAGGCCTCGGCCAACCCGCAACTATCGTGCTCCGCAATGATTGCCTTTGTGCTCATCAACAAGGCTTCTTCCCCACCCCCCACCCCCCCAAAATTTCCATGCCTCGCGATGAGCCTTTGACGCTCATTGCGAGCACTCTCCCCTCTTCTCCCCTCCTGTGATCTCATTCCCCTTCTCCCTCCCCTAGGTTTTTTTTCCCTAATCTCCCTCCCCTTGTCGCTGTCCCTCTATGTTTTCCCCCTCATCGACTACCACATGTTTCTTCATCTCCCCCGCCTGTCTCCCACTCCCACCCCTGTGTCTCTTCCCCCCCACTCCTCCCCTGTGTCCTCTTCCCCCCCACTCCCTCCCTCCCCTGTGTCTCTTCCCCTACTCCCTCCCTCCCTGTGTCTCTTCCCCCCTACTCCCTCCCTCCCCTGTATCTCTTCCTCCCTACTCCCTCCCCTGTGTCCCCCCCCACTACCTCCCCTGTGTCTCTCCCCACCCCACTCCCTCCCTCTGTCTCTTTCCACCCTCTCCACCTCCCTGTGTCTTTCTCCCGCCCTCTCCTCCTCTGTGCTCCTGTGTTGCATTGCGGAGTATGAAACCACTTTGCCAGCTTTGGAAATTGTTCATTTTCCCCAAGCACAAAATGTGTTTCGTATTTACGGCTTGGAAAAAACGTTATAGCCGCCATTTTGTTCCTCGCTTAGTCCGTTTTCAGACCTCCCAAAAACGCCAATTATAGATCAAATTAGCTTGCAACCTCACTTACAGGCTCCCTGCCTCTCCCCCTTTGCTGTGTGTGAGGTTGTAAGTTAATTTTTATATTAATTTGCGTCTTTTGGCGGTCTTCCGATGGCTTCCGAGTTCCAGGCTTGAAAAAAATGTTGGCCAGCATAACTCGTAATTTTTTGGAAGCCTGTAACTTGTAAGCCGTTTGGAGCCTCTCTCCCCTGAAGCCAGTCACATACAGGCCTCACGATGACACCTTCAACGCTCATTGCAGCCCCGTCAAGCCAGTCACGTACGGGCCTCGCGAAGGCGCTCATTGCAGACCTTGCGATGAACACTGAAGGCGTCATCGCAAGACCCGTACTTGAGGGGGGGAGAGGGTCTAATCCGCTTACGTCAAACCCGTAACATTTTGGCGCTAATTTCTCATGCGCAACTGGTAACTTTTAACATAGCGTTACCAACAAACTTGCAACTACGGCAACTATATATGTGATTTTCGTTCATACTTTCCACGTTCCCTGGTGATATATTTCCTGTTTCGGGTTTATCCGAGCTCTTCACCTGTTTTGTTATATTAAGACGGAAACATTAAAAATGTTAGACAAGATGTTACACGCCTGAGCACCTCCAATTCATTGCTCATGTGAAATATGTGGCTAAATGAGACTGGCAGTTTAACGAGAGTCAGGTTAACTTGACTTTGATCCTTCTTCCCCACTGAAGGTCTGACAGAGCCGCACACGTGCAGGGAAATCAATACGGCCAATGCATGGGACTTAGCACCGGGCACAGATTAATCATATCCCACTTGGTTGTGTTTACATTGCTCTGCTCACACTTCTCTCTCCTAACTCCATCACTATTCCATTTATGGGCCAGACCTGGCTTATTAGAATATGGATCTTGGATCTTGGAAGGTAAGAACATAGCCCCTGGGTGTTTGATCTACCTAAAAAGCATTGGCCTAATTAAATAGCCATTGTATTTTAGGAAAAAAAGCTCCCATTTTATGAAGTATTTAATAAAGTAACAACAATAGGAGAATGAAAGGCATCACATATATAGTTGTCAGTGTTCGTAACGTTTGCAATGTTGGTAACGCAGTTGCGTCGCTCGCCAAGCGAGCCAGCGGCACCGTAACACATGCGAGCCTCGCAAAGCAATGGGAAGCAGCCGTGCAGCACTTAGGCTGCAATGAGCGCCGAAGGCGCCGTCACACATGCAAGCCTTACGAGGCGAAGCAGCGGCGCAGTACTTGCCCTTCGGCGCTCATTGCAGCCATCAGTGCAGCACTGTTCAAGCGCGTAACTCTAAAAACCCACCAAAAATAAGAAAGCATCTACAAAAAATTATAACACACACAGCACAGGAAGCCTGGGAGTGAGGTTGCAAGCAAATTACACCTATATTTGGTGTCTTTTGTCATTCTAAAACCGCCTAAGCGAGGAAAAAAATGGCAGACGAAAAACGCCAAATTTTAGAAACCGCATGAAAACTAAGCTCATCAATGCCAGGCTTCCAAACGTACAAAATACACAACGCTTAAGACACACTTACAAGAACAACGCAACGCATGCGGCACTTAGAAAATATACCACACACCGAACACACTAACACTTACACCAACCATGCCAGGCACCCAGGACTTTAAAAATAAAACCAACGGCAGTCAGTGCGCGCCACACAATCGTTCAGCACAAACACACAGAGGAGAGAGACACGGGGGGGTTGCTGGAAAGAGACACATGCCATTCCCAAGCACTAAACTTGCAGATTAACGAACCCTGCAATGAGCGGCCTGTACAGTAGGCGAGAGGAAAGGCTTGCAATGAGCGCCAAAGGCGCTCATTGCGGGGCTCACGAGGAGCACCACGAGTGGGAGAGGCTTGCAATGAGCGCAGGCCAGAGGAAAGGCTCGTAATCAGCGCTGAAGGCGCTCATCGTGGGGCTCACGATGAGCACTGCGAACTGGAGAGGCTTGCAATGAGTGCCGAAGGCGCTCATTTTGAGTCCCGCGATGAGCGCCGAAGGCGATCAATGCAAAGCAGGAAAGTTTAAGTACACATGGGGAGAGGCTTTCAATGAGCCCCAAAGGTGCTCATTACGAGCCACATTTTTGACGGGCAAGTAGCTAGTGAACATATAAAAATTTGTTGAAAACAATTTTATAGACTGTGTATACAAAGTTTTCATCTTGTTGACTTGAACACTTCAAGATAGCTTGGAGTCTTAAGGCATGTTTTTATCTACTAAACCGCGGAGGAAGCAATGGTGGGAAAAGGTGAAGCGGTGGCAATTTATTAAATGATTGGAGCTTTTGTTATTTGACCACTACCCCTACCACTGCTTAGGCCAAGAAGCAGAGAGCTCTGAAGATAAACTGCAAACCCTGCTCCAGCAGAGATGTAAATGCTCCACTCATACATATAAAAATTGTTTCTGCTTAACCCTGAAGGCACCCTTGATAGATTGTCAAATATTATAACTGTTTTGTCATTGGGTAACCCCTAATCCTCATTGTATATTTATTTCAGGCATTCATGAATAAAAGTAGTGGAATCTGGAATGTAAAATGTAATAATTCCTGTGTAAAATATATGTAAGCCTACCCTCTGGCACTTGTCTCCGCACAGGATACATAGTTCTCAGCATTCTCTGAAACTCCTTGGTGCTGTACTTCAATTTTACTGAAGCTGAGGTTGTATCCTTTGAAGGTAATCACAACCTTTCCTTTAGATCAGGGGTGGACAAGTTCGGTCCTGGAGGGCCGCACACAGATCTGGATTTGAGTAATTCTTTTCTGTTCAAAAGTGAGTCAATTGGGATGACTGAAGAAACCATAGTCTCTCCTGTATGCAGCAGGGATATCCTCAAATCCAGACCTGTATGCGGCCCTCTAGGACTGAACTTCCCCACCCTTGCTTCAGATAGAAGCAAAGTTCATTAAAAATGTGGCCTCTCTTACTGGCTTTGTGCCTTTGCCGTGGCCGATTTGATCCCCTCTCTTTTTCCTCTACATTGGGGGAACTTTAACAACAAATTCTTAAATACTGATCCATTATTATCTGTCATACTAGTTAATGGCGGTGCTCTAGACACGGTTAAGAACAATATTTTTCAGATCTTTATTGGATATTAATTTTAGAAAAAATAATGGTATACTTACGAACTTGCACAGCACCACTCTTCAGAATTATTTTTTTATGTTGCATAATGAAAATGTGTCCGATAACGGAGAAGCCTTTCAGCAGAAGTAGCTTGGGCGAATCCAGTAAGAGAGTTGGGTAGCGTCAGGCGCCCAGACCGGTATTCTAGACCCTCACAATTGTTTGTTCTACTAATGATCTTCTCTTGCAGCTTAGCATTGTTTTAAGACTTTAGATGCAATTCATCCCAGCGTACTTCATACTATTTTGGGAATGCATTGGTAGTGTTACTGAATAGTGCTAATAGGGATCAATGAGACTGGGGGTGACAATAGATCTGCGCCTTCCAGCTCAAGAGGAGCTCCTTTGTGGCCAGCATAACTCGTAATGGATTATGAATGCATCTGATAGAAGAGAATCAGTAGTACATGCAAACATTGTTTGCATAAAAAATTCCCAAAATAAACTTTTAAGAAACTTGCAAAATGTCTTCAGTTTTACTGTAGTTGATTTTGAGGAAGAAAATGCCTCTGAAAAAGCAAGCTAAATATTAGCATAAAATGTATCATTTTGTTGTGGCCAATCAGAGGCAGCTACAACGTGGTTGCAAACTAGGAGGATCATCATTGGATGTGTAAGCTTTTGTTCCCACCATAGCACCTCTCCTCCCTGCAAGAGAAGTAGCTCAGACATTGCTATGCTCTGGTATCACTGTGTTGTTGCTTGAGGGTTAGTATAGTGTTTATTGTGAATGCAGTGGTTTTTATTGGTTAGTACCAGAGGTGCCTATATTGTGCACATCTGGGGTGGAGTGGAAATTAATTTTGTTTTTAAATAAAATAAATCAATGTAATTTGAGGATTTGAAATAAGAGCATGTGGGTTAACTTAGAGAGAATGATGACACGACGGGGGAAACTTATATATAAATATATACCTTTAAGGTGATTTTTTGGTGTTTTTGAACATTTTTTATTTGCTCCGACTGTCAGTATGGAAATAAAGAGTTTATTATTTTATTCCCCTATATTTTCACGTCAAATACAGTAAAATGCATTAAACATACCTGGTATATTCACAAGGCGATCTTAATTCTTGAGCTGTTTATGTACAGTAAATAGAATGGGCTGCTCGGATGAGCTTGTTGGTTCTTATCTGCTGTCAAAACCCATGTTTCTTAGAAGTTATTGTTTTATTTATCTCTGCTTATCTAATCCTATTAAGATAATAAAAGACAAATTGCCTTTAGTGTGTTTATTTGAAATCCAAATCATGTCTTGCTGCAGGCTTGCAGTTCGGCTTTCAATTGAGCCGGATAATAAAAAAAAATGTGAATCCCACAAAATTGTGAATTTCCTTGATCCACTGATAATACATTTCAGGCTCATCTAGCTGCAAATGAGTTAAACTGTCGATGATTTGCATTTGGCAAACAGAGTGCCCGAAACAATCAGTAAAATATACGTATATAAATATGTGTAATACTCTGCTAAATATATATGTAATCTGTATCAAACATACACACACACTTGTGGCAGCTGCTAAATCCATCCATAAGCCGGCTGTACGTGGTGTTTGTGATGGGACTGACAGTGCATGGAGCAGGCTGATTATACACAATTCCATTTTAGCGATGTAATTTCACAGGGCGATCAGTGTTTGAATGTAATGGCAGCCTGTGCCGGGTGTCAGAATTATTAAAGGAGCTAATGGAAAAGCTCCCTGATACACAGGAGGGGTGGGAGGAAAGAGGAGGGGGAGGCAGGAGAAGCAAAATTGCTAGTGATGCCACAGATGGCTGGGCACTGAACTAATGGGGCAGGATCCAGGGAACAAGGAGAGTTCCCCCAAGCACAGGGCACCTGCTCCACTGTAGCACTCGCATTAAACCGGAAAATCCGCCCTGATATGGAGCCGGGTATTTTTATCCACACAATACCATTAGCTATTTATTATTTTTTTATTATTATCGCGCCAACATATTCCGTAGCCATATACATAAGTTAATTTCCAGGCAAAGACAAATTCAACACATTGCAAAGAATATATTTCAGCTTAGAATCCGATGTCTTTCCCCAAAGCGCCATGCAAGACTGAAAACTCGCAGCCTTACAATCTAAATCTATTTAGATTTATCTAAAATGTTTTGCAATGGATAAATATATAGAAACCGGGAAAAAAAAAAGGAAAATGTAATCTTTATTAATAATGATATCAATATTGCCTCAACTTAAAAGTACCATGCACTGAATTATATGTCCTTAGAACAAGTATATGATGCCATATACTATGACAGCCAAAGGATACCTCCTGTCTGGAAGGTGCAGAAATCTGCTACCCCAAAACTTGCGAAGTCCCTATAATAAACTGAAAATAGTAATGGTAAACCTTCTATTGCTATGTATGATTATTGAATGGAATGTAACATACAAAATATTTAATGTACATCATAGAGGTCTGATAGGGATCATAGTATATGATGGGGTCTCTCATAAATAAGCATGTGTTGTGCACAATCACAAAAGTCCCCCTCACTATTTACTGAATCACAGTATTAACTTTCGATGTACTTCTCCATCCCCACTAATATTTGTACACCCCATGTCCTGTTCTAGTATTTCTTAATTGTAATATTATGGCACATATATATATATATATATATATATATATATATAGTTAAAGTATATGCCATATGTTCAATTCACAAACAATACAGCAGAACAAGGAAGCTGTTACCTGTGATTCACCCTAACTGGGGCCCAATGTCTTCAGAGAGAGGATACGCCTCTCACACATGCTATTTAGAATGTCCTTAAAGTGATTATTTTTGCTAAGACAGATATCTAGATAGATGGGCAGGTGGACATTTATCTAGATAGGCAGGCAGATAGACCGATAGCTAGATAGATAGGCAGGCAGACATATATCTAGATAGATAGACCCCTTGCTCACTGTGCCTTAGGGAGTTCAGCTGCACCTCACTGACGAGGCCCATAAAGGCCGAAACGCGTCTGGAGTTTGCTGTTTCTCCTGTTCAGGGTAGAATTGCCTGGTATTTCGGGGCTGGGTCACTCTTTTGAGTGGGACCAGACTGATATACTACAGGAGATTTCTCCCTGTGAAGGGCACAAGTGAGCTAAAAGAGGTTGCTCTCAGAGTGGCTTATGGCCATAGGACCAACCTATTAAGGTTGGTTCGTTCTCTGATGAGCACCTCTGACTTACCTTTTCTTATCTAGATAGATAGACAGAAATATATCTAGTTAGACTGACTGATCTCTAGATAGATAGGCAGTTGGGCAGACAGATCTAAAGATAGGTAGACAGGTAGATATCTAGTTAGATGAACTGATATCTAGATATCTGCCTGTCTATCTACACATTCCCTTAATATATTTAGAGAACCAGAACATAATGTAAATGCTCTTTTTATATTGTGATAGAAGAGTATCAAGGTACCACTGTGTTTATATTCTAGAGCTACAATTGGACTCTATTATTAGGTAACATACTATTAATAATGCATATTTGTGATTTTTCTAGGTTCCATTCCCCAGATTTGTGAGGTTTTGTTGCACGATCTAGGTGCCCTAAGCTTTGCCTTGTCTGGGACGCCCCATCATCCCCATCTTCCCAACACTATCAGGTGATAAATATTGGATCCCACAGCATTGTGAAGCTCAGAGCATTTCACATGAATATATTATGTTGAGAGGTTTTTCCAATTTACATCTGATTTTAATGATTTCCGGCTAAATATTTCAGCTCATGAATATGTAAGTTACCCACTTGAAATATCAATACAATTTTCAAATTAGGATTTCCACAATGAAAAAAGCAAAGCACATATTGTTATCTAGAGAAGATCTAGACACACTTGGAAATCAGAGGCATTTATGGAACGTAAGTGTTAAATTGATTGTAAGCTCTACAGATTAGGGTTTTATTTCTCCATGAATTGCAATTTTACTCACTTATATAATGCAAATTACTCAATAACTACAATTTTATATTTGATCCACTTAAACTGAGGCCTTTCTAAGTAAAATTGCATAAAGGTACTTACATAGAGGGTTCATAAGAAGGTATTAAAGATATTTACATAGCTGGGTAGCCTAATAAATATAATTGCATATTGGGACAAATTAAAAATTAAGGTACTTACGTAGAATAACATTGTACATATGATTCAATAATGGGTAGTAACATACAGGGGCGTTCTGTATAAAAAGGATATGTATACAAATAATTTTTATCATTAATTATTATTCTAATTGACAAATATGTATTTCTTCACCATGATTGTGTATGTTCACTGTATATGTAATCATGGTCTGTAACTTAGAGGATGCTTTTTATTATTACTGTTCTATGTTGTATATTATATCTCAAGCCATGCTACATTATTTATTATTTCATAGTGTACAAAGTTTTAAATAAGATCTTAAAATATACAAAAGTTGCATAGATGGGGTTCTATTAAGAAAATATTAAATCTATTTACTTATATGGGCATTTTATCACATATTATAGTTGTCAAACTGCGATTTCTCGTCACTCTTGCGAGCCATAGAAGCCTTCTGAGCTCAGAGCGCCTTTTGTGCTCATTGCCCTGCGAGCCTCGAAAAGCGAGGCGAGCAGTTGAGGCATGTAAACACGCAAGACTTGGGCTGAAATGAGCGCCGAAGGTGCTCCAGCAGGAAAAACAAACAAACACTTGCACGAACAAGCCAGGCACACGGGACTTTGAAAATAAAACCAACGGAAAGATTCAGCAGACACACAGAGGAGAAACACACAGGGAAGGGGCGTGGGGAGATGCTGGAAAGAAACACATGCCATGCCCAAGCACAAAACTTGCAGGTTAATGAACCCTGCAATGAGCACCCAGTACAGTAGGCAGGAGTAATGGTTGCAAGCCCCATGATGAGCGCCGAAGATGATCATTGCAAAGCAGGAAAGTTGAAGTACACAAGGGGGAGAGGCTCGCAATGAGCGCCGAAGGCGATTAGTAACGAAGGTGCTCAGCATGGGGCTCGCGAATGAGCGCCGAAAGAGGGCCAAAAGACTCACATTGTGTGGCAAACAGCGCTGCCAGGCTTCAAATTTTATTGCGGTTATTTTTGACGGGCAAGTTGATTGTATAAGATATAATTGATACTTCTATAGAGGGGCATTTATAATGCAATAAAGGTAAATGTGCTATGTGAGATATCATAAAGATATTTACATTGTGGGCATGCTATGCAGAATGTATTAAAGGTATTTACATAAAGTAAAATGTATTAAATATATATACACGTACATTACATATAATAGTTGTCAACTGCGAATCGTTGACACGCTTTGCGCAAAGGGAGGGACGCAGTTCTGGCTGCAAATGCCTGGGGCCGCATTTGCAGAGGTGGAGGATCCAACGTCGGCTGCAATGAGCCGAAGGCTCATTGCAGGCCGCAAATGCAGACCCTGGCGAAGCGAGGGCCGCGTTTGCGGAGGTGGAGGCTCTACGCCGCCTCACTCCCGGGTCAAATAAACACCAGAAAAGCGCGACTGTGCAAAAAAAAACCACTGCCGCGGGACTTTGAAAAAAAAGTTAAATACCACCCGCGGGACATAGAAAAAAAAACACTAACGCGTAAAGAGGAAATATGGAAAATACAACCCGAGGACACAAAAATACGAACTTAAAGGCTGAAACACGTACATCAAAAAAACACAAAAAACAATGAAAATTAAAAAAAAGAGGACCTCTGGGGGTGAGGTTGCATGCAAATTAAAGTCGATTTTACGTAATTTCGCCACTTGAAAATCGGATAAGCGAGAAAAAAAAATGGCGGCGGATAAAAATGAAAACAAGGCTCAACGACCCCAAAGCGCAGAAAATGCTGACAAGGACGTATGACTTTTAATTATGACCCGCAGAAAAACCTACAAGGTCACAAAAATACGAGGTTAACTGACAAAATGCGTACATTTAAAAACACAAAACGATACAAAAAAAAAAAAAAAACACATAGCAAGGGGGGACAGCCATGACATCTGCCAGCATGGCTGCACGCTAATTAAAGTCCAATTTAATGAGTTTAGAAAATTTTAAATCGCCTAAGCGAGGAAAAAAATGGAGGATGGAAAAAATTAAAACAAGGCTACTTGACCCCGAAATGGGCAAAACACGTATGACTTTTGTCAGGGATGTATGAGGTATTAAGATACACACTTAGGCAGCACATAAAATCCTTGCAACCCGCGTAGCACATAGACAATCTACGCCATTTTACATCACTAACACTACGAATCTAAAATGGCGCTTTACACAACTAAACCAACGGTTTGCCCTCGCGCACGCAGCCTATTTCTAATGCACAGCTGGGACATTGATGACACTTTCTCCTCAGAGCACCATCAGACCGAATGTACATTGTATGCTGCAGGACAATAGAAATATATACTTAGCTCTTCAGGCTATTCATTGCTGGATATATCAATTACAAATAAAGTATATTAATTTATTAAGTAATTAATTAATTAATAATTATACTAAAAAAATTTACATATATATCTGGATTGTCATGAGAGCCGAAGGCGCTCATAGGAACAAAAGTAAATGAGAGGAGTGGATCGCAATGAGCGCCGAAGGTCCTCAGAGTAGAAAAAGCTTTACATTGTGTGTCAAACAGCATTGCCATGGCTTCAAATGGTTTTGTCCCGTCATTTCTGACGGGCAAGTCGCTAGTAAGATATAAATGGGATAGTTGCACAGAGGGGCATTCTGCATATGATGTAGTAAAATAACGTACATTGTATATAAGAGTTAATAAATAAGTTAATATATAGTGAGCATTCTACATAAGATATTAATGGGAATATCTACAAATAGGGACATTGTATGCAAAATATATTAAAGATATTAACATAAAAGGTGCATTCTACATACAATGTTACATTATGTCATTGTACGAATGATGCTATAAAGCTACTTGCATGAAGCAATATTCTACATATAAGCAGGAATCTTACATATGATATTTACTTAAAGGAAACTTTTACATAAGATACAATGAAGGACATATTCTAGACAAACCATTTTTTGTCACCCAGCAATCAAGTTTTTTTTAAAGTTTTGCTTAAGGAGCATAAAACAATATTGATACATCGTACTAGTAATTTCCCCCTAAAGTAAATTATTTTGGAGATACAGCATTGTTTGTGCTGCATTAATATGCCATCCAATCGTTTCCTAATGCTAATTAGTTGCTTTGATGTTCTAATTAGTTACCTAGACTACTCATTTGTTTCTGTGGTGGCAAAAGAAACAACAATGTGCCCCAATGGTATCATGCCATTAGATTCTTTGTCACACTATATATTTGCATATTGAGCCGCACATTTGCATAAAGGAGCGAGTCAAACAATGCTGAGTATATCAGAGAAAAAAACTACTACTACAACGTACATACAGTTTGTAACTCATCGAGATGAAACCAATTCAGGATACTTATACAGTACATGGAGACATTATACATACGATGCAAAAAAATCATTTATACAAAGAGACATTTCACATAAGATACGGTTAAGATATTTACATATAGGGCATTCTGCAAAAATATATTTATGATACTTCTATCCAGGGAGTTTGGGCGTATTTAACTATAAAGGAGTCACTTCACATATCATATACTGCATAAAAAATGAATAAACATATGTATTAGTTTACATATAGGTCCATTCTGCATTCAATATATGTGTGATACTTATAACCAGGGTGTGTCTACATAAGATATATTAAATATATTTAACTATAGGGCTATTCTCCATAAGATGCAATTAAGATATTTACATGTTGAGGCATTCTGTATACAATATATTTATTATACTTATATCCAGTGGGTTTCTGCATAAGATATATTACATGTATTTAGCTATAAGGGGTATTCTACAAAAAATGCAATTACATCTCACATAAAGCAACATTCTGCATAACAATGTATAAGCATATGTAATAAAGTCACTTACATAGCATGCAATATATGTATGATACCTATATCCAGGGGGTTTCTGCATATGTTATATTAAATATATTTCAATATGTAATCAATTAACAACTAATCCACATATTGCAGATCAGGAGATCGTAAAAGGTTGAACTTGATGAGCTAAAAGTCTTTTTTCAACCTCAATTACTATGTAACTATGTAATTTAACTATAAGGGGTATTCTACATAAGATGCAATCAAGATATTTACATATAGGTGCATTCTGCATATAATATATTTATGATACATATTCATGGTGTTTCTGCGTAAAATATTTAAAATATATTTAATCATAAGGAATATTCTACATAAGATTCAATTGCATCTCACAATATTCTGCATAAGGATTATTAAATAATATTTATTTATAATTTTATATATTTATTTTAATCTTTTAGTTTTATGTGTTTGTTTATAATTATATTTATCTATTATCATTTATTTATGTAATAAAGTTGCTTCCAAATGGGGGCATTTTCCATAAGTCCCTTATTAGAGCCCTGCGTACAATGGGGGTGGGGGAGCATCCAGAGAAAGAGTACAGAATGACTATGGTGTCAGGACAGCGATAGCTCGGCGTGCTTTATCTTGGAATATTAAACTGTATTGCATGACATCCAGAGGCAGACTGAATAGATATGCCAATTCATCTCCCACTCAGGCTTTGACAAGCTAGACTGCCCTTGTTGAAAGGCATCCGTCAAACTTGGCCTGTCTGTTCCCTCTCTCATACTCTTCGCCGCTCCTCAGCCCCTCCATCTTCCCTCCTCTAAGCTTCCAATGCACAAAAATTGAAAAAAGAATGATAATAAAGAAAACTAATACTTTTTTAAGTATCCACCCCCCCCTCTCCCCTCTCTTTACAAAAGAAAATTGATAAGAACCCAAGTGTATTAAGGCATGTTTAGATAACATTGAGAATATTAGAGTGACTGAGGCTAAGGCAGAATGAATAAAATAAAACGAGAGGCATAAGCTGGGGAAAATGACGGCAGATCGGCTAATACAAGTGTTTAATATTTGATGTGTTGGGATAAAGCAGGATCACCTTCGAATCGAATGGAGTGTCAGGCTGAGAATCTATTACTGAAATTCCAGTCTGATTTGACAGAAAAGCACACTGTGTTATTCTTCACTAGTTATCGCAATCTTCTCCCCTCTACATCACTTAAATATTTTTTTCTTTGCATCAGTAAACACAAATTATGCTTCCTTTTCCCCCACTTATTTCCTCCTTTGACTCTAACCTTAAATCACGTCGGCATTTTCCGAGGCTGATGGGGAAGATTGTTATTTCATTATTTGTCCTGATAAATAGAATTCCTGACCATTTAATGTTGCCATTTTTTCTTTGTCAGTCTTTTCTTTTATTTGTGCCCAATCCTTTTAGAGAATGATATGAAAAGTTCCAATAGTATAATGCCAATAAAGTGTTTCTCTTTTTATTGTTGCAATATACTTTATATAAGTTTTTATTTTCTTCCACTATCATGTGTTGTTTTACCTCTTATGCATGTTCATATAGTGTCTAGTTATTTATCCTGGTTGTGGTTTAATCTCACTCGCGGTCTGGCCTTGTCAGTACCCCCGAGTGTTAAGTGGTACACAAAAGGGTAGTGACGCGGCCAGACCATCTTGTTCCACCACCCTGCGTCGCCTACACTCGCAAGGAAGGGAACCCGGAAGACGGATGCATGTGATCCTGCCATGCTCAGGATTACCGCTAAGGCGGTTAATGCATTTTTTAGGACTAATAAATGCAATAGGCACCTCTTGAAAGTTCATCTATTAAATTACACTTAGTCCATTAAAACACATACATTACAAAACTCATTAGTATTATACTGGACAAATATGGCTACTTAAAAGTATACATAAGTTATCTGATTTTCAAATGTTTGGTAAGAAAAAGTGTTATATAGATCAGTTCAGTGTGCGTACAAAGTTATAGGCAGAAACAATACAATCCAGCTTTGCACACACACAGGGAGCTTACATAATTAAGCACGCACAGGAAAGGCAGCCAAGTACTGAGTTTGACCTTTCAAATGAAGTAACTGCTGCTGGATGGAATCACATGGTTGGGTGGGGTCTGAGCTCACAGCTGAATCAGAGCACAACGATAGAGAGACTACATATCCCAGGCGGCTTTGCAACACAGGAACCCCAGAGCACGATACAAATTTATTAGCTAACCTTTTTCCTGCTTGACCAAAACAAATTATGAATTTTATGCTAGTCTTAGCAGGGATTTTGAGGGGTGTCAACTAACAAATGCATCAGCTTGCAAACTGAAAAGATCTGTCGAACAATCGTTTTATTCCAGATTCTGGTCCATGTTGACATGATATCATCACATGGTTGCTGCAGATTTCTCAGTGGCACATTCATGCTGTGAATGTCCTATTTCACTATATACCAAAGATGATCCATTAGCTTGAGATCTGGTATTTGTGTCGGCTATTGGAGTACCCTGAACTCATTGTCATGTTTGTTGAACCAGCTTGAGATGATGTGTGCTTT
Organism: Discoglossus pictus; assembly: GCA_027410445.1. Lineage (NCBI taxonomy): Eukaryota > Metazoa > Chordata > Amphibia > Anura > Alytidae > Discoglossus > Discoglossus pictus. Next base: position 186,672,831 of record CM050170.1, on the reverse strand, counting down.
GTAACGGGTTGCGTTACTAGAAGATAGGTAGAAAAAGGCCATAGATGAATGAACATGGGCAGCAACATGCTGTGGCATTTAAACAATGCCCAATTTGTATTAAGGGGCCTAATGTGTTCCAAGATAACATTCCCCACGCCAATACACCACCAGCCTTAACCATTGACATAAGACTGAATGGATCCACGGATTCATGTTGTTTACACCAAATTCTCACCCTGCCATCTGCATCTTCAACTGTCTACTTTTTTTGTGAGCCTGTGCCCACTGTAGCCTCTGTTTAGTGTCCATAGCTGACAGGAGTGGATCCCAGTGTGGCCATCATGTTTTTTAGAGATGCTTTTCTGCATACCACTGTTACATGTGGCAAGGGTTGCTGTCACCTCTGTAAACTCCTAGAGACTGTCGTGAGGGAAAATCTCTGGAGATCAGCAGTTCCTTAGGCACTCAAACCACCTTGTCTGGCACCATGGCCATGTCTGCAGGCTTTTCTGCATTGAATTGTTGCCACATGACAATTTGATATTTGCATTAATGAGCAGGTGTATCTAATAAATTGAATATAAATACATACATATATATATATATATATATATATATATATATATATATATATATATATTATATATATATATATATATTATATATATATATATATATATATATATATATATATATATATATATATATATATACATATATATATATATATTATACACACACACACACTTTTCTTGTTCTCATCAGTGGAGTATATCTCCAAATAATAATGAAATTATTTATTTTTGTCCTGTAACTTTTCCCTCTGGAGGCAGATGTGTCCTCTCTTACGCTCTTCTCTGCTTGTACCATATTATTCCTGACACTTGCAGTGAATCACAGTATCACGCTAGTAGTTAACCTACTGGTTAGTTAACCTGTTGGTTCTTTGTTCACTTCTAAGGAAAATGGCAATTATCCCACTTATGAAAAAATGTTTAACAATAAATGGAATCATTTGAAGCTATTGATTATCACTTTATTATTTTTACACCGTCAGACGTCTCATCAAAATGCATGTAATAATGATTTATATTGCAGGGACCTGTCCAGGGACAGATGACTTGTACATTCCAGTTTTATGTGTGTCTCAGGGACCGGGTGCAACGCTCTCAGATTGTTTCTTTCCATGTTGATAATCTTTTCCTATCATCCCATCACAAACCCCCCCTCCTTATCTCACTTAAAGTGTGAGCGGCCTCGTCTAGAACTGATCAATGCTTCTGGCACTTCCTTCCAAAACCCAGGAAAAAACAATTAAAACCCGATCGATCCTTCAGGCAGCTTTGAATATGCATAACATGCCTACTTGACCTTCAGTAGCGTGGCCGGCAGCTGGATGGCTGGCGAGTTAGTGTGCGCAGGTTGTACTAAGAGGTGACCTTGAGTGATTACCAAAATGTATATGCTGTGTGCACAGAGACATTGTCATCATCCCCTATGGCTTCAAACATCTGAGTTATTAGTATGTTGTAGATGAATTAACTGCTGTATCCAACAACATATCCACAGGGCTGTAGTTCTGAAGCCAAGTCCAAATGGCTCAAAATTTGGTGGCCTCAAAGCAGAGACTGGTCATTGAAAACTGGAATATTAACTACTCTTCATTATATACAGGTACACCACTGATTTTTCCAGCAACTGATGGTCAGTCCTTTAATCCGGACAAAATTTAAGAGTGTGTACTTGAAGTTCCAAGGCCATCAGATTAGTTCAGCTTTATTATTGTATTTCATCAATCATTTAATTTATATTTAATATTAATTTTATTTAACTTTTGATCAATCTTTAGAGACACCTGAGAGGTATCATTTATTGGACAGAGGTGTATTGTTGAATTAATATAACATGACCTCTGTCGGTCTGGCAAAAATGAGTAATCCGGCAAGGCTGTGGATCCAAAGGTGCTGGAAACATGATGTTGTATCTGTAGTATATAATGCAATGACTACAGAGGCCCTTTAAAGTATGTGAAAATATATAAACCTTTACGTACATTTAAAGGGCCTCTGTAGTCATTCTAATTTCTCTACTTTTCCTTTCATAAAGTATTTTATTTTATAAACCTTAATTACATGTTTAGATTGTTTTTATCTTTTCTAAAGTATTCATAAAATAAATTCTGTCTGTATAACCACCTTCCTGTGCCATTGTAAATGATAATATATTGAAATGGAGTTGTACTTGTACTTTATTGTCATCATTTTATTTAGACTTTGTGACTACTACTACTACTTGGGTTATGCACCGGACTCCTCAGAATATGAGACAGATAGGATATGTCCATAGTACCCAAAAAGTGGATTGAGGCCTCCAGACAGTGGCAGGTAGATGTCTGTGTCTATTGTATCAAGACAACATGGTCTCTGAAAGACATGGAGCTTTTCATGTAGGAGAAAAGTGGGATGTAAATATATATTGTGCACCATGTTTAATGTTGGGAGAAAGTTGATGCCATGTTAGAAAACTAGACCAGACATTTCCATATGTCGGGTGCCTCATGTGCCTAGCAGACCAGGCTGGAGGAATTTTTTACTCCACCCATTGTCCTCAACACTTTCAAAGGTTGCACAGTTTGTGACCAATGTCTGATGACATCTCTTATAAGAAAATATATTTTTTTGTAGCATCAAACACTTTAAATATTGAATGTTAATGACTGTAAATGTACAAAGTGCTCGAAGCAAGTTGATGGAGGCTGAGAATAATGTCCAACATTTCAGTTGGGGTGTGCTTCAAGTACTATGAGCATGTGTATCCCAGGGTCTAGTTAGTAATGATTAGAGAACCCTATACAAAATCAGACGTCAAGCCTGAGGGTATAATCAAAAATGGTCATTAATAGGCAAAACTCAAAAAAACTTGATTGTTATTTTACTGTAACAAGTGATTTTTTTTTTTACCATCCAGTTACTAAAGTACTTGTGACTAGAGTTGTCCAAGATGTTGTCCAAATTGGAGCCTTTGTGTGCCGTTTGCCGGGCATAACCACTGATCAAATCAAAAACAGTCAGAAAAAAATAGGTCAGCTAATGGGCCATGGAGAGAAGCAGCTCTGCTGGACCCGAAAAGCTAAAGTTCAAATTTAAAGGGACATGGAAGATTTCCGGATTTTATGACATATGTATTATAATTGTATATCTATTTACTGTTCTGTACTTTCATTTATTAAGAAGTGTCTATAAGCTCTGCTTTTACTGCCAAAAATCAAGCAAATATTACCTGCTTGGGTCTGCCATCTGCAGCTCATGAAGTCACAGACACTACTGTACTTGCTGTACTCCTACTAACCAATCAGTGACCATATTTCACAGCATTTTGTAACATGCTTCTGAAACTTGGTCCCTGATTGGCTAGCCTGCGCTACACTGCACATTCAGCCCTACAGAGTCTGTGTCTGCACATACTGCCATGGACAGGACCATGCAGGGACTATTTGTATCATTTATGCAGTAAAAACAGATTATAAGCACTTTTTAATTAAATAAAGTACCTAAAAGTCCAAAAGACCAAATCGATACACGGGTAATAATTGTTTAATTTTATGTGGTAAGAAATAAATTCATAAGCGCTTTTTAATAAAATAAAGTAAATAGATACACAAATATATTATATTCCTAGTAAATCCAGGAACCTTCCATACCATTTTAAGTGTTAAAGGTTGCATTTTTTCTTCCTCCTATACTGATTTTATATCTAATCATTTATTATACACAAATAAAATGTTACTGTATGAGCGCAACGGTGGTCCTTTAAGTTGAGAAAATATACCTTAAATGGTCTATTAATTAGCACAAAAAGGCACCTGAAGGGTAATTAGTGCTGGTTTATGTAGTTATTACAATTGTTACATTTGTGGGAAATAGATGGTTCTAATATGTAAATGAATAAAAGCTTATTTAATCCTTACAAAACGCCGGCTTCTCTTTAATAACAAAAGACATAGCAAAAGGCTACTTGCCGCTGGCTCTGAGCAGCCCAACTGGAACATCTGTTCCTGCATCACTTACCACCCGAGCACCGTGGCCCCCGATGTGAAACAGACTGAGGCCTTGGCTTGGGGAAAAATAATGAACAATAAAGATATCAACACATATTTGTACAAGGCCAGACAAAACCAAACAAACTCCCCTTTGTGTACATAAACTGTAATTTCAGTGAATTATGCACAGACTTAATTAGGAGTTTTAATTGCTAATCATCTCCCAATAGGATTAGCACTGTTATCTATTAATTATCTGCAGAGCAGCATGTTTGGCTAAGAGGGAAACGAGATGGCTGCAGAACATGGTTACGTACCCTGGCACTTAATTATGTGCTAAAAGGAAACTAAGAGACAGGAAATATTGCGTTATTAGATTATAAATTACAAGAGACTCACTGGCCAATCAGGCTCCTTAGCACCCTACAGATCTTTTTATGCTATCTAAGCGGTGTCTCGCGCAGGCCAGGATAATTTAATGGCCGTGTTATGGTTTGTGGGGACGATCAGTTTGAGTGATGCCTTTTTAAAAGTCATTTAGCTTAAAAATATAGAATTAAATGTATCCGTGGTAGTATCAATTTCATAGGATTTTGCTGTTTTGCATATCTTTGTGTTTTTAAACATAAAATAATGTTTCTCATGTTTTATCATGCATTTAAAAGGGCATGTTTTAACCCTATCACTGCTAGTATGGAGGGTCTGCGTGAAAATAAATTACTCTCCTAGTTGATTTTTCTCTCTTTTTTGTTTGTTTTTGAGACAGGGGCCATGGTCAGTGAAGCAGTGCCCCTTGGGTAAGATGCCAACTGGGATCGTGCTCCTTCCATGCCTGAGAGGCTAGGAAAGTCTTCGGGGCCCATTAGTCTTGAGGGCGTAGGGACCTCTTTGGTTGTTCTACCCAAGGTCCTGGCCAGAAGGTTCAAGGGGACAAGGGTTGAGAGGACTCTTTTTGGTCCCTCCCTGTCCAAGCCCTTGGACTCTTCTACTCTTCTACCCCCCCCCCCCCCCCTTTATTGTGAAAAGGTGGTGAGTGCCGGTGCTGGGTGACTTCAGCCTCAGAGGCCACTGCCACTAACATCCCAGCCCCTTTGTGCCTTAGGGAGACCTCTCTCATAGGCCCCCATTCAGCATAAGTATGTTACAGTGCACATGTACATCATCCCCCAACCCAAAGGCTGGGGGGTAGGCCAAATATTAGGTGACCCCACACAAGCAAAAAAGTCCTGGATAAGGGTCTAAAAGTGCATGACTGCATAAAAAAAACTTGCTCAGCGGGTAAGTCAGTTTCTCATAGGCCCTGGGCTTTAATGCAAATTGACCCTCTGGATCAAGTGTCCATAATATTATAGTATTTTGTCCTCTTCATTTTAAAACACTGAGTGTGCAATATATATATTTTTCAGTTAGTAAGAGTAAGCCAGTCAGTGACCACTGTCAAGCAGCATGCTGTAGAATATTGTCACTGATTGGATGCTATGAGACACTGCACACCCTGTACTTAGAAGTACATTGCCTTCATGAGCTGCAGAGGCGAGAAACTAGTTAGAAAATATTTTGTAAGATTTTGGGGACAAAAAAAGAGCTTTTAAGAACTTCTTAATAAAATAAAGAGATACACAGGTATATTATATGCCTAGTGAAAACCAGAAACGTTCCATTTCCCTTTAAAAATACAACTTTAATTATTGTTCTTTATATTTAAAGATATGATAATCACTGTTACTCTCCCTTTTGAATAACCTACGAAAACCATAGTACAGATTTTATCCCTTATGTTCAGCTGTTTTTAATAACTAGTTGTATAACGTGGGTGGTGTAAGAAGCTCCCCCTGCCTTGACAACTACAACTTACCACTACAAAATATGTTGTCATGTTAAATACATACGATAATAATAATACAAAATAATATGTTTCTATTCATTTTTTACTCTGTTAAAAAAGTATCAGGAGGGTGTTACGTCTCAGGCAGGGAAAAGGGGGAAAAAAATCCCTTTATAATTGTAGTCCATTAAATGTATATGTAAGTTTGCTGGTTATGAATGCATCTGATAGAGGAGAATCAGTAGTGTATGAGAATGTTATTTTCATGAAAACATCCCCAAATAAACATTAATAAACTTACACTAAAGTTTGCAAAATTTCTTCAATTTTCAGGTAGTTGATTTTGAGAAGGAACTTTAGTTTTGGCCAATCAGAGGCAGGTACAGCAATGTATCTGTTTCACTGACGGTGACAAAGCTGCTTGGGAGGCAGCCATGGTACTAACAGATGATTGGCTAGGACACAACTCCACACAGCGCATTTGCTAGAACGCTCTGCCTGCAAAGGTGCGTTGGGGGTGGAGCTCACACAAGAAATGTTAAATGTACCTTGAATTACAAATATACAGAATTCCTCAATAAAATGATTTGATGTGAGACGCCCGATCAGACTGATATATAAGAGATCACACAAACTGACATATACATTTTATTGTATAAAAACAGCCTCCGCTCTGCTGATGTCTAAGTAGCACACAAGACACTCCATAATTCTTCTAATGAGCTGCTAGTTCTTGGAGTGGGGTGGAAGCTGTAATGATTCAAAACTATTAGCGCTCTTTGGGGTCCAAATGAAATAGTTAAAATTAAACCTCCTCATCTACAGTGGAATATTCTATTTTAATTGCACTACGTGGTGTGGATATTTGTGCTCCGTATCTTTTTCTTGCATGTCAAGTATAATATTAAGAAATTTCAAAGCAAACAAGGAGAAAAGTCCAATGAAATGAGCAAGACCGGACACGGGCGACTTTGTGACTCTGCTTCTTCCACTTAACCTATCACCCCCCAGAGACACATAACCAGGATGATTTTATTATGATCAATGAGAACGCAGACTTTAGAAATGTCATATGTGATCTTAATGATGGGGAGCACTCAAGAGCTTGATACGATCAGATAATTTCCTTAAGCTCTGTCATATCCCATCTCATATAAAAGCATAAGAGTCTGATCTCTCTCACGCAGCCACAGTGGGCTTCAATGTCTAGATTTTCACTTTAACTGCTGGGAAATCTTATCAGATGATCATATATTGTGCATTTCAATGAATGGTGTTAATTCAAAGCAGATTGACTTTACAATAGCTTACTAAGACATCATCGTACTCTGTATCATTTAATATGTTGGACCAGTAGGAGGAGCGATCGGTTCCCCCCGTAGTTTAGTAATATAGATGAATGATTCACACCTGTCCACCAATTTGTGCACCACTGGTCTATAGGGTATTGATATTTTATATTTCTGCTGCTTCAAGAATCGCCTCACAATAAAAATAAATCCTTGTTTGAAAACTTTGGGCCATATTCAATTCGAAACCCGCAACTCGATCGCAGAGAGCAGAATGTCTGAGGGTGTGTCGCAGGCTCCCGTTCGTCTCCAAATCCGGAGCTATTCAATTCCTCAAAGCCACAAGTTACTGTCCCAAAGCCGAAACCGAAACTGTAAACCATGCACTGGCTCGGAGCAGTTCAGGGAGGGAACATGATCAATTCAGCAAGCCCGTAACCTCCCATTTGAAAACAGCCAATAGAAAAAGAGACGGCAGTAAAACATGGAGGTTACATGTCAATCAATGAGGATCGGGGGTCCGATATGCGATCAGACTCGCAAACCCGCAAAATAATTATGAAAAAGAATGTCAATACTGTTCTAGTCCATATGGGTGGCCTGATATATAAGATCAATTTAACCTTGAAATAAAACCTAAAAATAAATGTTAGTTCCTTCCAATTTGCCATCTTGAAACTGTTGTGCAATCGATCCTAATGTCTTTCATCTCTTTTCCCGTTATTTACAGTGCAGTATTGGTTTTTTTATTTGCATTTACAGAGTATAGAGTAGGTGTTTAACCCCTTTGCGGGTCCTCTCTAGCACTCGTAGGATTTTCTCCCTCATTTGCTCTTTACGGGTGTGAAAACATTTGCGGGCTTGGGGAAATTGAGCAATTGAATAGCGATTTGCAATTTTAGCCTTGCGGCCGTGAAGGCTTCTGGAGGATGTAAGTTACGAGTTCAACCATTGCAGTGTTTTCAAGCCCGTAACTCGGAAGCTGTTCAGAGCCCTCAAAAAGACTGCAATTGAATCAAAGTAGCTTACGGGCTTCCGGATCGCCCAAGAGCTTAATTAAATTGAGCTCCTTGAGTCTTAGAGCATACTTATGCAGACACAAGTTATTCAACTAGTTTTTAATTAGGAGAAAATACATTTTGATGTTTCTGTTGGGCCCTGGAGGAATCCATTATACTTAGGTTAAAGTTGTGTGTGTGAGAGGGGTGTTTACATTTTTGGAGAGATTTAATTGCATTTCCTGAAGCAAGGATTCTGGTTCTGAGCCAATGAGAGCGATGTGGTGTTTTGTCCATTTCACTCTTTTCCATTGATCTTAATAAAGGCTTTCTTACCTGCCAGAACACACACCTTCAAGATTCATCTCTCAGAATGTGAAACACAAAATTGATTCCTATACTCCTAAACAGAATCTTCAAAGTTTCAGATTTTTCCCAAAAAATCTTTATGCCCACGGCTTACAAACTTACTAATATTGTTAGCTTGGTACATTAGTTGACAAACAAGTATATTTTTCTTGAAATGCACTGGCCCTTTAAAGAATCGTCTTCAAAAATGTCTTAAGTTTAATTAAGTGCTAAATTAAGTTTAGAAATTTTTTTTGAAAAATATAAAAAGATAATATAAAACTTCATTAATTATAAATTTTTCCCATGAAATGAATATGATCAAAAATATGATTTTGTAGTAATATGAATATTATATATATATATATATATATATATATATATATATATATATATATATATATATATATATATATATATATATTCATTTTTTATTTATGTTTAATATGTTATATATATATATTTTCTGTTATATTATGTTAGTTCTATCTATTAAAACAAAAAAAAACTTGAATTCTAGAGTTAAAACATTTACAGAAGGGGGTTATTTGGTTTTGTAAAGTTTGAGCTGCTGATCAATTGGCTTAGATTTCATGAGCCTCTTTAAAATGCTAGCTAAGCAACATTTTTTAACGAGCAATAATTCAATAATTGCCACTCTTATTACACTGCACCCAGCTCACTAGATATAAAGGTGACTAATGGCCTTTATGGACCCCCGTGGGGGAGTTAAGGTTATTGACTTCCATGGGGGAGCTAATGTTATGGACCCTCATGGGGGACGTAAGATTAGGGTTACAGGTGTTAGGACTGATTGGGGCTCTTATGTGTGTGGATGGGTCCAAAATGCTCCCCAAGATATTGAATGGTATGGAGAAGGGCTAGAAAGAGGATGTTACATCCCCCTCCCCCCCAAAAATACATTATTTATTAACCATTTTGTGGCAGAGAAGGGTACAAAAGAGGTAATCGTTTGGTGTTATATCATAGCTTGGTACCGCACTTGACCTTCGCACGCTGCAGAACGAACAGCGAAGCATCATCAGGGCGCCGAGAACTGCTCCCTGATGAGGCTCCACAGAGGCTTCTCATGCGCGAGCACCCCCATCTCGTATTTACTGGACCTGCTTGGCAAGGTAAGGGTCTGACAGTGTGCCATATGGGCCAGGCATTGTTTCATGTTTCATCTAGGAGCATGTTACATTGCATGTTTATCACACATGCAAATAATGACAGTGACATTAAATACAATATTCTCCTAGTGACACATGGCACACTGTCAGCCCCTTACCTTGGCAGCCTCCAGCTAGCTGGTCCAGTAAATACGAGATGAGGGCGCGCGCATGAGAAGCCGCTGTGGCAGATGGGATGCAGGCTGGAGCGCAGAGCGTCAATACAGCGCAGTTCTCGGGGGCCTGATGACGGCGCACTGTTCTCCAGTGCACAAAGGACATGCCACAGCTTGGTACATATTGTGTATATACTGAAAGATAGAAATGCCTCTTGTCAAATGTTATATGTGTCAGGGGTCGCATTAATATATCGCTGTGTCTTTCTTTCAGGCGTACAGCTTTGCTATCGGGACTTGGCCCAAGAATGGACTCCTAGATATGAACAAGGGCCTGAGCCTGCAGCACATAGGGCGGCCCCACAGTGGGATAGGTAAGTGCTGTGTGTCCATACATGCATTATATGACACTTTGCATTGGAGTCCCCTCTAATCATATCACAATACTCCGTCCCTGGTAATGGAGCCCGTTGGGTGTGGGTTTTGTTTTTGTTCAGGTGGTTAAGTTAATGCAATACTGTAAAATGCATCAATAAAAGTGGCTGGAAAGCTTGTTAAGTTTGCTCTGATGCCGTTAGTCTCAGTAGATGTTCTGTCCCAGCACTTCATAAGATTTAATATGTCTGCGTCAATTTTAGTAGCAATTCAGGCGTGCAATACGTTTTATACAATAAGCGTCCATGTGCTTGTTCACATTATAAAAGCTGTAACTTTGTAGCAGAATTACTAATTGCAGTTGTACTGAAGGTTGAAACATTAAGGGACTTACAGATTTCACCATACTTTTATAGTTAAATTGTTTACATCATAATACACAGATGGTGTTGGACCATCTGCTTACATTTCATAGGAACACTAAAGATTAAAACACCAGAAAATACAATTAAATGCATATACAAGTTTCCTGGATACATCAGTAGTGCATGCATACTTGGTTTGCATGAAAATAAGATTAGCATAGACTTCATAATTGATTGTGGCCAATCAGTCGGCTACAACATTGTTGCAATGTCTGGGATTTGGTCTCTGCAGCAAAGCATTGTGGGATGTGTAGTCTTTTTTTGTTCATACCACAAGAAAACAGTTCATGCAATGCTGCTCTGGATCTCTGCAACTTGCTGGCGGGTTAGTATAGGGTCAAAAAACGTACATGAATGCAGTGTTTCTATTGGTTAGTACAAGGTGCTTTACACACCTGCTATCCAACAAATATGTTCACAATGTTTTTTTATCAAGTGTTGTAAAGAAACTGAGCTGTATTTGAAGGTTTAGGCTGAATTTAAAGGGTCTTGTGGTCAGATATTTTCTACATGATCTAAATAACCAAACTATTTAATGAGCCAAATATATGTCATTATTTTATACTGTTATGTCTTATCTTATTCTGTATGCTGCTGTCTTCTGGACGGTGGGTCCTTGTAAACTAATGAGCTTTCCATTTACCTGCCACACCTCTAACAGACAGTACATTTGATGCATCTTCTCACAATAGGAGGTTGAGACTAATCTGGTAGATGCCACAGCAGCATAATCATTAAAATTTACAGCATTAGAGGCTGGGTTATTTTATTTACATTTACTATGTTTTTCAAGTGTAGTTTTCAAAACTGAATGTTTTAAATATATGACTACAGTGGTCCTTTATGGGATATGGAAGCTTTCTGGATTTTACTAGACATATAATATATCTTTGTATATTTTTCCTTTTATTAAGAAGTGCTTATAAGCTCTGTTTTTACTGTATGAAATCAAACAAATAGTCCCTGTATGGGTATGCCCTCTGCTGCTCACAAAGACACAGACTCTGTAGTACTTCCTGTTCTGTGTCTACTACTAGCCAATCGGTGACCATCTCTCAGCAACATTGTGCAACATGCTGCAGAGACGTGGTCCCAGATAGGCTACGACACTACAAAAGAGTAGTGTCTACATATGATGTAGTGGGCAGACCCAAACAGGGACTATTTGTTTGATTTTAGACGGTAAAATATTATTCTTAATAATATAAAGTACATAAAAGATAGAGAGGGATATTATATACCTACTAAAATCCGAGGACCGTCCATGTCCCTTAATAAGCCCTACAGATTCCAATCATGTACAGTCGCCCCTCTCCCGGTCTGCCTTCGTTGGTTATCAGGGAAGGGGTTAATTATGTTCTCAGCCTCTAACCACAAAACTTTCAAATCAATACACGTTAAGGAGATGAATTATTTAAATCTCAGCAGCATTTAATTAGTCCGACCGTTCTGAGGGATGGCTCTGCGAGAGTTATTGACAGGAGTTGCATTATAATTTGGTTTGCGCTTTGAGTGGGCATTCATTTTACTGGCGTGTGGGGACAGCCCTGGAGGAGCCGATCCTTAACAAGAATCGCAGCCATATACATAATTTCACCACCGTCTCTTCCCGAGTTCCCACTAGATACAGTGACTCGTGAGCGGAGAGAAGCCGCGCACATCAAGATTAAATTGTTCCCACAATCCTTCATTACGGATTCCAGGCCAGCACCAGGGATTTGACTTCATTTGCTCCAAAATTGTTTTACTTTTACTTGTTTATACAAAGAAGCTTCAAATAAACAATTTAAAGGACCGCAATAGATTTGAAAAACTTCACATGGACATTAAAGGGATATGGAAGGTTCCCTGATTGTAATATTAACAGTAAATAAATAGCTTATTTGTGTTCACATTTGAATGTCTACAAATACATTAAACTTATTTACTGCTCAGAATGCCAAGAAATAGTTATTGCAAATGAGTCCAAATGCATTTTCACTCTTTAAGACAATATCACTTTATACATGGCTCCTTTTTATTTATTACACAGCTTTAAATCATAGAAAAGGATGGATTATGCACCAATTATGAGACCTACCCACAGACGGCACCTTTTTGATCTTAAATGAATGTCATCAGTTAATATTAAAATAAACTACGTGTTTATTTTTAGATCTAAATATAATTTTAAGTGCTTAAAAGTTCTGTACTGAAACCATCCAAATAGTCACAATAAAGGTCCACCATCTCCAGCTCATGAAGTAATAGATGTACTAACCAATCACAGATTGTCTCTCAGCAGCATTTCAAAACAGGCTGGTGAGAAACCGTCTGTAGTTGGCTAGTACCAAAGAAATACTGTGTGCATGTGCTGCTGGGGGCGGAGCTTTGCAGCACTATTTGGAAGGTTTCAGTGAGTAAAAACAGCTTTTAAGCACTTGTTAATAAAATGTTTAGATGCAAACAAACTCTTTGGTAGTTTATTATAATACTAACGACTTGCCTGTCAAAAATGACGGCAATACAATTTGAAGCCTGGCAATGCTGTTTGACACACAATGCAATGCTCTTCCCTCTCTAACTTGCGGGCTTCGCAATGAGCACCTTTGCCATCTCGAGTCCCACAATGAGTGGCTTTGCCGCTCATTGCAGTCCTCAGCAAACCCGCAATTTTCGTGCCTCGCAATGAGCGCCATTGGATCTCATTGTAGCCCTGTCAAGCCAGTCATGTACAGGCCTCGCGATGAGTGCCTTTGGCGCTGCTTGCGAGCACGTCAAGCCCTTCATGTATGGGCTTGCGATAAGCGCCTTTGGTGCTCATTGCACATGCGCGAGCCCGTAACTTTTATCATTGCGTGACGACAACTAGCAATTATCATAACTATTATATGTGATGAAATACAGGGAACCTTCCATGTCCCCGTAATATCTTTCCCATAATCTTACATTTAGCATATCCTCCAGGTGTATGGTGGCTTCCATGTTGGACCTCTAGAGCAGTGCTTTTCACTCAGCAGCTGGTCCTAGGACAGGTGCTGGTCCCCAAGAGCTTATCTGCTGCTCCTCAGGAACAAGGAGGGGAGCCGATCACTTTAAAAATAATATCAATGTTACAGATTATCGATAAACGTATTTTAATAAAATAAACTACATGTTAGTAAATAGATACGTGGGGATATTATATACCTAGTTACCTATCCAAGAGTCTTCCATATCCCTTTAATATTTTAGACCTTATTGCAATTTTCAAGCTGCAGCTTAGTATAATTGGGCTGGAACCTCACTGAATGGACTGCACCAACCCCTCAGACAAAGTCTCCATCCCAAGTCCAAGTGTCCCAGCCAGTTGTGTTAATAAATTGTGGCTCTCAGTCAGGGAGATGGCGGTGCTGGCTCAGGGCTTCTCCTGGTCACAGGTTCAAATCCCGACCCGCCTGACCCAGCCTTTCATCCTCAGGAGGTAGTTATGGGGGTTTCCAGTTATAATTGAGTCATAATATCAATCATTTGTCAGCCCGGGCTCTCGGCGAGGCTGGTGTGAGTGTCTTTTAGCTCCATTCCGCAGCTTGGGATACAGCCCATTACACGCTAAGAGTTCCCAGCACTCCTGCAATCAATGCTTTAATTGATACTTCATGCAGTTAATGTATCCAAGAAATGAGTAATATTGTCCCCTCAAATGGAGTTCTGTGGCGACACCGAATTATGAAGTCTTCACACTGTTGGTTTGTCTTATCACAGCTCGGCTTCTTACAGACTTTAAATAAGATATTGCGTGTAATGACAGTGCTGCCATATTGGGATCCAGAAAGGAAACATTCTGTAATATAGTGTAAGAGCCAGGGTAACGTGTGCGCTTCCATATTTTATACTTTGCTTTGTATCTTAAAGGGATACTGAAGGTTCCTGGATTTTACTAGTTATAAAATATTCATTTGAATATCTGTTTAATTCACCTTATCAAAGGTTTTTACTGCCTAAAATCATAGAAAAAGTCCCTGCTAGGGTCTGCCTATTTCAGCTCACAAAGACACGCTGTATTTGTTGTGCTGTTTCTCATACTAACCAATCAGTGACCATATCTCCACAACATGCTGCTAAGACACAGTCCCTGATAGGCTAGGACCCTACACTGTACATCCAGCCATACAGAGTTGGCGACTTTGTGAGCTGCAGAGGACAGGTACGTACTTAGACTATTTTTTTATTTTAGGCAGTAATAGCAGAGCTTTTAAGCATGTCTTCATAAAATAAAGTACCGTATTTGCCGGCGTATAAGGCGCCTGGGCGTATAAGACGACCCCCTAACATTGCCACTCAAAATATAGAGCTTGTTACGCGACCACAGCGCCTCCGGCCCGCCCCTGCAACTCGATCGCATCGCCTCCGGCCCGCCCCTGCAACGCAACCGCAGCACCTCCGGCCTGCCCCTGCAACTCGACCGCATCGCCTCCGGCCCGCCCCTGCAACTCCCTGTGACGGGCACCAGCTCTGCGTAGACAAAGTGCACCCGGCGTATAAGACGACCCCCCCACTTGGAGGCATGTTTTTCAGGACAAAAAAGTAATCTTATATGCCGGCAAATACGGTACATGAAAATAATTAGAATCACACGGATAGTATATACCTAGTAACACCTAGGAATCTTCCATATCCCTTTAATTTCTCTGTTTGTTCCACTGTCCATAGCACTTTGTTTCTTAATGTCATGGTTGGCCCGTCTCCTTTCTCCAAATGTTCTTCACATCCAGTGTTTCTGTGATCGAGTGTGGTTCTTTTTTGCCTGTCCGTGTCAATTCGATAATTTCAGAGATAAATAAATAAATAACAATAAGACAAATAAACTCAGTGTATTGATGGCGGCCACTGATGGATTTAGACATTACTCCTGCGTGCGCCAGTTCAGAGACTTTTGGCGTGTCAGGACCAGATGATGTAAGTAGAGGATTCATTTAGCCGAAAGCGAGTAATGGCTGATGACATCATCAGCTGGAGCAGAGATTAAAGAAATGGATGGAAGAATTGTAGCCAGAGCAATTTGTTCTTCTGAAAGGAGGAAGATAGATCCACACAGACAGTCACATAGCATCAGGCCATGGCAAACGGGGCTATATTTCACTCTAGAGAGTTACTGTGTGTCGAGGCTTTGTGTTCTAACTCACAAAGGTCATTTTTACAGCCAAAAAAGCAGAGGATTGGTTCATTGTCCCAGCATTGGAGAAAAAGATTGTGGTCATTAATTTATCTGTGCTGGCAAAGTAGGAATCAAGTGCACTGATTGGCAGAGAAATATAGTGACAAGGCCGCGGTCCTGTCTGGAACATGGAACAGGGTCAATGTCAAGGAGATAGTCAGTGTTACAATGATCTGACACCCAGCCTGTCAGTGCTGGCCTTGGAACAGAAAGAATCGGGTCAGCATTACATTTGTCAGAAGAAAGACAATCCAGGAAGTTACAGCAGCTTCTGGAGGAATATCAGAGGATGTCAGATTTATATAGTAATTGAGGTCCATCAAGTTCAACCTGTTCAGATCTCCTCTGATCTTTGTATTATGTGAAAACCAATTGGTCAGAGGAAGGTAAACAAAAAACTCACTGAAATATTACCAGTTGGCACATAAGCATGGGAAAAAAAAAAAAATTGTGCCCAAGAACTGATAATCTAGTTATTTGACCCTATAGGCACCAGTCACAATCATTATGTCTGGTTGTGCTTATCCATAAGCTTATCTTCTCAAAGATACTGGAGTAGGTTGCCAGTTCCTGTCTAACCTCTCTGCGATGGCCGGTCCATCGTGGGTGATCCTTCATGGTATAGCTCACAGCTTCATAGAGGTACCCAAGCCCCTTCACCATAACAAGGTAGAGATCCAGCAGTCAAATTATACCCTGGATAAATATTTGAACTGACATAACCTCATATGCATTTTTTATTAAAAATATGTCCAACCCCTTAATAAAGTCAACTGTATCGAGGTAAAGAGTATCATTATAGTCCAGGGGCTGAAATCCAGTATGGCCTCTAAACTCAAGACGTCATTAGGAGCCAGCATGAACCAATCCCAGGGTACAAAACATTTGACTGGTAGGTAGTTCTGACCCCAAATATTACATTTTAAGGCAGCCCGCGTTAGTCATAGCCTTTTCCTGCGTATTGAGCAACACCAAAAATGTCTTGGTTGAACCATACAAACCAACCTTTAATGGTTTTTCCAAGAGAAAACCTCACGTTTGGGCCGTATGTAACAAACTAACAACATGTGTAAGCAATGAACATACATTTTTCTTTTTAGAGAAAATTGTCATTTTTGATGACTCTTCATGTGTAGATGATTCTGGTTTCATCTTTTACTAACAGCTTGAGGGGTGGAGAAGGACAGGAGAAGAAGATGGGTTTGGCAAATAACTGGATCTTTTAGAATATTACACCTACCCCTTCACCAGCACAAGCAAGCAGCTTATAACAATAACTGCAAACCTACTTCTGCGGTAATGTAAACACCCTCTCACACACAGGCATCACCAAAATATTATGGAGGCTTCCAGGGTCATGCATAGGTATTAGTATTATATTTTTACAAATGTTTTCAAAGTTTTCATGACTAGCTTTCCAGAGCGCGCCTCTCTTTTTCAAGTCCAAAGCATCTCTCTATCACATATATAGTTCTCAGCAGCGTGGGCTTGCCAAAAAATGTTAGTAACGCAACGTTAAAACCGCGGGCTTGCACAGCGAAGCAAGGGCTGCAATTGCGGCCAGGCAAGGAGCGCCAAAGGCGCTCATTGCGCTGGTGGAGATGAGCGCCATAGGAGCTCATCCCTTCCATCCCGTACAACTTAGGCAGGGAGCGCCGAAGCCGCTCAATTCGCTGGTGGAGATGAGCGCCATAGGTGCTCATCCCTACGACACCGCACAACTTAAGCATCATACCTACGAACCGCGGGACTACATGTCAACAAAAAGCTCAATTCTACAATTCACAGTGCCAGACCCGTAGCACTTTGAAAAAAATCGCCAGCAAAAATGACGGCCCTTAACACTTTGTAAATTAAAGCAGGATTTAGAAAAAAGAAAAACACGAACCGCGGGACTTTGAAAAAAAATAAACAAGGTCCAAAAAGATAAAGTTAACGGCTGAACCGTGCACATCAAAATACACACACACAAAAAAACATGCAAAAAAACATCACACACAGGACGGGAGGACAGCCAGGACGTCTGGGAGTAAGGTTGCACGCGAATTTAAGTTGAATTAACAGACTTTCGCACACTCAAAAATTGCCTAAGCAAGAAAAAAAACTAAAACGAGGCTACACGATCCATAACCACGCAAAACACCTCCAGGCACATAAGGCTTTTACCAAGGAATGTACGAGGTACAAAATACACTATTACAAATTACGCTAACACATACACAATCGCCGCCATTTTACAACACTAATTTGAAACTTATAACATTACCATTCTAAAATGGCGCTTTACCCGTCTAAACAAACGGCTTCCCCTCGCGCACGCAGCCTATTTACACTACACACTGCACACATTGCTGACACTTACACCTCAGCTCAGCAACAGTCCAAATCTACATTGTATGCTGCAGGAATATTCTTCAGGATATTGATTGCTGGATATATTAATTACAAATAGGTAAAGTATATTAATTTATTATTTCATTAAATAATTATTATAAAAAAGAATATATATATAAAAAATAAAAATACCAGAGGAGACGCTCGCAATGAGCGCGGGGCTCACACTGAACGCACCGGGTGCTCACAGAACCAAAAATACACCAGGGGAGAGCCTCGCAATGAGCGCCAAAGGAGCTCACGGGGCTTGCACTGAGCACCAAAGGAGCTCACAAGACCAAAACTACACCAGGGGAGCGCCAAAGGCTCGCAGTGAGCGCCAAAGGTATTTAGAGGACCAAAAGTCTTACATTGTGTGGCAAACCGCATTGCCTGGCTTACAATTTTATTGCTGTCATTTTTTGATGGGCAATTCGCTAGTATATATATATATATATATATATATATATATATATAAATATATATATATATAAATATAAGCTAGCAGAGTAGTTTTGAAGCACTAAGGGTAACAGGGGCATCGCAGATCCATGATAAAATAAATCCAGTTGTACATACAATAAGGTTTATGTTAGACTGTGTCCAGGTCAGATGTGTCTGGGTGAGGGAGAAAAGAGTCATTTAGAGAAGATGTCACCACGTCCTGCTTTTACAAAATAGACTAGTCTTTAGTCATTTTAAGTGTCTCCCAGTAATGAGTCCAATACATCATGTAAAGGATTTCTGCAGCAGCCAAGATAACATTTCTTTTGTTCGCTCTATAGCACTATAGTGTAAAGCAATCTCTTTATTTAATAAAAATAATATTTATGACCTGTTGGCTCTGGTGACTGAAGTTCAACTCAGAATTTAACCCATTGGAAATGTTATTTTGGCCCATTCTGCTTTATTTTCTTATCAGTTGTTATATCAAATCTGAGCATTATAACAAAGCAGGTGAATAAAATATAATGCGCCCTGTCTGTAGGGTGGGGTGGAAACCATTTCCACATCTGGGGGTACTAACCCTAAAATAAAATTATTGGGGGCAGCACAAATTGGACCTCAAAGTGACACAGTGGAACTTATAGTTAAGTGCAAGTTCTTTATCAACGTATGTATTTACTTACCATAAACTTACATTGAATATTGCAGTTTTGTCTGTCATCCTTGCACAACCACCCACTAAGGACAGGTTAATATCTCTTGCTAATTGCATATCATCGGTAATAATTGTCGATTGCCCCTTGCAGCTCTGAAACGTGTGTCTTCCGTGCTGAAACCTCACAGAGTATTTTTTCTAATGAGCCTGATTACTGCAGCCCTCAAACTCCAAACAACTTAAGCTTGCAGTTATTTGACTTTTTTCAAATTAAAGAGGCATAAAAGTGCCATATTTTTATTAACATCAGTGTAAATGTTACTTTTGCACAAGGATACAAAAAAAATGTTTTCACCTTTTACAAATTCAAATTTCATGAAAATGAAAACAGTTTGGGTATTGTTTAAAGGGAAATGTACGTTTTCTGGATTTTAATAGATATGTAATACCCCTGTGTGTGTTTGTGTACTTTTATGTGTTTTATTAAGAAATGCTTATAAGCTCTGTTTTTACTGGCTACAATCTTGCGTCTGCCCCCCTGCAGCATATGCAGACACAGACTCTGCTTAGTATGTGATAGTACAGCAATCAGTTACCATCTCTCAGCAACTTTCTCTTGTGATGTGGTCCCTGATAGGCTAGAACACTACACAGCTCATCCTGCCCTGCAGTGGGTAGACCCATACAGGGACTATTGGATGATTTTAGGAAGTAAAGCAAGAGCTTATAAGCACTTTCTAATATAAAGTACATAAAATGAAATAGATATGCAGGGATTTTATATACCTAGCAAAATGTTTAAAAATATATGATTAACTCTTGAAAGGAACACTGCAGAGGCAACGTATTTGGATTGGAGGGTTTGTTTTAGGATAGAAGAAGCAATGTTTAACACCTCTAATTCGGTGCCCTGCTCTCTGTCTGGCTTAGGCCTTCACTCAGACACCGGAGACACAGGAAGGTCATGGTGTTATATTGTTCCTGATGCAGAGTATTAATTAGGCTCAGTACAGAACTCGCTTGCATTTTTTTTCTTGAACGAAGAGGTTAATGGGATGCTCAGAGAGTAGACAGTTTTAATGAGCTTCAACTAGATGTGCTGCGAGTTTACTCTTTGTGTTAAAAGGGTCACACTGCAGTAGTTTGATGTGTATTGTCTCTCGGACCCCCAGTGTCAGAGGTGAGCGTCTGTCAGAGCCCAGGCAGAGCTGCATTCACTTAGTGACACTATTCTAATTAACTACCAGGGAGAGCTTTCACCATCCGGGGAGACAGGAGCAGGTCTGACGAGAGGCGCAGCCTCTACAATCCTCTCCCTGTATACAGATCTCTATTTATTTGTCATCCCGGGTACTATGTGGTGACATTGAAGGAGTGGGAGGGAGGAAAGTACATCTGCTAAGTGCAAGAGCCGGGGAATGGATTCCTGCAGAATATGAGACCTTGCAGAGCTCTCTCACCTCCAAGTGTAGCTCTCCTGACAGATGGTGCTCCCCCTGGACCTCACATGGCCAGAAGAACCTCCCGTCTTTACTACACTTGTCCATCGTCCTCAGTTCACTGTCAGTCACAGTGTCCAGTCATATATCAGCTGTGTTATTCACATTAACTCCTTTTCTATATCATCTGTTCAGTCTAACTTTCTTCGTTCATCTCCTTGTAGAGAGAAACAAATCTGTTGTATCTCCTCTATCCACTGTATCTTATAATTGCTCTATTTACTCATTTAAATCCTTGGCACAGGATCCATTTTTCACTCACACTAGCCCAGAAGAAGGGATGGGAATTATTTTCGTATGTCTTCCCCATTTGTTGTTATCCGTCTTAAGATTCTGCCTTGTCTATACATGTATGTAAATGTAATCCCACCTGCTAAGAAGACTATACCATGTTCTGCAATGAATAATGAGATCAGACCACTGCATATTCTTTTTGATATATGGCGTGCTCTCCAAGCTTGTAAATAAAGAAACTCAGTTTGGTGTCCTGGTTTCATTACTTAATTTGAGTGGTGGTTGTGGAAGAGGCTCTGAAAAAGGACATTTTTCAACACTAGTAGTATAGTATAATATAGTATTTCAATAGCAATATATGAATGTAATGTTCAGTCCATTATGTACAGCAGTATCCACTGATTATTTTTTCAAACAAGCAAAGTAATACAAGAAGAACGGCTATAATGCTCTAACACGTATTAAATGTTTTAATTCTGCATTTTTCCTTTCTAAAATCATATTAAATGGTTAAAGAAAACAATATTCAATGTTAAACTTAATTTAATTTGCCGATGGTTTCTACCCACTATTAATGAATGGTGAACGGCAGTGCTGAATTGTCAGGTACAAAGTGATATCAACACAATACTCTTCACTGGTTGGTAACTTGTGTTAAAGTGCGTTTCCTTGGCAACTGGTTATTGCTTGGGCAGTCTATGAATGACTGGACTTTTGTCCAATCAGACTGTTCTTTAATCCTTATAGACTTGTCTCAAAGCCAGATCAACTCCCTTCCAATGACCTTATAAAGAGTAGTGGCTAATACTCTGTTTGAAAGCGAGTAAATATACTGAATATTATTTTACTAAGTAATTGAATATGAATGTTATTTATAACCAGCAAATTGCCCGTCAAAAAATGATGGCGAAAGAATTGTAAGTCAAGGAATGTTGTTTGGCAGAGACATTATTTTTTGTGGTGGTCTGAGATCTTCGGCGCTCATTGCGAGCCTCTTGGTTGTTGTCTTTTTTTTAAATCAGAGGCACTTTTGCTGTAGTTGTAAGGTCGGCATTGATCTGGTTTTTGCGCTTATTGCAAGGCTGTCCCCTAGTGTAGTTTGTGGGCTATGAGCAGCGTTGGCGCTCGTTGTGAGGCGCGCAGTGATTGTGTTTTGCGTTTATTGCGTTAGTGTTATTATTTTTTATTTTTCGTGTATATGTATTTTGTGATGGTAATTAAATAAGTAATAAATTAATAAATCAAAATACTTTACCTATTTGTAAGTAATACATGCAGGAAGCATTGTGCTGAAGAGCTGACAATCTGTTTTGATGTTCCTGCAGCATACAATGTAGGTTTGCACTCTTGTGGAGCGTGCGTGAGGGGAAGCAGTTAGTGTAGTTGTGTACTTCCAAATTGTGTACGTTATTGTTGTAAAATGACAGCGAATGTGTATGTTGTACGCGGGTGTGGATGATTTAGCGTCCTTGCTAATGGTGTATGTTGTAGGTTGTACTGTTTTTTGTAAAATCCGTATTTGCTGTGTGGAATTTAGAGGCTTTAGGGGTCGTGTAGCCTCGTTTTTGTTTTTTTTTGGCGGCCATTTTTTCTTTCGCTTAGGGGATTTTCGAGTGCGTAAACTTTGTAAATTTGCCAGAATTTGAGGTTTAAGCTGTGTTGCAGAGGTCCTGGGTGTCCCACCTTGGTGTGGGTAAGGTTTTGTGCTGTGCGCGGGTTGTCCGTTAAGGTTGAGTCCGTAATGGATTTTTTCTAAGTCCTGCGGGTCGTAATTTTGTTTGTGTAAGTCCGTAGTTAGTCATTGCGTCTTTATGTTTTTTTTTCAAAGTCCCGATTGCGTGGTTGTTTGTAAATGGTTATGAGGCGCCGTTGAGCCTCCACCTCCAAAAATGCGGCTGCTCGCTTAGTGAGGTCCCGCATTTGCGTTGGAAAGTCGTAGGGGGTCATAGCGATGAGCGCCTATGGCGCTCATCTCCACCAGCGCAAGGAGCACCTTTGGCGCTCCTTGCCAGCAAATGCGGGGGCTCGCTATGCGTTAGCAACAACCCGCATGCTGACAACTATATATGTGATCTTTGCCCAACTAACTCCTTTCGTTACGGCATTACAGTACATTACATTACATTTAAAGCTTAATCTGCCTTTTTATGAATACAATTATTTAAATGTAGTTTTAAAACATATACCCGAATTTATATCCTCTGTCCATTGTGTTTAGGTTTCAGGGGTTTAAAGAGGATCTGCCCAGGAGGCTATTCTAAAACGTTTCTGACCAGTGTATGTTTGCCTGCAATAACCACTACAGGAAGGAGGCAGATAAAGAATAGTATAACAGGTGAAGATTTCCCTCAGAACAGACCCCTGTCCAGATCCTCTCCCACCCCTGGACACCTGATAGGAGGTGGACAGAGGCCGGTCAGCTGAAGTTTGAAATGCTAACTTCAGATATACTTTTTTAAAGCTACATTGATTATTTTTATTCAAATTCTGATTTATTGCCAACCATTTATTAACTAAACAAATGAAGCCCTATCGTGTGAGCAGTACAGTGTCGCTTTAAGAATGCCAGGACCAAGTTTCTTATGCTGTATATAATTAAGAAGCCTTTGGAAACAAGCTAAGGATGTGCCCATAAAATATATATTACTCTGAACACCTGTCGGTACTGTATGGAAACCGCTCGGAGCATGTGCAAGCCCAAATTTTCCAACCAGGAAGAGGTTAATAGCTGTATTGGCTCCCACTCCTGCCCCACATGTCCCCCGGTCTCATTATCTCTCCACTTGGTGAATGTTTGTAGCCCAGTTTTTGTAGGGGGTAGAGGTGACACAGCTGCCTGTTAAAGGGGTGGTCTCGGCGCGCTCCTGGCACAAGCTACAAAAGCCAGAATCCGTTTGGTTTCCATGTGTTGGAGCCGAAATCCTTTGATATTCCATGTGTTTTTCTAAAGACTCTGGAAGCCTTTTATATGGGAGAGCAGAGCAGCAGCAGGAGCACCGAGAGCCAGTGGAGCACTTAATATCAGGCCAGTGAGATACCACGGCTCCCTTCACAGACTGGTGGCTTTATCCAAAGTTAGTATTAGTGCTGGACGCCTCTGTTTGGGGGCACGGGTCACACCTGTGTCCACAGAGCTCTCACAGGTGATGCAGACTCCTTCTTGACTTCTGCGACGTCAAACAAATACAGTTCCAAATATAGTATCATTTAAAGGAGTCATATCTTTAAGATATATTATTTTGAAGAATTGCACTTGCACTTAAAATGTTTTTTGAAACAAAATAATAAGGCCTGTAATTTATTACTTTTTTATATGCCATAATGCTACTGTGGCATCTGCAGTTTTGATTTTTGTCGACCAACTTCCTGAGACTTAAATAAGACATTCTGCTCAATAGAAATGTGACATTTACATTTGCCAGTGCATTTATTCGATCTAATGCAATGCTCATTTGTTTACAAGGATACATCTTATTAAGAAAGCAACAAATCCGTTCAGCTTATAAAAGAAAATGGGCCTCTGCCGTGGTAAATACGTATGCACGTTTCAGGAGCACGTTGCTGAGAGATGGCCACTGATTGGTTAGTATGACACTGCGCAGTTAGTACTACGGAGTCTGTGTCTTCATGAGCTGCAGAGGGCAGACACAAGCAGGCAATATTTGTTTGATTTTAAAATCAGAGCCTATAAGCACTTCTTAATAAAATAAAGTACATAAAAGTAAATAGATACACAGGATATTATACACCAAGTAACATCCAGTAACCTTCCATATCCCTTTAAAATACCCAACTTTCAAGCCGAGTAATTTGAAACTTTAACAACCAATTGCAATTCTATTTATTTCCATGTGTGCTTTCACTTCTGCAATATCCAGGCCTTTGCTATGGTCCAGTCACGAGGTCGACTGGCTGTCCGTCCATCCCATTATCTTTATCGAAGTCGGCAGCATCTCGCCATCGAGAAAACAGACAGCAGGAGGGAGATGAGATACAGGAAACAATGGAGGAGGCGAGGGGACAATAGTCCATCACAGGCCAGTCAGAGCACATTAACTTAGTGACATGATTCTAATTAACTAGCCTGAGAGGTGTCACAGCTGGGATGACAGCACCGCTAAGACAGCTTGAAAAGGCGGAAAGGAACCTGACAGCACCTCCCCCTGCTCCCTCTCCACCTCTCCTGTGATCTCGGTGTGTGGGGGTGTCTCTATGAGATAATTAGGATACCTGTCTGCCTGGGGAGGAGGTTTAAGGAATGGAGTCACATCTTCCTGCTTCTGTTCAGAAAATCAAAATGACATGAGCACGTTAGCTTCTTAAAAAAACGTCCCTTTAAATAAAGTAACCTGCCCTTTCTGGACATCGTGTGTTGCACTTAGATTGACATAAATAGAAATGTCACTTATGTCACCTTCCAGAAGGTCTGAATAAGAAATAGAAGCTTCATGTAAGAATCTTCTAGATCAGTGGGTCTCAACCTTTTTGATCTGGGGCCAGATTGTTACCTTCCAATGCCATTGGCACCGGCTTTGAGATCTAGAATATTCTTAACAGCAAGATACTGCACGTGACAATCATTTTTTCCATAGATTTGCACAGAGCATATTTTAACTGCAAATAGGTGTATTAATAATCTAGTATTGTGGCTAATGGCAGCGGTGTGTTTAAAGTGTTGGCATATTAGTTTGTATAAGCCAGCAAATTGTGTATTTCTATCTATGTTACTGTATTATTACGGTTCCTAGCATTAACATTGCTAGATCTGAATGTTGGGTGTCTCAGGGATGCCCTCCTTGATTGGCAGCTGAGGGATGTCCTACCTTGATTGGCAGCTGAGGAATTCCCTGCCTTGATTGGCATTTGTGGGACACCCTGCCTTGATTGGCATTTGTGGGATGCCCCACCTTGATTTGCAGCCGTGGGACGCCCTGCCTTGATTGGTAGCCGTGTGATGCCCTGCCTTGATTGGTGGCTGTGGGATGCCTTGATTGGTGGCTGTGGGATGCCTTGATTGGTGGCTGTGGGATACCCTGCCTTGATTGGCAGATGTGGGATGCCCTGCCTTGATTGGCAGCCGTGGGACGCCCTGCCTTGATTGGTAGCCGTGGGACGCCCTGCCTTGATTGGTAGCCGTGGAATGCCCTGCCTTGATTGGTGGCTGTGAGAGGTCATGCCTGATTGGCAGGACTGGGATACCCTACCTTGATTGGTAGCTGAGGAATGCCCAGCCTTGATTGGTAGCTGAGGAATGCCCAGTCTTGATTGGCAACTGTGTGGATGCCTGGCCTTGACTGGCAGCTGTGAGATGTACAGCCTTGGTTGACATCTGTGAAATGCCCTGGCTTGACTGGCAGCCATGTGGATGCCCTATTTTGATTTGCAGCTATGGGATGCCCTGTCTTGATTGGCAGCTGTGTGGGTGACCTGTCTTGATTGGCAGCTGTGTGGATGCCCTGTCTTGATTGGCAGCTGTGTGGATGCCCTGTCTTGATTGGCAGCTGTGTGGGTGACCTGTCTTGATTGACAACAAAGGAATGCCCTGCCTTGACTGGCAGCTATGTGGATGCTCTGTCCTGACTGGAGGCTGTGTGGATGCCCTGCCTAGGTTAGCAGCTGTGGGATGCCCTGAATCGACTGCAGGCTGTGTGGATGCCCTGTCTTGAATAGCAGCTGTTGGATGCCCTACCTTGACTGGCAGCTGTGGGATGCCCTGCAATGCCTGCAGTACTTTTCTCAGTTCTACTTTGACAGGCGCAGTTTAGATTGCATGTGTGGTATTTGCCACTATAACATTCAGCTAATGGAGTACAGAATGGATAATGGACCACCATAATTAACCAAGTGCACATTAAAAATTACATTAGCGGTGTTAATGTGGGTGTGTGCACCAGCTTGATTGGCATCCCAGAATACTTAAACAAGTGGTACTGCTGCTGTGACTATCATTGATCTGCTGCTGTTGTGCCCTTCCTAGCTGCGTGCACCCATCACACCGGTGCTTGCACACGCTGCCAAATCAATGTCATCCAAATTATTACTTGCAGATAGAGCAGCGTCGGTGTGAGGAGGGGGAGGTTGGCTCGCTGGTGACCCTGCCCTTCATACTGCCCGTCCTCTCTGTGAGTTTGTGCATTTACATTAAGGGAGATTGGTCAAGAATTCAAAGATTAGCACTGTGTACATTAACCCCTTCTCTGCGTGTGTTTTATTGACAGTGCTGCACATTTTATTTAAAGGACCTCCTGTAGTTTGAGAAAAACTTCACCTTTATGAAATATGCAACAACCAATAATAAAATGGGGGGCAGCTAACTGACCATTCAGCCTCATGTTTTCTTATAGTTTTCTGTATGGGTCCTATGGTCATGCATTATCGTGTTGTCTTCATACATGTAAAGTGCATCTGTTGTGTCTTTGGTTTTGAATATTTTTTTTTTAATATATAGTACAAGACATTTTTTGTAAGCTAAACCATACTTGAAGTATACACCATTTCCATTTCTTGCACACCATGCTATTTATGAGCAATAGCATTTTATATAGTCCCACTATTGCATTGTAGTCCTCATTTCTATTGATGTTTGGTGTTACTGGAGAAATGAACAACAAGATATCCACTGGACTGGCTCCTCTAGGTGGCACGCAACACCAAGGAGCAAGGAAGCACTCCAATGGCCCTGCAAGGGGTGGCATGCAGAGAAAAAAAAAACGGGGGAGAAGTAAAGGAAAAATTATAAAAATAATAAATAATTGAACTATAGTGTAAGTAAATGACATTACATTCAGACTGTGTGGGATAGTTTTCTCCTGTTCGGATAAGTGAGGTGCAGTGAGCCTTATGGGTAATGGGACTGCAACTTAGTATATTTTTTGTTCCAAATGGTTTTAATGTAATTCAGATAAGAAAACCCAATTAATGGCTTGGCCAGTAGGAACAGGGCTTATAATAACACAAATAGTCCCTGCATGGGTCTGCTCATTGCAGTCACCTGACAAGGACTCTGTAGGGCTGGGCTTGCAGGGTAGTGTCCTAGCCTATCAGGGTCCACGTGTCAGCAGCATGTTGCAGAATGTTACTGAGAGTTAGTCACTGATTTGTTAGTATGAGACACAGCAAAGCAAGTACAGCAGAATCAGTGTATTCGTGAGCTGCAGAGGGCAGACCTTTGCAGGTAATGTGTGTTTGATTTTAGGCAGTAAAACAGAGCTTATAAGCAATTCTTAATAAAATAAAGTACATAAAAAAAAATATATATATATATATCTAGTAACATCACGAAACATTGTGGGTTATGTGAGTGGAGTATCCCAGTAACAAAGTATCATCCTTTTAATAATTTTAAAATCCATTTATACTTATGACTGAAATTTCATGGCAGGGTTCTCTCCCGGTCTGAACATTTCACTCACGGAGGTTTTTCGTTGGGATTAATATGAGTGATGGAGATCACACTGTGTCCATATCACCTCTCCCTCCTTATAAACACGCTTGCACGAGCAGAGACACGTACCCCCAGAACAAATTCCAGCAAAGCTCCCAGTTCATCAATATTCACAAGTCATTACCACCAATGGCAGTTCAAGGTGAGACACAATGTCAGTGCTAAGGAAGAGAAGAGACAAGCGAGACGGAGCTACTGGAAGTCATCTTAAATACAGACACCCATGCACTGTGCTGTTATATATATATATATATATATATATATATATATATATATATATATATATATATATATTATAGTGTGATTCTTTATAGTTTACTTCTTCAGTCCGTCTAAATACAAACGATTACTTCCTTTTCTTTACGTGGTTTGTGTATCCTCCTAAAAAAATTAACCCTTTCAACCAAACATTGGATGTATCCTGTTATGTGCACGCACAGCACTGGAAGCCTACTGGTGCCAGGCACACTTGCGTCCTGATTCGCAATGTACTCCCTAAGCCTCTAACCCTACACCCCTTGCTGTCTCTAACCCTAACCCCCTAAACCAGTTACCGGCCCTAATCCTAACCCCCTAATCCTAACCTTAACCCCCTACACCACTTGCCGGCCCTAACCCCCAACACCGCTTACTGGCCCTAACCCTAAACCTAACCCCCTAAGCCTCTAATACTCTAAACCTAACCCGAAAACCCCTAACGTCGGCGGCGCGCTTCCCGTGCATACCCAAAACAGGATAGGTCCCAAACTTCCCCTTCCCTCTTTATGATCTTACCAGGAACCTAATACTATAATGTTTGAACCTGAAATAAATACTTAAAGGGATATGGAAGTTTCTCGGTATGTAATATCCCTATGTATCTATTTACCTTTATTTACTTTATTTTATTAAGAAGTGCTTATAAGCATTGGTTTTACTGCCTAAAATCATGCAAATAGTTCATGCTTGGGTTTGCCCTCTGTAGCTCATGAAGACACTGTATGTGCAGTGTCTAATGCTAGCCAATTGGGGGCAAAGTCTCGGCAACATACTGCAACATGTTGAGACACTGTCACTGATTGGTTCATATGAGACACTGCACAGCTAGTACTAGAGTCTGTGTCTTATAGAGCAGCAGAGGGCAGACCCATATAGGGCCTGTGTGTGTGAGTTTAGGCAGATTGTATTCCTAGCAAATTCCATACCACTTGCGTAAAATGAGTTTTCTCTAAAGCACTGACACAAAATTGAAAACTCGCAAACGTACAATATAAAGAATAATAGTTTCTAATAATAACTTAGGATCACTACGTAGCTGCCCCAAACTTATTTCCAGCCTGACTTTGCAGAATGTGCTTTATAAATAAAATGTAATTCTTGGTGCAGATTTTCAGTCCAGTTCAGACTCCTTCTCACCATCATTACTTGGTTGTAGTGAGCTAACCCTACAGATGTCACAGTATATCCCACGGGTTCCTGGGAATAAGATCATTAAACCGTAAGCGTTTCCAACGCTTTGTGTAAGCTCCTGTAGGACTAATAAACCTGAAGTAGAGTCCCCATCTAAACACGGACAGTAACAACTCTTTGTACCTATGTGCAGAGCTAAAATAGGAAGCCTGCTGAGCCGTGGTTGGCCTTGTTGCTGGCGGACCCTGTGCGCCTGTGGTGAGACCCTCCCCTAACAGCGAGTTAACGAGAGCGTCTGTTCTGCTCGCTGACCTTCTGCCTCCCTGTCTGCTGGAGGCTTCCTTGATTAAGCTGGACTTGAAGATCCTCACCTCTGTTAACTTGTTTTACATGGAGGGGAAAAAAAAGTTTCTCTTAATTGGTGGCGGCCTTTCTCTCCTGACACTGAAAGCTCTGATTAGTATAATGAACTTGAAGTACATGAACAGGAGCAGGCAAGAGGAACATGGCCGGAGGAGCAGCCAGAGGGGAGAGACGTGAGATCGGTTATAATGGCAGCTTTTGGAGAGGTCAACATGGGAGGGCTCCTGTCAGAGACCATGTGAAGGACCAAGGAGTTCTTATTTAGATATACAAATAGCTGATGTGGTCTTGAAGCTCCTCTTAGGGCTCATACATTAGGGTTTAATTTGTTTATTTAGTTACTGATTAGCAGTAAAATTTGAGGAAACAAATCCATTATTTACTTTTGAAATGAGCATTGTTGCTTCGAGTAGATATACTTCTCTCCACCCCCTATACAAATCTTTGTGATCTGCCCAGGAGGCTGACCTCATTTTTTTTCTGATTAGTGTAAGGATTACCTATTGCAGATAAGCACTACTATCAGGACAAGTAATAACGACTCCTATCAGAGCCTTCTCTCTGGGGCGGTTCTCTCCCCTCCTCTGAATACCTGATAGGGGTGGAGAGTAGGATATCAACTGATGTCTAAAACACTAAGCAACACATGAAAAGATTAGGATTTAAGAGCTAACAAAAATTAATAACAACACATTAGAGGCGCTCAGTCAGAGAAAAGCCTCTAATTTGTGTTTTTTTTTTTTATTAAGTTTTTATTCAAATGACCCTTGGGGTGAGTCTCCTAAGGGTGATGGGGGCTCCAAGTACGGCTAATCTGTAACTAAATATAGAAACGGATCCCTGTTGTATGACCACTAAGAGATTTTTTTTCTTTTTCTTGTAATTGTATTAATGTTACCCTTTGTATTTGGTATAAAAGTACATATTTCTCACTGTTCCTGGAGGAAAGTAAATCACAAAAACTTCATGGGTGACCTACAAGCTTTTTATTATACATTTTCATGGCCAGGGATGGAATTATCTTGGGAGACTAGGCTCCTATTATTTCATCTGGATCCTAACAATTTTCTGTAAGTATATTGAATTTCTATGAATTAACTCTTTCCCTGGCTCCTCAAAATCTGTCTTGCTTCAAATAAACTCTAATCACATATATAGTTGTCAGTGTTGGGCACGCTTACGATGTTGGTCACACTTTGCGACCCTGGCAAAGCGAGCCGTTTAGCCTCGCAAAGCGAGCCATTGACCACACGGACTTAGGATGCAATGAGCGAGCAGTTTAGGCATGCAGGAATTTGGCGGCGAGTAGTTTAATGCGTCTGCAAGCCTCGCAAAGCGAGGCGAGCAGTTGAGGCACACGACTGCTAGGGTCGCAACTGCAAGCCAAGCATGTAAATCTAAAAACCTGAAAAACAAACCAAATAATTTAACAATAATAATAACACACACACAGACAGCACAGGGGGAGAGGCAGGAAGCCTGGGAGTGAGGTTGCAAGCAAATTTGAGCCATATTTGGGTGTTTTCGTCAATACAAAATCGGCTAAGCGAGGAAAAAAATGGAGGTCGAAAAACGTAAAAATTCTGAAACTGGATGAAAACGAGGCTGAGCAAAGCCAGGTACGCGGGACTTAGAAAATAGACAACAGCGCAAACAGTAACACTTAACCCCAAAACACCAGGCACGCAAGACTTAGAAAATACACAATGGCAAAGACAGTAACACTTACACCAACAACACCAGGTATGCGGGTTTGAAAATAAAACCAACAGCAGTCACTGCGCCCCACGCAAACATTCAGCAGACACACAGAGGAGAAAGTCACAGGGAAGGGACGGGGGGAGATGCTGGAAAGAGACACATGGCATTCCCAAGCGCTAAACTTGCAGTTTTAACGAAACCTGCAATGAGCGGACCGACCGTACAGTAGGCAGGAGCAAGGATCGTAATGAGCGCCGAAGACGCTCCTCGCGGGGCTCAAGATGAGCACCGCAAGCGGGAGAGGCTTGCAATGAGCACCAAGGGCGATCATTTCGAGCCCCGCAATGAGCTCCAAAGGCGCTCATGTGGCGCTCCCGATGAGCTCCGAAGGGGATTAGTGCAAAGCAGGAAAGTTGAAGTGCACTGAGCGAGAGGTTTGCGAAGAGCGCGGAAGGTGCTCAGAGGAGCAAAAGCCTCACATTGTGTGGCAACCAGCATTGCCAGCCACTACAAATTACGTTCCCTGTGCATGGTGTTGTCTCTCTATTAGGGGATACCCTTTTAGAAGAATAACTAAATAAAGTAGATGAGTTACAGAGCTAAGTATTTTTTCTACAGTCATCAATTATTATTTTGATCATAGATGTAAAATTATGAAACTATAACAAATATAAATAACAATAATATAATAATAAAATAATAAAACATAAAAAAATCAATTTCGGATTTGAGGTCGGTAACTCACCTGTGATGATTGTTTTTCTGCCGGTCCTTGCAGTATTGTCACGTAATACATGATTATTTCTTCGCGTTATACAGTGTAGTTCTGGTTTGTGACCACTAGATGTCAGGATGCTTTGCCTGCAGGTACTGTAACCAGGTACATGGAGCCTTTTTCCTATAATGAAGTTGCAGACAGTTATAATAATAAAATACACATGCACTCCACACTGCACTTATCCTTCAATGGGTTTGGTTAATCATACTGATTTGCTGTTGCATTAAGCAAAAGTACAGCCGGCTAGAACACCACATGGCAGTGTACTGGGCACGAACAATCAATAGCTAAGGAGGGTGCTTAGGATTTAACAGTATGTTAAATACAAACAGTACAGTATAATTTCCCCATTTGTCTCCTCTCCCTTCTGCTATCTCTCATCCGTCTTCTCTTCTGTTTGCTCGTGAAAAAAAAGCTAATTAATAGACTAGGATGACATGTAATATGATGGCACATCACATAAAATAAACATGGCAATATGAAGACTTGCAAATACACACAAACATATATGTATACTTGGAATTTGGATATTTGTATAAGTAGCAAAAGTGTATGAGCTGGAGACCAGATTAATTTTATTTAAAGTACCACTCGACAATGAAAACAATATATGTTTGGAAATTTTAAGTCCGACTGATAATTAATCAGGAAAAATGTCATACGGCTGTGTGTGGTTTGCCCAGGTCGGAAAAATATGAGAAAATGAAATCTATGTATACATGATATAAATCTAAGTTGCACAAGCACATAAATGTCCAGATAAAATGGCAAAGTATGGGAAAAGCAAAGAAAACCGCATAATATATATATATATATATATATATATATATATATATATATATAAAAAAAAAATATATATATATATATATATATATATATATATAACACACAAATCTACCCCCAGTGTACAATGACTTGCACCACTGGTGCTGTTTCCCTTTAAACCATTAGCTCTGTGTTAGCCATCTCAGTCCAGTGATGGGTTAATACACACTGTTACATGAGAGACCTTTTGACTCCTTCTCTTGTCAGTAGCTTCTCTCCCCCCAAGGGCGGCTGATCACAGTTATATTTGCTCAGTCTCTGCTCTCCGCTCTCTCCTATTGAGTCACTCTCGGCAGGCCAGCTCTCCGCCACAAATAGCCCAGCTCCTAATGAGAAGACGGCTGCTAGTTAGCAGAGGGGTGTGTGTGTCGAGCTAAAACCAGATAGTTAAACTACGCTGATTGAAGGTGGAGGTCGGAGGTCAGCGCAATTATGTTCTTGCAGAATAATCGCTGGGATGTTTGATATGGAAGTTCTAAGCCATTTCAGACAAGCTGCTTTTTGTGCGTGTGTGTGAGAGAGAGACAAGCTGAGAAGTGAGACAGAGTAGTTAAAATCATTAGAATCCATTTCTTAACAGCCTCCCCCCTTCTCAGAGCTATATTCATCCAAACCACATGTTACGGTCAGATTGTTTGTTTGGTTTTACTTCTTGCTTCTCCCAAGTCAGATCTTCAGTAGCTCGGCCTATTTCATGAGTGAAGCTCGACTTGATACAGTCTTCAGATCCAGCTATTTATCCAAAAATAATCATTAGTTTATGGGAAGATCCCCATTACCAACCTGCAGGATGATGAGCGAGAATTAAACACCAATGAATTTAGTGTAAACAGTCATAAAACAGTCATAAAACACCTCCTGCCTCCATCAGTAAATACCTGAGATGAACAGTTGGGTCCACATTGGCATTTGTGTTAATAACTTCTACAAGACTAATTTGTGTAGCTCGTATGGCTTCTATGAAGTCCCAGTTTATGAAATTATTATTATAATTATTATTTATTTATAAAGCACTAGCATATTCAGTAGCGCTAAGCACCGGGGATACATGAGACAAACATGGCAAAGTGTTCCTATTACAGGAGGTGTTGAGGGCCTTGCTCTGGTAGGAGCTTACAATCTAAGCTTTTTAAGGTTTCTTGGTTGCCCATCGAAGCAGCAGGATCCATAAATAGGAGTCATAATGGTCTTGATTGAATAACTGATATTGGAGAATGAGAGAAGTCTTGGAGACATGTCTCATGGGCAGAGTGGTATAGGTTAGGGGAGTATGTGGAGATTTGATGTGAAATGTAGGAGGGTATGTTATTATTGAGTCTAACAAAAAGCATTTAAAATGGATGGAGTAAGGAGAGCCGAGTAAGGAGAGGGCTAGTTAGGAATCAGTTGCAGAAGTCGAAGCCAATTAAGAATATGGTAGTTTTCGGATTTGGGGAATATTTCTTCATAACAAATGGTAATTTGAGAACTAGTACTGACTTAAGTTAGAGATCTCCTCAACATTTTTAGACATATCATTTATTTTAGTCTAACTTTATTTTCTTTTTAATCCTAAGAACCAGTCGGGATGTCTGTAAGCCACAAGTGCCATTACTGATAGGTGTCTATAATACATCAGGTACAGTGCAAACACCAAGTATTAGTGAAGAGATTTGTTTTCAGACGTATGACACATTTTTATCTCAAATATCTTTGTTGTAGAAAATATACTGAATGTAGCCTGATCTCTCTGACTGTGCATCTGGGGTAGTGGTATTTGATGTGTTCCCATAGAGAGCTGCCAGCTAATGATGTGCACCTAAAGCAAATACCAGGAGCAATGTAAAGAACAATACTATCAACTGGAAGCGCTTAGAAAAAGCTGCAAAATCTAACACAAAGAGATCTAATAGAGAGAGAAAAATACTGCAACATAAAGATGTCTCAGTAAATGCCAAGTGATAAGCAAAGGCAACTATTGTACCTGTGTTCCATTATTGTAGATGATGTAAGACAGAGGTTTCCAAACTGGTCTGTGAGCTTCATTCAGGTGGTTCATTACAAAGTGGTCTGTGAACTCCATTCAGGTGGTCCATTCCAAAGTGGTCTGTGAGCTTCATTCAGGTGGTTCATTCCAAAGTGGTCAATGAACTCCATTCATGCGGTTCATTCCAAAGTGGTCTATGAACTCCATTCATGTGGTTCATTCCAAAGTGGTCTATGAACTCCATTCATGTGGTTCATTCCAAAGTGGTCTGTGAACTCCATTCATGTGGTTCATTCCAAAGAGGTCTGTGAACTCTATTCAGGTGGTTCATTCCAAACTGGTCTGTGAGCTTCATTCAGGTGGTTCATTCCAAAGTGGTCAATGAACTCCATTCATGCGGTTCATTCCAAAGTGGTCTATGAACTCCATTCATGTGGTTCATTCCAAAGTGGTCTATGAACTCCATTCATGTGGTTCATTCCAAAGAGGTCTGTGAACTCCATTCAGGTGGTTCATTCCAAAGAGGTCTATGAACTCCATTCATGTGGTTCATTCCAAAGTGGTCTATGAACTCCATTCATGTGGTTCATTCCAAAGAGGTCTGTGAACTCCATTCAGGTGGTTCATTCCAAAGAGGTCTATGAACTCCATTCATGTGGTTCATTCCAAAGTGGTCTGTGAACTCCATTCATGTGGTTCATTCCAAAGAGGTCTGTGAACTCTATTCAGGTGGTTCATTCCAAACTGGTCTGTGAGCTTCATTCAGGTGGTTCATTCCAAAGTGGTCTGTGAACTCCATTCATGTGGTTCATTCCAAAGAGGTCTGTGAACTCCATTCAGGTGGTCCATTCCAAAGTGGTCTGTGAGCTTCATTCAGGTGGTTCATTCCAAAGTGGTCAATGAACTCCATTCATGCGGTTCATTCCAAAGTGGTCTATGAACTCCATTCATGTGGTTCATTCCAAAGTGGTCTATGAACTCCATTCATGTGGTTCATTCCAAAGTGGTCTGTGAACTCCATTCATGTGGTTCATTCCAAAGAGGTCTGTGAACTCTATTCAGGTGGTTCATTCCAAACTGGTCTGTGAGCTTCATTCAGGTGGTTTATTCCAAAGTGGTCAATGAACTCCATTCATGCGGTTCATTCCAAAGTGGTCTATGAACTCCATTCATGTGGTTCATTCCAAAGTGGTCTATGAACTCCATTCATGTGGTTCATTCCAAAGAGGTCTGTGAACTCCATTCAGGTGGTTCATTCCAAAGAGGTCTATGAACTCCATTCATGTGGTTCATTCCAAAGTGGTCTATGAACTCCATTCATGTGGTTCATTCCAAAGAGGTCTGTGAACTCCATTCATGTGGTTCATTCCAAAGTGGTCTATGAACTCCATTCATGTGGTTCATTCCAAAGTGGTCTGTGAACTCCATTCATGTGGTTCATTCCAAAGAGGTCTATGAACTCTATTCAGGTGGTTCATTCCAAACTGGTCTGTGAGCTTCATTCAGGTGGTTCATTCCTAAGTGGTCAATGAACTCCATTCATGCGGTTCATTCCAAAGTGGTCTATGAACTCCATTCATGTGGTTCATTCCAAAGTGGTGTATGAACTCCATTCATGTGGTTCATTCCAAAGTGGTCTGTGAACTCCAGTCATGTGGTTCATTCCAAAGAGGTCTGTGAACTCTATTCAGGTGGTTCATTCCAAACTGGTCTGTGAGCTTCATTCAGGTGGTTCATTCCAAAGTGGTCTATGAACTCCATTCATGTGGTTCATTCCAAAGAGGTCTGTGAACTCCATTCATGTGGTTCATTCCAAAGTGGTCTATGAACTCCATTCATGTGGTTCATTCCAAAGTGGTCTGTGAACTCCATTCATGTGGTTCATTCCAAAGAGGTCTATGAACTCTATTCAGGTGGTTCATTCCAAACTGGTCTGTGAGCTTCATTCAGGTGGTTCATTCCTAAGTGGTCAATGAACTCCATTCATGCGGTTCATTCCAAAGTGGTCTATGAACTCCATTCAGGTGGTTCATTCCAAAGAGGTCTATGAACTCCATTCATGTGGTTCATTCCAAAGTGGTCTGTGAGCTTCATTCAGGTGGTTCATTCCAAAGTGGTCAATGAACTCCATTCATGCGGTTCATTCCAAAGTGGTCTATGAACTCCATTCAGGTGGTTCATTCCAAAGAGGTCTATGAACTCCATTCATGTGGTTCATTCCAAAGTGGTCTGTGAACTCCATTCATGTGGTTCATTCCAAAGAGGTCTGTGAACTCTATTCAGGTGGTTCATTCCAAAGTGGTCTATGAACTCCATTCATGTGGTTCATTCCAAAGTGGTCTATGAACTCCATTCAGGTGGTCCATTCCAAAGTGGTCTATGAACTCCATTCAGGTGGTCCATTCCAAAGTGGTCTACGAACTCCATTTAGGTGGACCATTCCAAAGAGGTCTGTGAACTCCATTCAGGTGGTCCGTTCCAAAGTGGTCTGTGATTACATTCAGGTGGTTCATTCTCAACCGGTCCATGTGCTCCATTTAGGTGGTGCATCAACCACTGGGATTATAAATCAGTTATGAAACAATACATAAGAAATGAATACAAAGGCATAAAATAAACTAGTCATAATATAGGCGGAAAACATTACAGGTAATTATTATCCTTTATTTGTAAAGCACCAACCTATATCATGGCGCAGGGGTTAAGTGCAAGGCTTTCAGAGCCAGTATTGCTCTAACGTTGGAGCTTTGTGCTTAACAAAAAATTGCATGGGAAGAATTATTGGGCCCTTGAAGGACCACTGTAGTTAGGAAAAACTTCACCTCTTCATGAAGTCTGTAACAGTGGCATGTACATAAGCTAGACAAAATCTTAAAGTGACACAACAGAGATAACAAATATGGTATAATTGAATGCATTTTCATCCAAATAATAAAGTACCTGCCTATAGCTTTAAATAATACCACATTTGGGACATCTGCTTTGTCGCTTGTGTTATGGGTGCTTTCATCTTGAACAGTTAATTTACAGACTGAGAGAGCAGATTATTCCACTTGCTCTTCTATTCAGTCATATTGTCTCATATTTGCAGTATTTCAATACACTTCAACAGCGATCTTATCTGAATGGTAGAGCAGGTGTAGATTGTGTCGCTAGGTGGAGTGGTGTGCTGTTTTGTAGATATCATTAATGCTTATTGTTTTTTCAAGTTCTTTACTTTCTTATAGAAAAATAGATTTGATTACTGATAACCAAAATGGGTAAAGGGGCTTGTGTACCTCCGTGAAGTTGTGAGCTATACCATGTAGGGTAACCCAAGTCGGCTGAGGTCATAGCAGAGGCCAGACAAATCGCAGTCCACTGGAGAAGGAACTGGCAACCCACTCCAGTATCTTTTCCATGAAAACTTTATGGATAAGCACACAAGATGTGACTAGTGTTCTGCGGTCCATAGGGTCATGGAGAGTCGGAAATGACTGAACAACAACAAACCAAAAAGACCCATCGAGTCTGCCCATATAAAAGCTTGGCTTAGTTAAGCCTGACAATTGTTGATGTTTAGTCGTTCAATCTGGGACCCTATGGACCATAGCATGCCATGTACATATTGTGTCTGATTGTTCTTATCCGTAAGGTTTTCTTGGCAAAGATACTGATTGGGTTGCCAGTTCCTTCTCCAGTGGACCGTGATTTGTCAAACCTCTCCGTTATGACCTACCCATCTTGCCTGATCCTACATGGTATAGCTCACAGCTTCAATACACAAGCCCCTTCACCACGACAAGGTAGCAATCCAGAAGGGGGTTTGCTTATCTAGGCATGCTCAGATTCTTAACATCCACTTATCATTGCCAAGTAATACTTTCTCACATTAACTTTAAGTGTTTCCCCTTCTCACTTCAAATCATGAGCTGTTGTTCTTGTTCTGATATTTCTAGAAGGTACTCCCCTATATAGTATATAGTGTCTATAGTGTCGTGAGATGTGCTGTCTCTTGGGGACATTGCAGTCTGTCTTTGGCCTCACGAGGCTCAGAATTCCTTTACAGATCGACTCGTGTCGGCTCGTACCCATCCATTTAACAACAGCCCTTTAATCCTGATTGTCGAGAAGAGAGAAAGGGAGGGAGGCAGAGTGTGTGAGATAAATGTTAGCTCATTTCTTAAGTAATTAGTTACCTCCTCATCCCCGTGTTGTAATTGTGAAGAAGCTGTAATGTTTAATTAGTCTGTAAATGAAACCCCAATTTCATAATGGCTGCGATGACAGCGTTAAGTGAGACAGACACAGAAGGGGATGCATTGTTTCAGCTGGAGATGAAGCCGTCCGTCAGTAAGCCATGCGTCTCGGGAAGAAAATGGAAATGATAAGCGAAGTGAGGCTAATTAGCAAAATCATACAGGCCCCCGCTGATGGCTCTCATGAAAAGAGGGAGGTAATGAGGCTTGGCCGTCGGGAGCACCATTAATTGGAGCTGATCTCTGCTCCTCTACAGAACAGCCAGGGTGGGAGAAGGGCAAAGGAGCAGGTGCAGCTCCGGGACAGTCTTCTCCACAGCTTTATACTTTATTGCAGAGTTAATATTTCACCCCAACTGTGTTAGTATTGGGGATCATCAAAAGCATTACAAAAGATGGACTTAAAATGCTGTGCAAAATGTTATTTTAGTCATGTGGTGCCTTATTGCCTCAATAACATTCATGGCTGCTTGTTGAAGAGCATTTATGTTAGAGTGCTTTACAAGATTAAGGCATGATAGGAACTTTTAGTGAGCTGGGTTGTAACCTTGCAGCTGGCATAGCTGTTACCAGTGAGAACCTATTGTTCCTCCTTGAAACAAGCTTTTAATATACGGTAAAATAATACTGAACCGTAAAAACATAAGGAAGCCAGATCCAAATACTCCATACCCTACCAGGTCCCCTCTACAGTAAGAGAGAGGTTTATGGGGAAACGTCCTAAAATGTGAATAGCTAGGAACTTACCATGGAAATCTCACTTTGACTTAGTCTTAAGTTCTATGTGGTGCAACTTTAGGGAGGTCTTTTTTACATTTTAATGTATTTGTTTCTTTGTTTAGTACACCAATTCCTGTATTTTATTAGATGCTTTGTGTACCTTTAACTCCCTCACTTGTAGAAGGGCTAGTACCTTTAACTCCCTCACTTGTAGATGGGCTAGTACTTTTAACTCCCTCACTTGTAGAAGGGCCAGTACCTTTAACTCCCTCACTTGTAGAAGGGCTAGCACCTTTAACTCCCTCACTTGTAGAAGGGCCAGCACCTTTAACTCCCTCACTTGTAGAAGGGCCAGCACCTTTAACTCCCTCACTTGTAGAAGGGCCAGCACCTTTAACTCCCTCACTTGTAGAAGGGCCAGCACCTTTAACTCCCTCACTTGTAGAAGGGCCAGCACCTTTAACTCCCTCACTTGTAGAAGGGCCAGCACCTTTAACTCCCTCACTTGTAGAAGGGCCAGCACCTTTAACTCCCTCACTTGTAGAAGGGCCAGCACCTTTAACTCCCTCACTTGTAGAAGGGCCAGCACCTTTAACTCCCTCACTTGTAGAAGGGCCAGCACCTTTAACTCCCTCACTTGTAGAAGGACCAGCACCTTTAACTCCCTCACTTGTAGAAGGGCCAGTACCTTTAACTCCCTCACTTGTAGAAGGGCCAGTACCTTTAACTCCCTCACTTGTAGAAGGGCCAGTACCTTTAACTCCCTCACTTGTAGAAGGGCTAGTACCTTTAACTCCCTCACTTGTAGAAGGACCAGTACCTTTAACTCCCTCACTTGTAGAAGGGCCAGCAACTCCAACAGAAGATGCCAATACATTGGTTGTCATTTTGTTTCATCAAATGGATTTGTAGAGGAATCATGTTTAACCATTTCTTTGTGCACAAAATGTCCATAAATGTTTGAAACCTGTTCTATTAAATGCATGATAGAGAATACAAATCTTTGTTTAAGTAAATCAAGTTGCTTTTTATAAAATTGCTATTATGTAGAAAAATATTTTTCAGTGAATCTATGATGAACACATCCCCATGTGGCTCCACTGTCCTATTATCATCAATCCATTCCTTTTCATGGTTTCGTACCTAGCCGTATTCTGTAATTTGCTGCGTATGTTTTTTTTTACAAACTATAGAAATATTACTTATTCAGATGTTTACAGAAGCCTCTGACATTCAATAGTTCCTCACTGCCAGCCCGTTGTGTATTATTCATTGCAATAATCTTGGACGATTGTTATAAACTGTATGCGCGTCAGGCCCAGAGCAGCGGCGTGCTGAGCCAGGCTGCCTCCCCCTGCCCTCGCCAAGCTGAAATATTGGCAGCTGCAATCATAAATCTCAATTTACAAGTATGGGGACTTATGGTTATACTAATGATTACTTCTCTGTCTTATTTTTCACGTTGCAACAGGGTAATACATTTTTTAGAACCGCACAAGGCAGAGCTTTAGCAGAAGTGCCTTTTTTTGTGTGCATAGTATAACTCTCCACACTGTAGAAATGTCACCGCATTGATCGTGTGGAGTTATATGAAGCTGAACATAAGTTTGAGACCTTACAAGTATCGCTTTCAAATTTACTGTCAAATTTGTATACGGTGCACTAAAACTCTTATCGGTGGTCTGCTAAAAAACTGACAGTTCTACATGTGCCCTGTGGCATCTGCTGCACAAAATCCCAGCAATTATTTTCCGTTGCTTAATAGCTGATACGTCTACCTGTTCTTTGGATGTACTTTCTATCCAGAGCAGTGGATTCCAACTCCACGTCCTAACAGCCCATGTTATAAGGTCTCTGCCATTAGCAGGATTGAGCTGCTAGTTATAGGTACAACACTGATATCCCGGCATCGAATGGTCCAGCACCCACAATAAATTCCAACTGAGTCCACCATTTGCCTACCTTCTAAATTTTTGGCCCAAATTTCCTGCAGCTGTTGGGGTTGCCCTTGTTGGCTGTGGCATCAGCACTCTTTTTGGATTCTCCTTGGTCTGGTGCCTTCTCTCCAGGCTGGGTCTCTTCATGGGTGTAACTTCTGGACAGCCTCTGCATCTTTGGGATCAGATAGCTTTGCCTCATTAACCGATTTGCTGAACCGCCTCTGATCTGGTAAATTGGTTAATCCGGCAAGGAGATGGCACGCAGGATGCTGCATAATCAGTGTTGTACCTGTATTTTTTTTTTAATGACTATGGATTTTATCATGTATCCCCCAGCCAGCCTCTATATACAAAAACATTGACGTTGACCCGGTTAGGAAGATTTAGTTCAGTCCAAACCGGAGCTTCTTGGAGTGAGGAATTGAAGATCTGAGTCTGGCTTCTGTATGGACAGCCTGTTCATGATGATTTAGTTTCTTAAACTTGTTCTTAAAACCATTTAGACCCGTACCACAGCAAACTCCTCCATCCCCCTTTAATGACTTTATCAGGGTGGAGACAATCCTCTCAACTGGAGACTGAAACTGTAATCTTTGGAAATTAATGTAACATTCAGTATTTATAGTATATATCATTAAGTATGAATTGTCTTAATGATCAGTGTGCAATTAAAACAACTAACTCCTGTTGTTAGAGCATTACAATGGGCCGTTAAAATGATTCCTAATTATGCAAAGTGTGCTGGAGCAAGGTGTAAGTGCATTTATGATTAAAACGATTGGACCTTTGGGAAAATCTATACATGTGCTAGGCTGCCCTACATCAGTGTCAGAACCCCGTGCAGATACATTTATCAGGCGGTCAGCTGATTGTGCCCGCCTTGGGGGTCTGGTCCCACTCCTCTGCATGTTAATAATTTGGACGAACTTTGGTGATACAGAGGATCCCGGAATGGTGTGTTACAGGGCTGTGATCATATTATCTTGTGGTTGTGAGCGGGGTTATCCAAGTGTTCAATAAAAAAAATGTCTCAAGCAGGTAAGATTTCAAGAAATAACAGAACATCACAC
Source organism: Discoglossus pictus (assembly GCA_027410445.1). Taxonomy (NCBI): domain Eukaryota; kingdom Metazoa; phylum Chordata; class Amphibia; order Anura; family Alytidae; genus Discoglossus; species Discoglossus pictus. Next base: position 186,629,444 of record CM050170.1, on the reverse strand, counting down.
AAATTTGTAAAAAAAAAAAAAGTAGGTTTTAAATAATTATAATTCTTTATCTTTGTTCCAAATGCAGTTTGTACAGGAATTAAAAAGAACATTTTCACCCTTACAACTCTCATTTTTTATGCAAAGTCGGAGCCACCTCCATATTTTTAGTGAAGTCACGTTCAACCATTAGACGTGCTAACAAACTTTTCATAAAGCTTCATAACTTGACTGGTGCAGTGCCCTGATTCACCCTAATTGTAGTGTGCCCTAAGGAGCTCCAGAATTCACAGGGATAAAGGGAATATTTTTTTTAACCTGTTCACCAATCATTTTTCAAAGAATCACTTTTATTGTTTTATAAACCTGTTCTTTTAAATGCATGATAGCAAATTTGTGACTTCAGTGTTCCTTTAAAGGGATACTCTGGGCAATTGTTTTTTATATAAACGTCTGAACTCGGTTAGTTAGTTGTATCCTTTTAGTAATTTTCATATCAAATGATTTCTTCTTTTACTTCTTAGAAGCCTGCACAGAAAAATATTATAAATATCCCCATTCTTCCTGTGCTTTAGGTCACATCTGTGGCCTGAGGCCACACCCACAAGGGAGGGGCTTCATTTCACCAGTGTAATGATATTTGCAGTATGACAGTGACATTCTGTGTCTAAACAATATGCAGCTCTCGTATCGTAAAGTCCCTCCCGGGTGAGTGTGGCATTGGTCACAGATGTGAAAGATGGCACCACTCCTGAGAGAGAACACAAAGAAGCAGGGAATCTGTTAATCTAAGAGGTTCTTAGAAGTAAGGCAGTATAAAGAGAATGATACAATTAATTAACATAGTTTAAAAATGTATACAAAAAAAAAAAAAAAAGGCCTTTAAGTAATACCATAGCACAAGCTCTTGCACAGTCTCAAGCTTTTGGGATGTCTCTATATGGTTGGTGGTCTTACCACCCATGATCTAGACAACTACAAGTAGCTACCTGTTGAAGATCAAGGATCTAAAGTCCTCTCCAGCCCTGACACATATTCTTTAGATATGGTAATATATCTTCAAAATCCCACATATTTTCCAACCCAAAGCCTGTCCTAGCCGTATTGATTGCATGTTCTGAGCAGCATTTGTCTGTTTTTATTGTTTTGCCCGATGCAGGTCTATCTTATCTTTCTGTCCAATAGCCAGATTTATTCGCTTTATCTCCTGATTGAAGTCGGGCGGCTGGATCTTTGACAGATTTAGACAAATGGAAAAGTAATGGAAATGCTTGGATGACATCCAGTATGGTTATCTGAAAAGTTTATAAAGAAAAGTCCCTTTCCTTTATTTTCTTTTTCAATTCACCTCATAGCTATGCATTAACTACTTAGCTGCATCCCATTGTACAGTCTATTCAATATCTCCAGTTGTGCAGTAACATGGAATAAGACGAGACTCGTACACCGTCAGGCATGATACTCCCACTGCATGGGAGGGTAATTTCTCCTATTGTGAGGTGAGAAATGGATAAAAGGAGCATACATAATTATATAGTATAGTAAAGACCTCATCCTATTCAGAAAAATCTCCATTTTATTTCCAAAACATTATATATTGCTCTAAAGTAAGGCAAAGAAAAATCTCATGGGGGGGGGGGGGGGGGGATAGATTCCTTTCTAATTCTAGTATATTGTATAGGCTGTGATATCTCTTAAGGGATTAATGTGTCTGTATAGGTTGCATAAATTTTTTGTACCTGATCTGTTTGCCCTTAGGAAGAAAAAAAGACGGATTAGCAGAGGCTGACGCTTTATACATACCACTCCCATTTGTCACAGTCATAGATGGATTAGTAATTAAGTGAAATGCAGTTAAAACTAGATGTATGTTTAATGTGCCACTTGTAATATCACCAGCAACAAAAATAGAGGTGCTCAGAGAGCAAACTAATTGTAATAGATAGGTTCTATGGGCATGATAACCCACTCTGAGAGCAACCTCTTTTAGCTCAACTATGCCCTTCACAGAAATAAATATCCTTAATAGATCAATAGAGTGATCCAGCCCTGAAATACCAGGCAATTCTACCCTGAACAGGAGAAACAGCAAACCCCAGATGTACGTTTCAGCGCTTGTGGGCCTTGGCAGTGAGGTGTAGCTGCACTCCCTAAGGCACAGTGAGCAAGGGTCCACGTCTGGAGCCCCCTGTCTAATATCACTGTGTTCAACATTTTCTGGATCTGGAAGATGGTCCTGTGAGCACTAATCAGCCGGACCCAGTTCAAAAACCTTTAGGATAAGAGAGAGAATGAGTAGAGAGAACTCCATGTGCTATTCTACGTACCATGTTTTTTTTATTTTTCAGGTTAAAAAAACATCTTTTCAATGCCTTTCATTTGTGATCTAGCTGTGTGGCATAAAATAAGAACCACAGAGGTGTATCTTCAAGATTTAATTCTTTAGTAAATCTAGCCCCACAGGATACAATAAGAACGGGACATAAAGTATATCAGCGGCTCTCAGGACTAGCTGGTTCACTTCCAATGCTCATGGGGGAGGACTCTGATACTACATCTAGTTTGCACTGATTTGAAAAGCGTAAATTTTAACTGCAGATAGGTTCATTCATAACATAATATATAAATTATAATATATATATATATATAAATATATATATATATATAAATAAATATATGTATATAAATATTTATATATATATATATATATATATATATATATATATATATATATATATATATATATATATATATATATGTGACTAATTTTAATGGTATGTTTAGACTCTTCCCATGTGATTTTGGCAGTTACGGTCTCACGGGCCAGGTCTGGTCTCACTGTTGTAATATGTTTAGTGTATCCAACTCTCCTCATCTATCTTGTTACGGAGTACCAGAGTATAAAGTAACCAGAACCGGTCCTAGGGCCAGCTATTGAGAAACACTATAGTGTATTTTCAACACCTATTTCTTTGATCCATAGTCTACGTAGTACATAATTCTCACAGACCGTATGCCATCATAAACACCTTGATCGCAAAAAGTGAAGAACAAGTGTAAAAAATGAAATAAACTTTAGCTTAATGAAAGAAAATGGTAATGGTCTTACTTCACATTTGGATCAACGTTTTACTTTGGATTTCCAGTGACTTGTTTTTGGTAATTTAAAGAAACATTAAACTCACCAGAGTTGTTGTTCAACATCAGGTAGAGAGGCTTGAAAATCACATTTACTTATTTACTGACATGTTTAGCTACTCCTCCTCATATAGGGCCTCATTCAATTGTGATTTGGCCAATTGAATAGGGCTCTAAATAAGCACATAGCATATTTTTTTAAAGATGTTTTTAGTTAGTGAAAACGTTGCTTTTGGATAGATGTTTACGAACTAAAAACTTCTTTAAAAAAATATGGTATGTGCTTATTTAGAGCCCTATTCAATTGGCCAAATTGCAATTGAATGAGGGCCATAGTCTTTGAAACCATCCCATTGATAACTTGGCTTGGACATAGAGCCAATGAACTGCTTCAAATGGTCAGCCAGTGAATGGAGTAGAGTTGAGTCATCCCATAAGGTTTACAAGTAGCTGGTCCATCAATCAGTGCCCTTGACTACTATAAGGTTTTGTATAAGCTTTAGTCAGTGTGCCAGGCTTGACATTATCCGTACAATAGTGGGATAACTTGTATGGTATATCCTGTTTCAGATATGCAAGGGAGAGGTGATGTTCTGCAATGATTTACAAGGGCAATAGACTGATGGTATGTAGTACAAAGACTTAATGATTGTGACTTTTAAGGCACTGTTTCATCCTGTGAACTCGGTAAAAAGCACTGTCCTGGAAATGCAAACTAAATAAGACTTGAACCCTGTACTTCTATCTTACTCAGCCTGCACAGCAGTTTCATGAATGGAATTAAACACTTTAAACGAAATCCTTAACTAAAATGCCTCAATTGTCATCAATTCAGCAGCAATTTTAGTTAAAGCAAACACATTTTCCTCTGATGCTTCAGTGTGCAACTAGCAATCCCTTTAATCACACCAGGCTTCATTATGTTTGGTGTTGATTCAAACAAAGCAAAAGGGTTATGGACACCCAGCAGGGGCTTTCAGGGAACATATAATCTGTCAATGTTTAATGACACTTTCTCTGTCCTCTGCTATTTTGCATGTACTTTAAGGTGGCACTGTAGTCCAATATTTTTATCCATAATAGACAAAATAACTTTTGCTAAGGTAAAAGAAAAATCCAGCTTTAAAGGGACATTGTCGGCACAAAGAACATACAATAATACATTGTATTAGACATGTTTTCTATCACAGTAATCTATCAGTGGATGGAGAGGTGATGGAGGCAAGGGTAATTTGTTTGATAATTGGATCTCCTGACACGGATTCCTGTCCGCCTGCACATGCTTAGAAACAGGCAGCTTGCATCAATAAATGCAAACCGTAGTCTTCAGAATGTAAACACCCCTCTCACACACACACAGAGCCATTACCAGTCTATCATGGATACCTCCAAGGACCAGCAGTGACGTACAAAAGAGTATTCTAGCTAAAAACTAGTTGCGCAATATTTTTTTTTCCTGCCCTTATTATAATTATGCCCTTAGATTTATTTTATTTATTTTCACTGTACAGTGGCTCTTTAACCCTTTCATTGACATAGAATCCATCAATGCATTGCTTCACAAAGATATTACCCTACTTAAATATATTCAAATGAAAGTTTCTCTTCAGTGATCGTTATCTACCTTGAAGGGGAGACATAGATTAAATAAAGACATGAGGCATCATTACAGCAGTAGCTGGCATAGACTCGGTGACCCCAATGAAGGACAGAGTGCTGGGGCGAGCTGGGAACCACCCCGCGGACTGCGATGTCTGGAGGACAGAAAGGGGCAAATAATGGGCTACAATCGGAGGAGGAGTAATGGCCGGGTATTGGAGCCACAGGTCTGTGCTGAAGGGTAGAACATATCTAGGTAATGTGCAATATAACTTCTGAACATGAAGGGAAGTAGATAAGTGGAACATCCTTCCGCTGTTGTTGGGTGGGGCAAACACGCCATAAGGCTGCCCTAAGGCTTAATTCAGACAAGTTTTTATAGGTCGATAGAATAGGCAGTCTAAATGGGCCTTTTAGTTCTCATCTGCCATTACATCTCTGTCTCTCTGTCATTAGATTTATGACATTGGAAACATTACAAAGGGTTTTAGGGTGTAGAAACCTTGGGTTAAAATATCGCAGAATAAGCTGTAGGGTGGGAGAGCATGAAAAATAAAAAATCTTAAATTTAGCCAACTCTGCTTGTGCGATCCCCTCTTGGACTCCTAATCTGCCTATAGAATGAGCGTGGTTAATTATCATACTGCTACATAAGCTTCTATTTCAAGTGGCTATTTACAGTGGCGGTTTTTCAACAGAAGTGAGAGCTTATCTGAATCCACTGATCTTTACATTGTTCCCAGGTTAGGCGCAAAAGCACAATGTCTCAGATTTTAAAGTTGTAAATAGCCAGTCCTGTCTCCTTTTAAATTATTGAAGGATCCCACTAGTGTAAAACAAAAGAAGTACCATATTAATTTTATTTTATAAAAAAATAGTAAATATACCTTGTGATTTGGAATGGTCAGTCTTTTTGATGCATGCACTAAGGAAACTCATTATCTCTTGATAATGACAGATCATTGCAAATAATTGCTCATTATCCAATGGGCTCTGACTCTATTGTCTTCCATGTAAGTGAAAAGACCGGGGACTAATTTATCTAATAAAAGTACTCACTGGGGTCTGAGCATGCCCAGTCTTTTTTGTTTTCAATAATTGGCTATGAATTGTCAATATCACCAGCTACAGAGAGTTTTTAATGGGTGGATCAGAAAGCCTGACTGGAAACATTCCAAATTCATATTTAATAACATTTAATATATAGAGTATTTGTTAATTATTGGAATTTGAAATTATACCATAGTAGAAGTCACCTCTGTCTTTAAATATTGGCAAAATTACACTTTTTATGCACAAAATTAACCAAAGTTTAGTAATGTTTCAAATCTTCTGTTTTATACAAATGCTGGTACATTTTGGACACACCCAGTAATCGGCGCCGCGGCCTCGCTCGCTGACACAACAAATGGTTGTTTTTAAGAACAGAGCAGTGACAGATTTGTAGCTGGCAGGACACAGTCATTAAGTCAGATTGTGTCTGTGACCTACCAGCGATGGAGTGATAGATGCAAGTAATTTGAAAGCCCAGGCTGCCACGAGGCTGCCCCTCTGAGTGAGACGTGCTCAGCACCAATGTATAAATAATGCACATTAGGAAGAAAAGTAACTAAAAACAGAGACATTAGTGCATATCACTAACATGCCATAAATCACATGACGGGCAATGTATGATTTACCCGTCTGTGGGAATGCATTATATTAGCACACCATATAGTGCATTATACCAGGAATGGACCATAAACAACAGGCAATAATGAGCTGATCTACAGACAAATAAAGCACAAAGTGCAAAGCAATGCAGTGCTGGCCCCTGTGCTAGTGAAATCATGGAGGGATTTAGGTTTTATGCCGCCCTAGGCCATTCAAATTTGTGCATCCCCCACGCCTCATTTGCAGCTCCTCCTTTCGCCTTTCTATACCTTAAATCCTAAGTGTGTGTGTGTATATATATATATATATATATATATATATATATATATATATATATGTATACCACAACAATCATTTATAATATGGTGGGCAAAAGAGCGATAGAAGCCCTCCACCGTACAGTAGTACAGTAAATCTTTTTATTTACTTTTTATTTACTGTACGGTGGAGGCTTCTATCGCTCTTTTGCCCGCCATATTATAGATTGTTGTGGTGAACTACCTACTCATAAAGTCCACAACACAGGCTGAGATCCCGCTCCATGCTGATGATAGCCAGTAAGCTTGAAACAGCTGTACATGGATAGGATTCCCAGCTTGTGTTTAATCCAACCTTGGCTTTGCATTAAAGCTGTGTAATACAGCATGCATAAGCTTAAAGGAAGCCATGTTTGATAATGGCTACGGATTGAAGAGCGAGGCATTTGTGGGCAAATTTGCATGTTACAGCTCAACTTCTCAGAACACAGTGTAATAACTGTTTTTCTTGGAACTTTGAGCTGGAAGCAGGTTTCTTAACTTCCTTTAGACATTCAAATGTGAACACAGATGTACTTTTTATTTACTGTATATGTATACTGTATATATATATGGATCGCTGGAACGCGACCTTGTCGTGGTGAAGAGGCTTGTGTATCTCAAAGAAGCTTTAAGCTATACCATGTAAGGTCACTCAAGATGGGCACAGGTTATAGCAGAGAGGTCAGACAAATTGCAGTTCATTGGAGAAAGAACTGACAAGCCACTCCAGTATCTTTGCCAAGAAAACCACATGGGTAAGCACAACCATAAACACAAATACATATGCCTTGCGTTCTACGGTCCATATGGTCACAACTGAAGGACTGAACAACAACAGCAAGATTATATAGATTATTATTATTATTGTGTATATATATATATATATATATATATATATATATATATATATATATATGCATTGGCAGAGCTAGTGAATGGAGGGCCCCAGTGCAAAATAAATTGGAGGGCCCCCTTGCAACTTCCCTATAGGGGTCATATAAAAAAAATTATATGTAAATTGCCAGATCACACCTATAGTGATCAGATCGCCTTACTATGCAGTAATTATTTGCCATTCTCATCTAATAAATAAAGATTCCTCCATTATTAGCAGTAGCAGAGGGCCCCTATCCCATTGTGGGCTCTGGTGCTTTGCACCTTATAGACAGAACTATTGCTGCACCCAGACATTTCTATGCATATTCAATATACTGCTATGTATCTTTAGGCAGCCTGCTGCCCTAGGCCTGGGCCTCATTCCACTGCAGGATAGTTGTAATTTTTTTATTTTTTTTGTCTGATGTTGTTTTTTTACACTTTAAAATATTGTCCAGGCTCCACCCTTGGGCAGTTGCGGACTTCAAATAATTATAAGCGAGGGGGAAGTTTTCCTGACTTTCGGCCACTCTCAAAAGAAATGAGAATTGATCAAGATTTTTGCCCTTATACGGTTGAGTAAAATATACCAAATAAGTTTGGAATACTATTCTCATCTCTACTCAGCATTGCATATTTGTTCATTAAAAACATCAGTTTATAGAAATAATTCTAAACTCAAGTGAAATTCAGTCCTATCACATGTATTTTCAGTCTGTGAAGCCAGGCATTAAACTAAATACAATAATATATAATTCTGTGTGTAGTTGTTTTTCCCAATGGAACTGTTAAAAATATGTAAAATAGAAAAGAAAAGTTATATCACCCAAAATCTTGCTAGTTCTTATTTTACAATGAGAATCTTGTGCTGATTTCTTAGCTAGTCTCAAATGATTATGGTGATGTGCGATTGTTTGAGAATTTCAGTATAAGACTCCCACTGTAAAGGAGAACTGGCATAGGGAGGAGGCATCCATGTTGTGGAGTGTACCAGAATTTAAAAGCAGCAGTTTTGGCATAGTACACAGCATTTTCTATTTTTATAGATTTTATGAGGTTTGAGGGCATTACAGAATCTCTATAACAATAGCCGGCTATTTCTGAAACCAAATATAATATAAAAGTGCTAAACTATCAATATATTTTGTAGTTGTTCAGTCATGTCCGACTCTGTGACCCTATGGACCTCCACACCAGGCACAATTATGTGGCAAAGACACTGGAGTGGGTTGCCAGTTCCTTCTCCAGTGGAGTGCAATTTGTCTGACCTCTATGCTATGACGATCCTACATGGTATAGCTCACAGCTTCACTGAGATACACACGCCCCTTGAACAAGAGATATCTAAGGGTTTGAAATTCAAATGAGCAATTTAAGGCAGTGGTCCTCAACCTTTTTGGCACCTTGGACTTTTTCCATTAAAGAAAAAATGGAGGAGGAGGGGCAAAAAATGCTTTGACATGCCCCCCTTCAGTGCTGTATATATGTTTGTTTATTTAAACTAAGTAAAAAATATTTTATACTAACATGTTCATTTTCTGTAGTGTAGTGCACCCCTACAACCCCCCCAGTAGCACCATTGACCCTCCACCACCAACATTCAGCCCCCCAGCAGCTCCACTTAGCCCTACAACCCCCAGCAGCACCATTCACAACCATTGCAGCACCACTCCACTGCTCCATTCAGCCACACGCCCCCAGTAGCACCATACAACCCCATTCAGCCCCACAGCCCCCCAGCAGCACCATTGTCCCCCTTCCAGCAACACCACTCACCCCAGCATCTCCTTTCACCCCCAGCAGCTGCATTCAGCCCCCCCCCAGTAGCACAATTCAGCCCCTCAGCAGACCCATTCAGCCTCTAGCCCCAGCAGCACCATTTACACCCCCCAGCAGCCCCTTTAACCACCAGCAGCTGCATTCAGCCCCAACCCCCCAGAAACACCATTCAGCCCCCCAGTAGCCCCATTCAGCCCCACAACCCCCAAGCAGCACCATTTACCACCTCCCAGCAGCTCCAAAACCCCCAGCAACACCACTCATCCCCCAGCAGCCGCCTTCGACCCCCAGCAGCCCCATTCAGCCCTCAACCCCCCAGCAGCCCCATTCAGCCCCCCAGCAGCCCCATTCAGCCACCCAGCAGCCCCATTCAGCCCCCCAGCAGCACCATTCAGCCCCCCAGCAGCACCATTCAGCCCCACAACCACTCAGCAGCACCATTCAGCCCCCGAGTAGCGCCATTCAGCCCCCCGGCACCACCATTCAGCCCCCACCCCCAGTAGCACTATTCAACCCCCCTGCAGCTCCACTCAGCCCCACAACCCCCCAGCAGCACCATTTACCGCCTCCCAGCAGCCCCATAAACCCCCAGCAGCCCCTTTCAGCCCCTCAGCTGCATTCAGCCCCCAACCCCCCAGTAGCACCATGGAGCCCCTTTCACCCCCGCCAGCCGCCTTCAGCCTTCAACCCCCCAGTAGCACCATTCAGCCTTCAACCCCCCAGCAGCCCCATTCACCCCCCAGCAGCCCCATTCAGCCCCAACCCCCCAGTAGCACCATTAAGCCCCCCAGCAGCCTAATTCAGCCCCACAACCATTCAGCAGCACTGTTCAGCCCCTCCGCAGCCCCATTTACCCCCCAGCAGCCCCATTCAGCCCTCAACCCCCCAGCAGCCCCATTCAGCCCCCCAGCAGCCCCATTCAGCCACCCAGCAGCACCATTCAGCCCCCCAGCAGCACCATTCAGCCCCCCAGCAGCACCATTCAGCCCCACACCCACTCAGCAGCACCATTCAGCACCCAAGTAGCGCCATTCAGCCCCCCGGCACCACCATTCAGCCCCCACCCCCAGTAGCACTATTCAACCCCCCTGCAGCTCCACTCAGCCCCACAACCCCCCAGCAGCACCATTTACCGCCTCCCAGCAGCCCCATAAACCCCCAGCAGCCCCTTTCAGCCCCTCAGCTGCATTCAGCCCCCAACCCCCCAGTAGCACCATGGAGCCCCTTTCACCCCCGCCAGCCGCCTTCAGCCTTCAACCCCCCAGTAGCACCATTTAGCCCTCAACCCCCCAGCAGCCCCATTCACCCCCCAGCAGCCCCATTCAGCCCCAACCCCCCAGTAGCACCATTAAGCCCCCCAGCAGTCTAATTCATCCCCACAACCATTCAGCCGCACTGTTCAGCCCCTCCGCAGCCCCATTTACCCACCAGCAGCCCCATTCAGCCCCCAGCAGCCCCATTCAGCCCCACAACCCCCAGCAGCACCATATACCCTCTCCCAGCAGCCCCATAACCCCCCAGCATCTCCACTCACCCCCAGCAGACCCCAACACCCCATGGGGGAGACAGCATTGAGCCCCTCAAGGAGCAAGGGCCCAGGTCCAACGCACCATTTGCACCGGCAATAGATCCGCCCCTGCTCCCCTTCACTTGGTGATACCACATAGCCCAGCTGAACAGAGGCCACGACCGGTGCTGGTCCGGCGGTTGGGGACCCTTGATTTAATAGACTCTTTAGGAAAATCATTTTATTTTATATAGTTCATTATGTGAACTAAATCTAAATTTTCATCTAAAATGTAACAGTTTCTCAGCTTCTGCACCTTTTCTCCCTGTATTCTCTCATACATGCTACCATCTTGCACATCTGTATCTTGTACTGTAACACTGCATTTTCTGAACCAAGGGTATTCCCACTGGGGTGGTGCTTCACACAAAAATGACAAAGTTTTCAACAGCATTAATGGAAAGCTTGGAAAAGAAAATGATACCCAGCAGTACGCAATAATTGCATGTAAAAAAAAAAAGATATATATATATGACATTACTATTTTGCTTTCTAAAAACATTTTGGTCAATATCAAGTTTAGTTCTTCAAAAGACCATATAGGACCACAGTTGCCCTTACTATTTTAAGATGATTCACCCATGTTTCCTGGGAATTGAGTGAGTGCTGGACAGTGGAAGGGAGACGCACGGATATATAGACATCACAATGATATTAGGGGCGAGTCTGCTGCATGTGCTGTACCTTCTTACACAATATGGGCATAATACATGAATCTAGAGTCCTATGTGATACTGTAATCAGCAGAAGGCTAATCAATGCTAAAAGTGCTCCGGTAATTAGGATACTGTGACAATGACTGGGTGTTTTATTTTATGTCTAACACATTACACCAATCACTTGTCACTATTTTATGTGAATATTTCAGAAGTAGCTAAAGCTTTGTGTTGTGCTGTTGGTGATGTGACTGCCCTGTGTAACCCTACATTACTATAATATACTGAGTAGGTGAGCCTGCATATGGAGCTTTGCACCGGGCACTCACTGGGAGATCCATAGACTATTGGAGAAGGTCACCAGATTGGAGGTTTGATAACCTGGCCCGCTTATTAAAAATGGTAAAAGCCTCCCTGAGGACTCATGAAGTATAGATCTCCTGCTCCTCATGCGCTGTAACCCTTAATGAGATGTCTATCGTAAAGAGCAATGGCCGGGCTCTCCCATCACACGCGGGGTACCGTCAGCTGGATGTCCAGGCTGTAAACAAGGCCGTCTGTCTTAATGGGCCAATGCGTAAAAACTTCTTCCACTCCATAAATCACACGGTGCATTCATTACTGGCTGCCTGGAACAGAGGCTGGCGATACAAAGCTTTCCTTTAGTACTATAACGCACTCCACTAAAACAATTTGTTCCAGACAATTATAGCTTACCTCTGCTGTGCGCCCTCTTTGTAATACAACAATGTTGATCATTGTTAGGTTCTACAGAGGGTTATCATCCCATATCGATCTCATGGGATCTATTCTAGATCACTTTATTTATTTGTGTTACTGAGATTTCATGTAGATGAAAATAGAGAAACATCTGTGTTTCTGGGTAATAAATATTTATGTAATAACTTTATATAATGTTTTTTAAGCAAAACAACTCAACATAAAATAAAATGTAATTTGCAACTTATATACTAATGTCATTTTATTTTTTCAAAAGATCTAATTTTTTTGTTATTGTATAACTCTAATTATCCTATTTCTTTAAAAATGACATTTACGGGTCAAATTGATTCAAATTACTGCTCAACCATATCTTAAAAACAGGAAATCGTAAAAGATGGAGTCTCAAATAAAAAGGATTTGTAGTATGGTATGTTTAATTACAATTCAATATCAAAATATATGCTTAAATTCTGAAATATTCATAATATTGCCTGTAACCTAGTGGAGTCATCTGATGAAGCCCCATGCTAGTGGTGAAACACGCCAAGGTCAACTTTTGTCAGCCAATCACATGTACGTTTAGAAATGAATATCCATTAATACCATTTGCAAACCTATAGGCCACAGAGAGGGTATTTGAAGTTCAAGTGTGTCTCACATTCATGATTTAGATGTTCACATATTCTGTGAACTATTTCAGGTTCTGGAGGGGTGTGGCATTACTCTATCTGTATTTGTTGAGCTCCATATTATTATTTGAGGTGCGGCCAACTCCGATATATATGGTGCTATTAGAATAATTTTTCCTGTTACTTTTTACACAAATCGTCATTGTTGATTTCATACGATAAAAAAGTTGTTGTTGAGTCGTTAAGGAGTGTCCTGCTCTCCGTGACCCTATGGACCGCAACACTCAGGTTCGTCTGTCAGTCACTGCTCCTCTGAGCTCAATCAAGTTCATTTTCATTGCTTCAATCACCTCATCTATATATCTCCGCCTCTGTCGTCCCACTATTCACGTGCCTTCAATATTTCCCAACATCAGAGTCTTCCCTAGGGATTCCTGTCTTCTGATATGACCAAAATATTTGAGATTTAGCCTCATGATCAAACCTTTCAGTGAACAGCTTTTCTTGATTTCCTTGAGTACTGATTTATTGGATCTTCTCCAACACCACAATTCAAAAGCGTCAACTCTCCGGCGCTCAGATTTCTTTATGGTCTAACTCTCACATCCGTATTTTACTACTGGAAATACCATAGTTCTAACCTTTGGTGACAGTGTAATATCTTTGCCTTTTAATAGCTTGTCCAAGCTTGCCACCACTTTCCTTCCCAGAAGCAAACAACTTTTAATTTCATGGCTCCAGTCACCATTTGAAAAGATGTGGATCCCATTAAAATAATATCTGTCACTGCCTCCACTTCTTCCCCATCTATTTGCCAGGAACTGAGATTGCAGTTTGTGATCTTTGTCTTTTTAAAATTGAGCAGCAGGTCAGCTTTTGCACTCCATTCTTTCACCTTCAGTAGGTCCTTTAGTTCCTCCTCACTTTCAGCCATCAGAGTAGTATCATCAGCGTATCTGAGGTTGGTGATATATTTTTTCCAGCAATATTGATTCCCTCTAAAACATATTTATCTGGGATTTTATCAAGAAGTTATATATTTTTATTTTAATATTTTTGGAACTTTATTAATGGCCATAACTAATTTTATTTAAAGTTTCCAATAATGACTATAATAACACACTATAATACATTTATAGAATTCCTTTTTTTTTTGTACTATGCTGTTTTAGCTCTGATATATAATTAAAAATATAAGGGCATAGTCATGAATAGTGTAGGATTTGTATAGAACAAATGGAGAGGCAGAAAATGGGTTTGAAACATTGCTCTGATTTAGAGCATCGAGATATTGACAGATCTCTCCATTAGTCAGGGGGTTAAAGGCAGTCGAAGTAATCAAACTTTCACAGCATGAGGGAGCAAGAGGCGTCAGTATGATTTACATCCCTAGCTCCCCGTTTGGCCATGCACGCTGGGCACTACTTGTTAGAGACAAGTAAACAAATCTGATGAATTATAAATAGTTTCATTTGGACAGCCCAAGCAATATTTAAATGAGTCAAGATTGCGTGGAGTAGCCCTGAAGTAGCTTGTCTTCTGATAAAATATTTACAAAGCTTAGAAGTTTGTTCTTAAGAGTTGACATAACTAAGAAAAGGCCTATCAATAAAGACATTTATCTTGTCTCTGTGGCATCTTCAACAAGACCAAGAATGACTTGTTTGTGGCAATTAGTCTATGATCTGTGGCCTTGTATAATCACTGGAGATGGTGTGCAAGGGCTTAATAGCGATCAGTGGATGAGCCGTGCCATTTTCACTCCCCAAATTACCTTTTAGACAGTCGTTTCTCATTCGTCTGTATATCTTGCTGGGTGACCATATTTGTACTCATTGGGTTTTCCTGTGAGGACTCTCATTTGCAATATTTTGATTTACTGATCTATTTTTGGACATGTTTATATCTGATATACTTCAATGTTCCTCAATGTGTATCCATTATGATATAAATTTAAAAAACAGGCACAACGTTGATTTTCCGGCACCTTTGGTTCCAGAGCCTTGCCGGATTAGCCGTTTTGCCGGGCCAATAGAGGTCACACAAGATTAATTCAACAATATTCCTCTGACCACTACTTATACCTCTTCTATGTCTCTAAAGCACCATGGATTGATGGAAACTTAAATAAAACAAATATTGAATGTAAATAACACATAAATGAAATTATTAATGAAATACTTACAATAATGCAGCTGAACTAATCTGATGGTCTTGGAACTTCAAGTACATTCTCTTACTTATGTTCGGACTGAAGGAGGTGGCGGACCATCAGTTGCCGGAAAATCAGTGTTGTACCTATATCAAAGCTTTGTTACAGATCCAGAAAATACTTTGTATGTTCCACAAGCTTCCAAGTACGTGGGCTTCTGCACTACAATAGGTCTTCCAAAATTGGTGGTCCACTGTTCAACTGGGAATACACCAAATAACGGAAACAAACTTAAAAGTAAATAAAAGTGCTTAAGGAGCAGTGTAGAAGAACCTGGGTCATATGCATCTCCAGAGTTCCTAACAGGGGCTCAGAATGGTTTAAACCTTTTATTTTTTTATTTTACCCAAAACAAAATCGGAAAATCACTGTAGTAAAGGGATTACAGTGGACCCTTGGTATTCATGGTTAATTGGTTCCAGTAGGCACCACGAGTGGTGAAAAGGACGAGTACCAAAGTTGCCATAAGTAGCAATGTAAATTAACTCCTACACACGCAATGAGTACCAAGGAAACAACAAGTGCCCAAAAAAATTCCCCTTGTCGAATACAGATTTGGACGAGGCAGTCAAGATCGACAGTCCACTTTAATTGCTAATAGAGGTATAGATATTGGGAAGTTTTAAGCAGTACCATTTGTATTATATGCTAGTTTCAGGGTGAATTGTTGAGGAAGGGCATGCTCTTCGTCTTGAGAGAACAGGCTGGGAATCTAACTGCCCATCATTGGCCAAGACTTGGTTTATGACTGCATATGCCATATTTCAATATACCACAGTGTCTTTTAATTGTTAAGCAGCCAGAAATTCATTAAGTGCCGTGAGAAGATTCTCAGCAGTATTTAAGTGTCCGCCAAAACGTTGTTGTTGTTTAATGGTTCATTCATGTCCAACTCTTTGTGACCCTATGGACCACAGCACGCTAGGCTAATTGTGCTTATCCATAAGCTTTTCTTGCTAAATATACTGGATATATACAGTGCCTTGCAAAAGTATTCACCCCCCTTGGCATTTTTTGTGTTTTGTTGCCTCACAACCTGGAATTAACATGGATTGTTTGAGGATTTGCATCATTTAATTTACAGAACATGCCCACAACTCTGAAGATGTTTTTTTTTTATTATTATTGTGAAGCAAAGAACCAATAGGACAAAATAACAGAAAAAGTCAATGTGCATAACTATTCACCCTCCTAAAGTCAATACATTGTAGAGACACCTTTTGCAGCAATCACAGCCCCAAGTTGCTTTGGATAAGTCTCTATGAGATTGCTACATCTTACCACTGGAATTTTTGCCCATTCCTCCTTGCAAGACTGCTCCAGCTCCTTCAAGTTGGATGGTTTGCGCTTGTGAACAGCAATCTTTTTAAGTCTGACCACAGATTTTCTATTGGATTGAGGTCTGGGCTTTGACTAGGCCATTCCAACACATTTACATGTTTCCCCTTAAACCACTCAAGTGTTGCTTTAGCAGTGTGTTTGGGGTCATTGTCCTGCTGGAAGGTGAACCTCCGTCCTAGCCTCAAATCACGCACAGAGTGGTACAGGTTTTGCTCAAGAATATCCCTGTATTTAGCACCATCCATCTTTCCCTCAACTCTGACCAGTTTCCCAGTCCCGGCTGCTGAAAAACATCCCCACAGTATGATGCTGCCACCACCATGTTTCACTATAGGGATGGTGCTCTTTGCGTGATGTGATGTGTTGGGTTTGCGCCAGACATAGGGTTTTCTTTGATGGCCGAAAAGTTCAACTTTAGTCTCATCAGACCAGAGCACCTTCCTCCATACATTTTGGGAGTCTCCCACATGCCTGTTCACAAACTCAAAACGTGCAATTTTGTTTTTTGCTGAAAGTAATGGCTTTCTTCTGGCCACTCTGCCATAAAGCCCAACTCTATGGAGCTTACGGCTTATTGTCGTCCTATGTACAGATACTCCAGTTTCTGCTGTGGAACTCGGTCGCTCCTCCAGGGTTACCTTAGGTCTCTGTGCTGCCTCTCTGCTTAATGCCCTCCTTGCCCGGTCCGTGAGTTTTGGTGGGCGGCCGTCTCTTGGCAGGTTTGCTATTGTGCCATGTTCTTTCCATTTGGTTATGATAGATTTGATGGTGCTCCCGGGGATCATCAAAGATTTGGATATTTTTTTATAACCTAACCCTGACTTGTACTTCTCAACAATATTGTCCCTTACTTGTTTGGAGAGTCCCTTGGTCTATATGGCAGTGTTTGGTTAGTGGTGCCTCTTGCTTAGGTGTTGCAGCCTCTGGGGCCTTTCAAAAAAGTGTGTATATGTAATAACAGATCATGTGACACTTAGATAGCACACAGGTGGACATCATTCCACTAATTATATGACTTCTGAAGGTAATTGGTAGCACCAGAGATTTTTATGGGCTTCATAACAAAGGGGGTGAATACATACACACATGCCAATTTTCTATTTTCTATTTCTAAAAAATAGTTTTATGTACCGTATATATTTTTCTCATTTCACTTCACCAATTTAGACTATTGTGTTCTGTTCCATCACATAAAATTCAGATTAACAAAACATTGAATTTAAGGCTGTAATGTAACAAAATAGGTAAAAAGTCAAGGGGGGTGAATACTTTTGCAAGGCACTGTATATGTAATAAAAATTACCCAATGAGCTTTTAGTGTGAGCTGTTTGTTGCCAAGACAAAAGTCCTCAGCCAGTGAAAAGCACCCTTCCCTGTCCATACCATTTAACACTTTAACTCCACAGTCACACCACCCCACTGATAAGCTCCTAGAAGGCTGTGACAGGTAGCTCAGCTTGGTGCTTACAACTTGATATTTGAAAGGAAATTTAATATTGAATATTGCTTTCTTAAATCATTTACTAGGAAATGTATAAATGATCAATACTTAATTAAAATATCTACCCCCTATGGCTCTTTGCTAGCTGTTTTCATTATACACTGACCAATTCTATATAGAGCATCTCCAAAAGCATATTAATAAACTAGCAACAATTTAAAGGAAGGCAATTAAATGTTGCAGTTGAGGAATAATCATGCCTGGAAAAAGCAAAATGCTATCAAAGCCATGTATTTAGGAAGTTTGTATTGTTACCTTGTTGTGGTGAAGGGGCTTGTGTACTTCAATGAAGCTGTGAGCTAAACCATGTAGGGTCACCAAAGATGGGCAGGTCATAGTAGAGAGGTCAGACAACTCGCGGTCCACTGGAGATAGAACTGGCAACACACTCCAGTATATTTGCCAAGAAAACCTTATGTATATAGGGTCATGGAGTCGGACACAACAAACAACAAACTAAGTGGTCGGAATGGGTATTCTACATGGGGCGTTTTGGTCCTGATCTGATAATAAAAGTGTTTCTGTGGTATTTCTTAGTATCCCACTATTGGATAATACCACCAACCCATGGAAATAAGTCAACAGATCTTTGTGTATGGTCCATTCTAAGGTCATGGTGCACAGAGTCCGTAGTCATACTGACCCCAGGACAAAGCAATAAAACAGACATCCATCGGAATCTGCTGCTTTTATGGCCCAGGTAGGACGTGCTCTGAGTGCTCTGCAAGGCCAGAACTGTCAGTTACTGTCAAGACAGATGCAAGAAAACATGGCAGCCGGGGGCTATCTATTTCTCCCCTCTCTAATCGCCTCCTCCTGCTGACATTTGAATAAAATACTGCTGCCTGCTCACTGTACGAGTGGTTTGGCTGATGTTCCTGGGGCGGGAGGGGTGAAGGGGAGGCTGCCAGCGTGGGGGACGCTCTGTTTGCTATCACATCCACTCTATCTTATCAGAGGGGTAATTTGATGATAACAAATAATCCATTGCTGGAAAGGAAACATGTGTAGCGAAATAAAGATTGGATGTAGGTGGATTGTGCCCCGAGGCTGATGCGACAATGAGTGAGAGAGACACACAGGCAAATGTCCTTCTGTTTGACATACAACAAGGGCTGCGTGTCTCTCAAGACGTGAAACCCTCCAGTGGAAGAGCCACAGTCTTATATTGTGATGCACGACTCATTTATAGTAGATCTTCCACCCCAAAAATGATCAAATGTTACACTTATGGAATTTTATGTCAGGCATCTCCAGAAATGACAACTACTTTTAGCGGTATTCATCATTTAATCATTAATAGTTACTAATTTAAATAAGTTAAACATTCTTATTATATAAGCATATTGTTCCCCAAGGTTTCTGCTACTCGGGTTCCAGATTTAAAGGGACTAGAGCTTTATGCTGTGCTGTTTTTCTAAAGTGAATCAATCCTGGGAAATCCCATGTAGTAGTTGCTCTACTTATATGCAAATGAGCAGCTGAAGCATTTTAATTAGCTGAATCGATTCTTACTTAGGATTGCAGTCTGCTTTTCTATCTCTATAGTAGACAAAATAAAGACCTGCAGTGTTTATCTGGCACCCTTGTTTGACTCGCATATTAGCATACAGCGTCTGCTGATCTGTATCTGTTGTGGCCAAAAGTCCTGCAGTGTTATCTGGCAGTTAGATCCCTCTCCCACTCTTATCAAGCACTCTCATCCCCCCATTAGCATATTGAGCCTAAAAAAATAGTTTTATATATTTCAGAAATTATTTACTGTAGAAAAAAAATGCTAGTATAACATATAGCCAGTCTTTAATGTTCTTTACAATGGAATACATTTCTTGTTGGGATGACAGAATCCTTTTAAGAACACTGAAATAATCAAGCTGTGATGTCAGAGATCCATCATGCTTTGCAGGAGGCTGTTTTGTGGTATTAAAATGTTTGCAAATGACTGTTCCTGCTTCTAGCAGATCCTTGTTGCAGACTCTCATGTAACAGGCATTTTTTTACCTGTAATTCATAAAAAAAATACTTTTGTGTACTTTATATTATTAAGAACTGCTTATAAGCTTTGTTTTTACTGCCTACAATCAAATACTCCCTGTATGGGTCTGCCCACTGCAGCTATGAAGACACAGACTCTGTAGTAATTGCTGTCTCATATTACCCAACCAGTGACCAATTCTCAGCAATATTTGCAACATTCTGCTGAGACTTGCTCCCTGATAGGCTAGGACACTACACTGCACATTCAGCCTACATAGGCTGTGTCTGCATTACTGCAGGGGGCAGACCCATACAGGGACTATTTGTTTGATTTTAGGCAGTAAAAATAGAGCTGATAAACACTTCTTAAAAAATAATGTACAAAAAGTAAATACAAATGGATATTATATGCCTAGTATCATCCAGGAACCTTCCACATACCTTTCGTGTGCTTGTGTTTAAAGAAATGTGAGTTTGGTGTTTTTTCCTGTTTTGGAGCTGGAACTTTAAAGATTTATTTGCACTAAAGATTAATTATGAACAACAGACATGCCCCGGATGCTTTTTTTTACATCTGTCCATATATCTTTACACGTTGCCTTTTCCGTCTCTGCCTCACACATCATTTTATCAGTTGTCAGTGGCCAAATGTCCTTTTTAAGGAGTATGTTATAGCCACTAATGTACTGAATGGTATTGCACGGCTGCAGTTAGTGTTGCAGAGCTAAATTACTATAATTAATGTTCCACTGGAGCTGTTTGTATCTGGTTCCTGCGGCCGATGTGGAGCTGGGCGCACAGAGGCTACATTACCGCCATCCCCTGAGACAGCGCGAGAGGGAGAGATGGAGAAACGGAGAGTGTCAGAAGATGTGAGACCGCTGTATTACATGTATTGGAAGCAGAACAAACACACCTCATTTTAAAGGGTCTCAGTCATCTCTGAATCAAGTTTTCTTTTAGGTTATTCTTAAAGAACATGAAAAACTGGCTACATGTTGTGTTTTCCATTTTTTTCTATAGCGAATCAATCCTTGGGAAATCCTTGTTATTGTTGCTGCTTTTACCCATACAGGGAGTAACAGAGCTTATAAGCACTTCTTAATAAAATAAAGTACATCAAAGTAAATAGATACACAGGGATATTATAAACTCAGTAAAATCCAGAGACCTTCCATATGCCTTTAATAAGAGGTCTACATTGTGCTGTCTTAGAGTGGTGTTTTTGAAAACTTGAGAAGTTCCATAAGTGAGTATATTCAGGTGTTCCCGTTAGTTGTTATCTGCTGCCATCACACTGGCTGAGTTCCTTCTCCTTGGTCAGGTCTAGGAGCACCTCTTGTATATGCAAATTACCTTTAGGGTTTAGTCTCCCTAAGGGTAATAGGGGAATCCAGACGTGGACCCCTTGCTCACTGTGCCTTAGGGAGTTCAGCTGCACCTCACTGACGAGGCCCATAAAGGCTGAAACGCGTCTAGGGTTTGCTGTTTCTCCTGTTCAGGGTAGAATTGCCTGGTATTTTGGGGCTGGGTCACTCATTTGCGTGGGACCAGACTGATATACTACAGGATATTTTTCCCTGTGAAGGGCACAAGTAAGCTAAAAGAGGTTGCTCTCAGAGTGGCTTATCATGGCTATAGAACTAACCTATTAAGGTTGGTTCGTTCTCTGATGAGCACCTCTGACTTTGTGGTTTTAGGTCTAAGAGGAGAAGCAAACTAAATGGGGGAAAAAGGATGCTGGGAGCATTTGGATCTTTCATGTTTGCCGGCCATACGCTGTTAATCCCTCTGAGATTTGTACTTGTGAATCAATATTTAACACCTATGTTTAAAAACTCCGTCAAGTCAACTGTGTATGTACTGAGATGGGCTCGGTGGATGCTTAAGGATAACTCCTCTGGATTTAGATGCCTCGGCCATCTTAGAGTTACAGCAACACTGTTGGATTGCTGAGGTGAATTGAATTTGGTAGTATCGGACAGTCATTTATCAATGTCCCTAGTGACTCTGACCCAATTGCAAAACAATGATCTTCAGCCACCCTACACAGAAGGAGTCAAATATAACCAAGTAATGTTTCTTTAGAGCTCATCCACTGCTAAATTGAGAAGTTGGTCTTCCATGAGGATGGCCACTCTGTGACTTGTGTGCTGTCCTTTTCCGCTAGTGATATTGATCGGGATAACCTCATAAGACAGTGGTTTTGTGGAATGATCAATACTCCAACCCTCTGGAACAAGGGAGTGTGGTGGTCCAGTACTACGAGCCATGAAGGGCCGCCATGTCATTTCTTCTTGTAGCTGATGGGGGGCGGAGGTCAGGAATTGCAGTATTGAAAGACTGGGATGGCAATACTTCTCTTTCCAAAAGAGTCAAGGGGAAATTAATTTATATACCAGGACTGTAATAAAGGTGTCCTGAAGAAACCATATGTCACCCTAAGAACTCATTAATTTCTAAGAGACAGGCTGATTAGAAATTGCTGAAAGAGATCTCAAGTTGGAACAGAATTTTTAATTTAAATGTAAACTCATCCAAAGCTCCATCATGTGACAACAATCAAAATACTATCCAATGTTATACTAGGAGTTTAAGAGATGGTCTACTCTGTATTTATATACTCTAAGAAAGCTACTAGACCCTGCCATATCTTGATGTACAAGTATCTTTCCTCCTGAAGTTTATTAAATCCTTTGATATATTTGAAAAAGAGCAAATCAAGAACAAGAGATCATGTTTTATACATTGAAAGGTGGAAGATTTGGGGTATTATGTGAAAATACTACTTTACAGAAATGATAAATGGAACAGCCTTCTAGTGGTGTGGTCCATTTTGTCAAATCAACTGCTTGTGGTGAGAAAATATTTTGAATAAACAGGAATGGCCTTCCACCATAATAGGAATTAGGCAATTATATCTGTTAAGGGAAGCTTATTAGTTTACAAGGACACTGTTGGGGCTTCCTAATCAGTAGTTGGCGGCTTGGAAAACACAGGCCCCAGTCAGAATTCTGGGGAACCGTACTGGAAGTAACACACACAAAATCATTCTCAGTACTAATTCCGTTTATTGCCACGTCATAGCATAGGTTATATACTTGCAAAAGAAGGCGGATATTAGAGGCGATTTACAGTTCATTGTTAGTCGTTGCAAGGGCAGATAATCAGGTATTTTCTGTTTCTTAGAACAACTAGAAATGTTTTGTGTTTAGTAAGGTCGCAAAAACGTTCCAAGGACAGGAATGTGATATTATGGTTAGGCTATATCTCGTGAATATGTCGGCAAAATATGTTAACCCCTTCATCAGCAGAATATGTTAACCCCTTCAGACACATCCACCTGAATAAGTAAAGGGCAGCAGGGAAGAAAACAAAATGGAGCCACATAATAGAGAATAATACATGTTGGAAAATATATATAGAAAAAAATAGAGAAAAAAATGACCACAGTGTTAAGTAGACCTCAGAATGGTCTTATGCTTATCCCAGGTATGCTTAATTAAAGCCTTTAGGTAGATAGAATAGGTAGACTAGATGAGCATTTTTTGGCTATTATCTGTCATCAAATGTGTTTCTTTATAATTACCAACTATTCTGTTTAAACATAAGCTGTTCTATTGAGACTGAAATCGTAGTTTTCAACAATTACAATGTAAACCGACATTTCTTTCATTTGAATTTATAGAATATAATTTGAATCCAAAGGGGTTGTTGGATTGGCCAGTCATAACCCGGAGACAAAAATGCCTTTTCCAATTTTACTCTTCCGTCACTAAACATAGTTGGATATTTGTCACACGCTTTATTCCTTTTGATTGTAATATGTTAATCTTGTGATAATAAACGTCTGCTATGTGTCAGTTTACTTCAGTCAGGCTTCAATAAATGACATTAAGTGGGACTCAGCCTATAATCCTTTCATTGAGTGGCCTACAACATTTTATTTGGTAATGCTTTGCCGCCATTTCAAGCAGCTCCGAACATAAACCTGAACATCCCCCTCACAGACACTCATGCACTTTGCCCCCTTCCTCATTGTTCCGGCGCCATCACCTCCTCCGACAGGCGTCAAAAAAGTTGTTCCACTAATGCATTTTTCCGATACCTCCAGCACACAGATTAGAGAGCGCCTTTATCAGAGTAGGAGACAGGGAAATGTGATAATAGTTTTCAACAAATCCTCAGGCTGTCACAGATTAAAACGGCCATGGCATGGGGCATTAGCGAGCTTTTCAACTCTCCGCACAGCTTTTTTTTATTCTCCTTTTGTCTCCTCGCTCTCTCTCCATTGGATTTCTCGGCAATTCTATTGTAACCAGAGACCCTGTAAAGATACAAGAGCAAGTCAGTTTTAATCTGATCTGCCATTGGTTTTCCTGGAGCTGATCTATGTTACAGTATCGATCCGTGTGCCCCCTGAATACTAGTCACCTTGTTTGTCTGGAAAGGAAGTGATGGGCTGAGAGATGTTGTGAGTGGGGGCAGTGAGAGCGCCGCTGTGAAGCACACAGCCCTCCATTCACTTTAAACTTGATACGTGCAATTGATCTGCAAGCTCATATACAAAGAGTTCAGCCTAGGCCGACATGAAAGAAGGCAGTGGGAACTGCCTTAATCAAGAGAGTTTAAATGGCTCTGACCTTCTTCTTATTCAATTGAAAATAAAAAATAATCTTCACGGGGTGTCATCTTTTTACTGTATTTTTTTCAAAAGGTAAAAAGGGGGCGATGGGGTGTTTTTCATCTGATGTAACTATACTCACGGATAATCCAGTTTGTTTCATGTTGATGAACTTACAGTTTGTATGGTAAATGGTGACCTCAAAGGAGTGGATTTCAGCCTTTTTATATGTGGGACATATGTTATATTAGAAATGCTGCTGTGGCTGTGTTCCTCGTGGATAAAATATGATATACTATATATATTTGAAACACATTATCTTCAAAACTAAAACATAATGAGGCAATGTATGCTTATTATGTAGCAAGTTCTTTCAAGATGAATACTCATAGAAAGGTACCACCTTCCAGCTCATTGTGGGGGGGGGGGGGGGGGGGGATATCCAAAGGCACCACACAGTCCTTACAGGCACCACAGGCCGTCTCCATCCTGTGTCCTGGTGTCTTATCAAAAGCACACTGACCATGTTCTACCCACCACAAGTATCTTTTTACCCCCCTGCATATGACACGCTTCCTGGCACTATCTGTGTCTTGAATCCTACTTATTTCACATCTCTTTACCACATCAAAATGTATTATTTTTTTCCATGTATCCTACTGAAGGATTTTACTTATTTTGCAGCTCATTTACAAAGTAGACCCCTTACAAAAGCCAAAAAGACTGCGGCCTACTGTAGCAAGAGAATGGGGGATGATCGCATAGAATAATCTCCACATTCACATCTTACTCACCTTTCCAGTCTCTTGGTCTTCTTTTTTCCAGACTTTCCTCTTTTCTTACTGACAATAGCTCTCTCTATATCTTTTGCACATTCTCACTTTCCTTTTATTCCAGTGTTCCTTGTCACCACTCTCATGGTTATGCCTGTTTTCCTTTTTAGCCTATATTTCTTTTATCTTTTCACTCTCATATTTACATAGTAATTGATGTTGAAAAAATAATGTTAGCTCATCAAGTTCACCATTTTTAGATATCTTTGTAATATGTGGATTAGTTGTTAATTAATCTCTCTTTCCTAAAATCACCTCTCTATATTCAATATTCTTTCTTCGTATACCATTATCTTCCAAAAGTCCTCTCTTCTCATTTTCCCTTTCCACTAAGTTTCCCCTTACATATTATCCCTCCTTAATCTCTCTCCCACACTTCAGTCACGACAGACTCTCAATATGACAACTATAAAAATATCTTTCCAAAATTGAACAGAATGGCCGCCCTATCTTCTTCAATGTTTTCTGGCTTTCCACAAATCTTGGAGGTTCCTGTTACAATGCTCTTTGGCTTTGGTTGTGCAGTGTGAATTTTGACTAGGGGAGCATGAAGATCCCGCCGTCCTGAGGTGGGGACTTGGTGGCCAATTTGATGGCAGGAGGCTGAGATGCATGGCTTGTAAGGCATGGAGCCAGTAGTTGCTGCATGCCTCTAGTCTTGAAACTAGGACCATTTCTGTTGGCTGTACCTATACCCATACTGTCAGACACAGATGGTCCAGTGTCAATACCATCAAGACATGGATGAACCAGCTACATCATATTTGTAATTACCGTATTGGTCCGAATATAAGCCGCACCTTTTTTTCTGATTTTTTAGCTTGCGAGTTACGGGAGCGGCTTATATTCGCGACCGTAAAAAAAATCATTGCCGATTTGCGAACTTTGCTTGTTAGGTGTGCGGCTTCTATTCGCGAACGCAAAATGACTGCCGTTTTGCGCGATTGCGAGTTAAGGGTGCCGATTTTCGTGCTTGAGACTGCGGTATTGAATAGCGATTTACGGTTTTAATGATTCTAACATCCTGTAAAGCCTGTAACCTGCAAAAAAAAGCTACAGTGCTAATTAGAAAGCCTGTTTCTTGCAATGGCGGATCACTTTGAGAGTCTTTTTCTCTCCAATTTTACGGATGCGGCTTATATTTGAGTACTATCTTTTTTCTATTTTTTCCCCTTGAACTTTACGGGTGCGGCTTATATTCGGACAATACGGTAATAAGTAATCACAATTTCTATTCTCCTCCCATATTTTTATACTGTATTGATCATTAAAGTTTTAGGGAAGAAATGGGGTTCTTTCAAATAAAGTATGGTTTTTGGGTTCCTCAGTCAAATAAAGGTGGGAATTGCTTCTTTACGCACTGTATATTCATTATATATATTCATATCATGAATCGTGCACAGACCTCCATGTCTGAAAGCCTTGTTTGCAACTAACGGGAAACCACAAACTCTACAAATGGTTAAAAGCTAAAAATCTACTTGTCCGTGTGTTGTTTTGCTGTTCTACCCTATCACAAGAGGCAACGAGCATGGAACCAGCGTTAATAAACCGTATTTCACTTTTAATTTTGACATATAAGGTAATGATGTTTTTTAAGCTCCTCTCATATTATGTGCATGGCTGGGTTATTGAGCTTTCATCACATCCAGATAACTTTATAGCCGAGATGAGCCTCAGAATTTATTATCAGTCAATGAAGCTCAATACTCTAACAAGGCATGTAATAAGATATACATATTTAATGATCTGAAGTAAAACATTCTGTTAATGTGATGATGAGAAGGTACGAGTTTTAATTTTCTCCCCCAGCCCTCCTTGCTGTCTCAGCTCCATAATGTCTCTATATAATGTCTTTATAGTTAGGAGCACCTGACGGACACTGCAGTGTGTTTAGCTCAGATTTCAGGCTATTATGGCGCAAACCCAGTTAAATATAGTGAAACTTTAAAGGGCCACTACCAGCAGGATTGACCCTGCACTGTGATGTCTTTTAATGTGAAATATTTGCACACTTATATTAAATATAATTTTAATTTTGTGTTGTTACTGTGGGGTTGAATCTCTGCCTTTACTAACGTAAATGAACATGTAGGGATCAAATTAATACATCACAACACCAGCTATGTCTCTATTATGAATTTTTATAATAAGACACCCTTATAACCCTACGTGAATAGTGGTGTTTCTGTATTTCGATCTCAGCCCGTGTTGCCATATTGAGTAGCAACATTACGATAGTGTTTAACGGCTGCTATTTTTGGGGCTCCATTTGGGCTCAGATAAAACCTCTTCTTATATTAGCAAGTTGTTGTGAAAGGGACCTTAAACAAATACAAGCTTAAAATCACTTGGGTCAGTGAATCCCAGAAATCTTGTGTGGTTCACTTGAAAGATTCTGAGAGTCTTTTGGAGACCATATTAAGATTTTCCTTCTCTTGTTCATTGAGTGCTGTATTGTTGCATATGGCATTTAGACTTACAAATAATAAATAATTACATTTTAGTCACTTCCTACACTACTTCTTTACTACATGTCCTTGCATTTGTATTACATTTTCTTTGTTCTGCTTCATACTGTTTTGTAGCACCAGTAGTTTCATGGACCATTGGAATGAGGCTTAGGAATCACACCATTTGGGAATATCCAACATTGATCATTTACATTTTTCAGGAACAATTCTACCAGCTCGGACAGCTATGATGCAGGCTGCCATGTTTCACCTTGCTGATTTCTGTTGACACGTAACGAAACGCAGCAGCCTGCATGACAGCTTAACAGAGAGAAGTAGGCTGCATATGTGGACTGAATTATTGGTAATAAAATAACACAATATGTAAGTTCTGTTAAACATAATGTTTGTGTCACTTGTTTTTAAAGATCTGGTTATTTGTGCAGTTCTAGTCATGTCTTCTTTTAGGTTATTTACCACAATATCATTTAGCTCATTGTGGGCAAAAGAGTAATAAAATCATGAGGGCTTCCCACCATAAGCTAAATAATGAAGCTAAATGATGATGTAGTTAATAGCCTTCACACAAAACCTAACACACAAGTTAGTACCAGCTGCAGACGCCTAAATGGAGCCATATATAAAGTTGTTGTTCGATCCGTCAATCGGGTCGGACTCTGTGACCATATGGAAGCCGCCCGCCAGGCACATCTGTCTGTGTTTCTGGTTGTGCTTATCCATATGGTTTTCTTGACAGAGATATTGGAGTGGGTTGCCAGGTCCTTCTCTAGTGGACCTCTCTGCTATGACCCTACATGATATAGCTCACAGCTTCACCGAAGTACACAAGCCCCTTCACCACGTCAAGGTAGCGAGCCAGAAAGGGAATAATGACTATACTATTCATAAAAAGTGCACCTATGAAGTGAAGTGGGCAGATGTAATTTCCTTTAAAACTGGTAACTTGTATTAAACAGAAGATGATGGTCATATTTTCAGCCCATTTTCCCTCTGAGCGCCGCTATAAGCATCGCACCCCACCCCATGTAGTTGTGCTTTTGGAATACCTTGACTTTCTGGGGCACCGCTTCCCGCTGCTTCTCCTACTGACTTTAAATGAGTTTCACAGCTCTTTTAATAAAGCAGTTTGCAAGGCTTTCAAAGGCCTGTCTTTGTGTCACATATTCCTTGCACCAAGCCAAACTCTCCGGGGGGGAAAGGACGGCTGAGGGAAGAGCAGGGTTTGATCTGTCTCCTACAGAAAGGAGACAAAGGAAGAGCTACTGATTTGGTGCTAGTGTTTAAAAATAGGCCAGTCTCCATGTAAGATAAAGGGAGCTGCCCTGCTCCTGCAAAATCACATCTTTACTGCTCGGTTCAAATCTACTAAAATGTATCTTTTAGCTTTGAGCGCCGATCTGATACTTTTTGATATTTTTGTTCTTTTAAAAAGAAGAAATAAGAATTATGCTGTGACTTTTGACTTACCACCATAGGCACATCCAAATGAGAAGATTTGGAGTGTTAGGCCCCAAGAGTGGGCTTACGGATAGAGTAAGATGTAGTGGGAGATCCCTCTTCTAAGTGTATATATTATTACCAATTAAGAATGATTACCTATAAATGTAGTGGTTATAGGATTGCTGTGCAATCAAAAACAGATATAAGTTTGAAAACTTTGCTTGATTAGAAGTTATAATCAGACAAGGAAAAAAGTAATACAGCTAGTTTATAACTGGAAAAATATTGTTATTATCCCTACTAGTCCCTGGAGGCATCCTTGATATTTTGGTCAAGGTTGTCCTACTCTCCAAGACCTAAGGACCATAGCACAACAGGCACATCTATTGTTATGTCTCTTGCTGTGCTTATCCATGAGGTTTTCTTGGCCAAGACACTGGAGTGGGTTGCCAGTTCCTTCTCCAGTGAATCACGATTTGTTGGACCTCTCTGCTATTACCTGCCCATCTTGGGTGACTCTACGTGGAATAGCTCACAGCTTCATTAAAGTACACACTGCCCTTCACCACGACAATGCAGCATTCCATAAGGGGGATACTTCTGTTACTCTTCGACAGTGAAACCTGGAATTGTTGATAAATTTATCAAGAGCAAGTTGATCTGGCCTAATCTAATGCCACTTGGTGTTTATACTTGCATTCTCTGCATTTTGGGTAAAAATCGTCCAAGAGTTTACTGTTGGAACAGTAAAATGATCATCTCCTTGTGTATCTGTGGGAGACTGGGTGTCTCTGACAGCAGACAAACTGCATGCATATACTTTTTTAAATGGCGTAGGTTTATTTAAATCTCACTTTTAAAAGGTGTCCTAGGCGGGTGGAACGCTGAGTTTTCTGCTCCTACATTAGAAGTTGTTGGTGAGCCGTGTTCGGTATACCCACTTTTGTTATAAGCTTTGCACATATGCAGAAAGGCTGCTTTTCAAACTAGTTTGATCAATTACTTCATCTGGCTGAATCCTACACATACAACTATGAAAATGGGTGTAGCGAGAAGCGCTTCCTATTTGCCAATACATAAGATTGGATTTTTAACAAGTCATTTTGTGTTAATATATATATGCAGTGCACCGACTACTGAGTGGGAAAAAAAAATCCTACTTTCCATTTCCATTTAAGCCACATTTTAATTTGAGGTTGCCGATCCCCAGACTCATCTCCCATTTTCGTGAGGACTCTTCTTCACTACAGACAGATTTAGATATGAAGACAGATAGACTCCATATGTCAAGACAATTGATTTACACTTTCACGAAATTGAACCGTCAGCAGCTAATCTATCCCTGACATACCTTACAAATGGCGACTCGACAGACACACAGTAAGTACAAATATTATTCAGAAAAGATAGAAAGGTTCTTAGAATAAAATAATATGATATGTAAAATGAAAATGTGGAATATGAGGAATGGTGAGGTTACAAGGTATGAATGGTAAGACTTAGGGGCGTTGGAGATAATGTGTACACTGGGCCATTAAGTTGTTGGGAATGCCATGTTGAATTCTTTAAGAATGACTTGTGAGCACCACCAGGCTCCCAACTTCACCTTGCCAGGATCTGGTGTCCATGTCCCGTTGTTCAGCAATGGAAATCACAGATCTAATGTTATTTCATAAGGTAATATGTTCACTGGTGACTGCAGCCATGAAATTAAGATATTTGCTTCTGGTGAGGAACGTTTTGGCAAGTCTGGACAAGCTATTACAAAGTAAAGATATTATACTATTGACAAAGGTCCTCATAGTCGGAACTATAGTAGTCACATACGGATGTGAGAGCTGGACCATAAAGAAGGCTGGGTGCTATATAATTGTGGTGTTGGAGAAAACTGGGTAGAGTCCCTTGGACTGCAAGACAATCCAATCAATCAATACTATAGGAAATGAAGTCAAACTGTTCACTGGAAAGTTTGATCATGAGGCTAAAGCTCAAATATTTTGTTCATATCATGAGAAGACATGATTTCCTAGAGAAGACTCTGATGTTGGGAAAGATTGAAGGCACAGGAAGAAGGGGTGGAAGAGGCGGAGATGGATAGATGAGGTCATGAGCAATGAACATGGGCTTGAGCTCAGAGGACCGGTGTCTGACAGGTGAGCCTTGCGTGCTGTGTTCCATTGGGTCACAGAGAGTCGGACCAGACTGAATGATTAAACAACCATCACAATATGCTATTAGGCTGATGATGTCTGTTCATTTCTATTGAAATGCTTTTAAAGTTTTGTCGAAGTTACAATAGGTTAACTGGAGATGCAACTTACATAAGATCCCAGGAAACCAATAAAGCAACGAACACCAACAATGATGAAAACTGCACATAATAATAATAATAAAGTAAATATTGTATTTATATATATATTTTTTTTTTTATTAAGACTAGTTGTTAAGAAGAGCATGTTACAAATCTGCGTCCTTCAGTGACTCTTTGTCTTAGAACCAATGTATGAACCAATATAAAAAATGTAATATTAGCTAAAAATTCAAAAAATAGTGCAAGATAACTTATTACTGGTCAAACTGTGTGTTTACCGCCCAATCCTGACTATATGCAGGTGTGTGAACTAGTGGCTCAGTCATTCTGATTGAGACATCTGACCATAAAGGTATATGGAAGGTTTATAAGATATATACAATCCCTGTGTATAGATTTACATTTATGTACTTTACTTTAATACGCTCTTTTTTCCTGTGTAAAATCAAACAAATAGCCCCTGTATGAGTCTGCCCTCTTCAGCTCACAAAGACACAGACTCTGCTGTACTTTCTGTGCAAAGTGTTATACTAACCAGTAACATGATGTTGAGATGTGGTCCCTGATAGGCTGGGACACTAAAATGTGCATTCAGCCCTACAGAGTCTGTGTCTGCATACACTGAAGAGGGCAGACTCATACAGGGGCTATTTGTTTGATTTTCAACAGTAGAAACAGAGCTTTTAAACACTTAATAAAACAAAGTACATAAAACTAAATAGATATACAGCAATATTATATACCTAGTAACACCCAGGAACCCAAAATTATTTTAAATGATTATTTCCTCAATATCCCAGCCTGCTGGTGGTCCCTAAGGAAATTTTTTTGAACAGTTGGCTTATTAAATACATTGACACTCACAGCCAAATAAAATCAGCCATAGGCATTATATCGCCCTTTAGTATTTTTGGGCACCTAAACTGCCATTTATTTCTTCTGTTGGGTTCACTTTATTAAAATGTGCTATTTTGAAGAGTTATGTTTAAAATATGCAGCATGTTTTTAGAACATAAAAAGCCTCTAATTTCTTATGTATATATATATATATATATATATATATATATATATATATTTATATTTATAAGCGTACTGCTCATTTCTGTAATATACCATTATATTTAATGTGATTATATTGATTATTATCATTCCAGTTCTCATCACCAGAGATAATCCATTCAGTACTAGAGCCCCTTAAGGACCAGTCATCAGAATGGGTTAATATTGATGTGGGCCCTGTGCATTTGGGCTCTTGGCTCCCCCATCACTGGTCCAACGATGGGCCTATCAGTCAGGATGTGCTGATAAGGAGCGAGCTGATCCCGTCTGCGTATGAATAGAGCTGTCCGCCTGATTGTGATATATTGTTTTTCATTACCGCCTCCCTGGTCCTCTCCGCCCCACGTGTGGAAATTCTATTTATTCCTTAATTTGTTAAGAAGACGGGGAGGAACTCCCTCCTTTCCTTATCTTGGCCCAATCAGGGAGGGGTAATTGGCTGAGCCCAGCGCGAGGCTCAGGCCTTGATGAAGAGATATGTGTCTGTTCGCACTGTCCAGGCGCACTGCCCCTGCTGAACAAGCCTCCCTGGCCTCAATTAATAATGATTTGCAAATGGCAGACAAGCAGTAACGCAGAAAGATGGTCACCCGGCCTCTCTCCCCCGCTCCCCTTAATTTCCTCCTGTAATATAAATTGTGCGGTAACGGAAAACCAGCATCATAAATTCTGAGATTAGTTATTCACCATAATAAATGGCTGCCCTGGATGGCCCATCTCTCTTCCCACCTTCCTTCATACCTTTTTTCATGTACATGTTTTCTTTTTGCTGTACGACTGCATCTGTCTTTCCTTATTTGTTTTGCTGTCTCTTCCCAGACCCCGTCTGCCATGCACCTCACAGATCCCGTCTGCCATGCACCCCACACACCCCGTCTGCCATGCACCCCACACACCCCGTCTGCCATGCAACCCATGGATCCCCTCTGCAATGCACCTCACAGATCCCGTCTGCCATGCACCTCACGGATCCCGTCTGCCATGCACCTCACAGATCCCGTCTGCCATGCACCCCACACACCCCATCTGCCATGCACCCCAGGGATCCCCTCTGCAATGCACCTCACATATCCCGTCTGCCATGCACCTCACAGATCCCGTCTGCCATGGATCCCCTCTGCCATGCACCCCGTGGATCCCCTCTGCCATGCACCCCGTGGATCCCCTCTGCCATGCACCCCGTGGATCCCCTCTGCCATGCACCCCGTGGATCCCCTCTGCCATGCACCTCACAGATCCCGTCGGCCATGCACCTTACAGATCCCGTCTGCCATGCACCTCACAGATCCCTTCTGCCATGCACACCACACACCTCGTCTGCCATGCCCGCCATGGATCCCCTCTGCCATGCACCCCATGGATCCCCTCTGCCCTGCACCTCACAGACCACATCTGCCATGCACCCCACACACCCCGTCTGCAGTGCACCCCACACACCTCATCTGCCATGGACCCCACGGGCCCCGTCTGCCATGCACCCCACGGGCCCCGTCTGCCATGCACCCCACGGGCCCCGTCTGCCATGGATCCCCTCTGCCATGCACCCCGTGGATCCCCTCTGCCATGCACCCCGTGGATCCCCTCTGCCATGCACCTCACAGATCCCGTCGGCCATGCACCTTACAGATCCCGTCTGCCATGCACCTCACAGATCCCTTCTGCCATGCACACCACACACCTCGTCTGCCATGCCCGCCATGGATCCCCTCTGCCATGCACCCCATGGATCCCCTCTGCCCTGCACCTCACAGACCACATCTGCCATGCACCCCACACACCCCGTCTGCAGTGCACCCCACACACCTCATCTGCCATGGACCCCACGGGCCTCGTCTGCCGTGCACCCCACGGGCCCCGTCTGCCGTGCACCCCACGGGCCCCGTCTGCCGTGCACCCCACGGGCCCCGTCGGCCGTGCACCCCAAGGGCCCCGTCTGCCGTGCACCCCACGGGCCCCGTCTGCCGTGCACCCCACGGGCCCCGTCTGCCGTGCACCCCACGGGCCCCGTCTGCCGTGCACCCTCACGGGCCCCGTCTGCCGTGCACCCTCACGGGCCCCGTCTGCCGTGCACCCTCACGGGCCCGTCTGCCGTGCACCCCACACACACCGTCTGCCATGCACCTCACAGACTCATCCTGCCATGCACCCCACACACCCCATCTGCCATGCAGCCCACGGGCCTCGTCTGCCATGCAACCCACGGGCCTCGTCTGCCATGCAACCCACGGCCCCGTCTGCCATGCAACCCACGGGCCCCGTCTGCCATGCAACCAACGGGCCCCATCTGCCATGCACCTCACAGACTCAGCCTGCCATGCACCCTACAGACTCAGTCTGCCATGCACCCCACACACCCCGTCTGCCATGCACCTCACAGACTCATCCTGCCATGCACCCCACACACCCCGTTTTCCATGCACCCCACAGACCCATCTGCCATGCACCCCACGGACCCATCTGCCATGCACCTCACAGACTCAGCCTGCCATGCACCCCACACACCCCGCCTGCCATGCACCCCACAGACCCTGTCTTCCATGCACCCCACAGACCCTGTCTTCCGTGCACCCCACGGACCCCGTCTGCCGTGCACCCCACGGAACCCGCTTGGCCTGCACCCCACAGATTCCTACCATCCCATGCTCCCTACGACACTTTATATTACTCCCTCCACCTTTTGATCCTGTTTTTTCCCCATTTACCATTACTATTCCTCTCTGTGTCATGGCCTCATCTTACAATTATTTTTCAGCCTGGATTTTCCTGGTTCCTTACTTTGGATGCGCTGGTAAAATAAAATTGAGGTTAACCGATTAGTTGGAAATCTTAAACATAAATTTGATGCAGATAAGATCCAAAAGTCTGCCTATTCTATCTACCTAAAACCTTGCCTTATTTAAACATTTTGATTATCCCATAAATAAATTCCTAACTATATTGGACCCTCCATTTCCACTGGAAGGCTACTCTACTAATCTTCTACCCTTTCTTAAAAATGTAGAACATAACTTACCCCTAACTTTTCTAACATCAAATCATGACCTCTTATTCTTGCTCCTTTTCAGAAAGATGCTTCATTCCTGAACTGTATTAAACCCTTTGGTATATTTGCAGGTTTCTCTCCCTTCTCTCTTCTAATCTATACCTATTCATATTATAAAATATTTCCTTATAAGTTTTAAATTGTCTCAAATTTATTAATATCCTTTTGGAGCTCCGGTCTCCAGGACTGGACATTGTATCTAGGTGAGGTCTGTCTAGGGATCTATAGGGGTAGTTGTTGTTGTTGTTTAGTCATTCAGTCGTGTTCAACTCTGTGACCCTATGAACAGCAGCACACCAGGCACAATTGTTTCTGGTCATTCTTATCCATAAGGTAATCTTGACAAAGATAACGGAGTGGGTTGCCAGTTCTTTCTCCAGTGGATCGCGATTCTCTCTCTGTTCATTGCTCTATATAGTGTTATCATGTCTTTCTAACCTAATTAATACAAATATATGTCCGTCCTCTAGTTGCCAAAATCATTAATTAATTCCGCCAGACATATAAAAATGTTTTCTTAATTATACTGGATGGAAGTATAGTAATATTATTCTTTTTTATTGATACAGCGCAAATAAATGCCATTGCTTTACACAAGCGGTCAGATAAAGACTAAAGCACTGAAGATCTTTTATTAGATATATGGTATAAGAAAACCTAGTAATGAAGCAGATTTCTAATTGTTCCCAACATTTCATACTTTAGTAAATCTGGTCCAAGGAGATCCAGTGAAGACGTGATAAGGCAAACAGGGCATCGGAGGTGATGGGAAGAATAAAACATAATGTGAATATGATCCTATTGGTTGAGAACACAACATGTAATTTTCACTTTATTGGTGAAGCATGGAATGCCTTTGATATGTGGCAGTGGTAGGGTGGCGGAGCTTTTCCTTAGTACATGGGCTCTGCCATTTGGTTTGTTTTTTAAATGTTTTTCATTCCAAACAGTTTTGTTAACCCTTTCACTGGCAAAGTGCTTTGCGTGTCTCACTGCCAGTGACACGATTAACAACTTGGAACTCGTTCCCAACACTAGAACAATATTACGGCAACTCTTCATTATCGGGGACTCCAAAGTACTTGACTATAAAACATTACCCCTTAAATCTCACTTGAGCACTACAGAGGGTCGACTAGGATATACAGCACCTAGCACTTGCACATTGTCTTATATTTTGGTGTTCAGTAATTCAATCGGTCGCTGACTCTCTGTGACCCTATGGACATCTCTGGTTGTGTTTATCCATATGGTTTTCTTGGCAAAGATACTGGAGTGGGTGGCCAGTTATTTCTCCAGTGGACAGTGATTTGTCTAACCTCTCTGCTATGACCTGCCCATCTTGGGAGACCCTACATGGTATAGTTTACAGCTTTATTGAGGTACACAAAGTAGAGATCCTGAAAGGGATATATATGCACAGTGTATATATATATATATATATATATATATATATATATATATATATATATATATATATATACTGTGTCACTATAATAGTTATTAGTGTTGCGGACGTTTGCAATGTTGGTAATGCACTTGCGTCCCTCGCATAGCGAGGCGAGCCGTAGACGCACGCAAAATTTAGGCTCATTGCACTGAGAGCCTCGCAAAGCGAGGCCGAGCAATTGAGGCTCACGGGGCTTAGGCGCTCTTTGCACTGCAAAGCGAGGAAAAAAATGGCGGCCAAAAAACGTAAAAATTCTGAAACAAGATGAATACGACTATGAACAACGCCAGGCACGCAGGAGTTTGAAAATAAAACCAACTGCGTTCAGCGCATAACACGCAAACATTCAGCAGACACACAGAGGAGAAAGACACGGGGGGGGGGGAGATGGTGGAAAGAGACACATGGCATTCCCAAGCACAAAACTTGCAGGTTAACGAAACCCGAGCGAACGGGAGAGGCTTGCAATGAGCGCCGAAGGTGATCAGTGCAAAGCAGGAAAGTTGAAGTACACTGGGAAAAAGGCTCGCAATGAGCACCAAAGGCGCTCATTGGGAGCCATGCGATGAGCGCCGAAGGTGCTCAGAGGACCAGAAGCCTCACATTGTGTGGCAAACAGCATTGCCAGCCTTAGAATTTTAATCCCGTCATTTTTGCCGGGCAATTTCCTAGTATTATATATAATACTTCACCGAAGATATTAGCCACTTTGATCCTAAAATAGTCCTTATTTGCGATATGTCTATATCTCTTTGATTGCCCATACAACTAGACCATGTTCCCCTTCTCATCCAAATAATTCTGTATTTTTCATCTACCCTGCCCCCCCCCCCCCCCCCCCCCCCCATTCTCTCTCCACTCCCTTTTTCGAATATGCAAATGCTGTAATTTAACTGGATGCAAAAGTTGATTTTCATGTTAACTTAATTACTGTGATTTATGGCTCCCCTCCCCCTTTTTCCAATGTAGTGCTATATCATTAGACTGCTCCCTCCTTCGCCTCCCTTTTCTCCCCCTCTACTCTTCTAATTCCAGCTCATTCTCCCTCCTCCTCCTCATTTGTTTTTAATACTTAACAAGTTTAGTGTTTTATTAGCTGGCTTTAAGTGGACTGAAGTCCATCCATGATACAGAGGGAAGGGTAGAGAGCCGGCCTGCCCCGCTTAATCGTGCCATGATAATGGATGTATAATTGAGTCATTTGAATGCTTTTTTGCCTACAGGAGTGCATAGCATTAAATGTATGATAGCCCTAATTTCCAAACACATCATTATGCCCTTCTTATTCCCTCTTAATAAACACTTTATGAGGATTTCACACATACACAGAGGCACAGACAGACACAACAGAATACCTCAGGCCTCCCTTAGTTCTGCCAAGTGATAAACTCTAATTAAGTCTAATATTTAAAAATATGGTAATGGTGACTTGTTTGAATAAGTGGTCTCCATTTCCATAATTTCATTATTACGTAAAATACGCTAATTATTCCAAGTGAGCTTATTACAGGAAGAGAAATCTGCCCTCTTAATAAAGGGGAAATTGCTTCTCCACTTAGCTCTGCTGTTGGGTGGACGGATTTCCTTCTTATTTTCTGCTTGTTAATGAGAGAAGCATTTTTGAGATGTGTAGTATTTATTATCAGAAAAATCACTGCAAAATAAATTCAAATCTGGGATCTCATTTTTTTCTTTTTTGGGGGACTTATATCTCTATTGTTAGAGGTCAATACTGACCCGTTTCTTTGGTCTGTCTTATTAAATTCATAAATTATCATTACAGAAATTTGTATATATTTTAGTAAACTAGTAATTAAATGCTATTCTTGCTCGGTGCCTACTCACTGCCATTATATTAAAATGTGTGTGTATGTAAAATAACAATTATGTATGTATGTACAAAGTTCTTATTATAGGGACACAGCAAAAGTCCAGAAATAAAAAGTACACAAAAAATATACATTAATATGTTTTAGATAAATAATAAATAGATATAAATATAAGTTTTCTATAATTATAGCTTGAAATTACATGACATGATATGAACAAGTCTGCCACCCTCCTATCTCATCAGATTAATTATCTCTCACTATATGGGATGATAAACCACATCAGATTTGTACATGTTGTTCAGAATAATTATAAATTCTTACTTTACAAGAACATTAAGGCTTTATCAATATAAAATACACAACTTTCAGGTCCAGCTATCTGACACTTCCATTTGAAAGTTTTAGTAACAACCACTTGCAATTGTATGTATTTATTTGTGTACTTTTCACTTTAATTACTTAATTAATTTTTCCAAAGTATTTGACACTTGGGATCTTGGTAAAAATGGACGATTCCTGCATTAATAATGCTTAACTCTTGTCTAAAGAGTTGTTTTGTGATTCTACCTTACATAGGTTTCATCATGCTTACCTGCATACCTACTACTTCTACTCAAGATGTGCTATACTTGTTATGTCTTGTCTAGGAATGCCAAGGATGCACTTATCTTTCTTCCATCTTTGTCTAGAAAAAATATAGGCAAAAACTCTTCACCCACTTTCAGTATTTCGTTAGTGATGAATGACAGAGACCTGAGACATCTCACCTCGATCCTAAAGACATCCAATCAAGGTGTTTCTCCACTTTCATGGCATGGTCTCTTGGGGGAGAGATGAACAAGATTCAGTTTTCTGAATTGTAACATTGGTATTGCAGAGTCTCAATCAGGTCATAAGGTTAATAGCTTCTCTTAATGCATCTGCCCCTCTCCTTGGGAGCAATCTACAGAAGATCCGAGTAGAGCTCTGATGACTGGTCGATACTTTGTTTATTAGAAGGTTTGGTGCGCTCATACTTTGCCTTTAGAAGACAAGTGGCCATCTCTTTACAAAAGAACTTTTCTACTCTCAACAGATATGTTTGATAAGAAATAGAAGAGATTTTTTTTAATCTTTTGTATTGGCTGTTAGACTTGTACTTAATGGAATTTGTTGGCTTTTTAAATAAATAACATTTGAGGAGTCTGTGACTTTGAATTTGCCATGTCACAAACATATCCTCTGCCTCAAATTACCATTTTCACTTAAGTTCTTTGGATTTTCACTAAACTTGAAGCATCAGTGATTCTCTTTAGTTTTTGGATATGTTCCAGTATGCAGGTTGTTTGCCACCATATTAGAGTCAGTGATGTGAAGATTCGGAAGCTCTAAGTAGAGCAGTTTGTGTTGTACAAATACAGATATAACACCAATTATCCAACATCCTCCTTTCTAAATTTGCTGGACCAGCGGTGGTCCTGTAAATCAGATAATCGGGCAAAGCCAACCGATCCCAAAGATGAAGACGCCGTCCAGAAGTCCCTCCCCGAAGAGACCCAGCCCAGAGAGGAGTCGCCAGACCAATGAGAATCTGAAAAGGGTGCCAACGCCTCAGTCGCACAAGTGCAACTCCAACAGCCACCGCAGAAAGTTCCTGCTAAACATTTTGTCCAGATTAAAGGAGATGCCGGACCATCCAATGCCAGATAATCGGTATTGTACCTGTACTGTAAATAAGCAAAATGTATTCCAAGAAATGTGATCCAACATTATCTTCATAGACAAAAACAATCTCAAATCCATCCACATTAACCATCCAGTCCCTAAAAAACAAGCAAATCCCTTATTAATGGAAGAAACCCCAAACACTACACATAAATGTTGGCCATCTTGTTGACCTCGTCATTGAGTTGATCTCCTTAAACACAGTAATAAAGAGGTTAACGGTGTGGGTGTTGTGCCATATGGAAAGCTATGAAACACACAGTCAACCATAGGAGATTTAGCAGTATGTTTAGAAGTCAAACATGGTGCTCAGCGCCATACTATCAGTTTAATAACACGCAATATATTGAAATCAAAAAGACGCTACAATAGTTTGTGGTCTACCAAGAAGACACAAGAAACAGCAAATGTTCAGGAAGAGCTGAGCCCAAGCTCATAGTGTGCTTTTCACACATCATGCCCACCAAAGATGGCCCTGTTTGTGGGGTGCCATTGGACTTTCATATTTTACATCCAAAACAGTGAGAATATAAGCATTTTGATATTGAATCTATATTGTCTACAGTGTCCACTCTCCCCTGTGCCTCTGTTGCTCCCAGGCACAAGTGAGGGGAGCAGGAGGAGATTGGCAAAATGATTATTAATTGCACAATTATAAGCTCCGGAAATGAAGCGTCTTGTCGTGAGCTCTGTCCATCACTGAATAAAGGGACCTTCTCAGCGATGTCAATAGAAAACTAATTTTCTTTCCTTTGCAAAGAAATGAGGTGTGAGGCATGGAGGTAATTGAGGATAATGAGGTAACTTATTCTTAATATTTGTCCAGCAACTGTCACCATCCCCTGTAGGAGAGAGCAGATTAACTCTTTGGCCCTAATTTTATTAACCCTTCTACAGGTTGAGGTGCACACGGCATGGCTGTCTTTCCTCTATATTTAGATTCTACGGCAAATATTTTGTGTGCATAAGTGACTATCTAGTCTGCTTGGTCTATCTTGGCGTGCTTGAATCCCTTTTATTGTACGTGCGCAATCACTTCTACTGAATGGCCAGTTCACTTATCCGCCATTTTTTCTGTAAAGTAATTTTTTGGAACATTATCTTTGTAACCTGGACCCTTCAAATTTAAATTACAAGCTCTTGTTCTTTTATGGACGATAATTCCCTCCTGAACTGCATTAAATCATTTTATATAAGTTATACATATTAAGGTCATGAAGTATTTCTGAATATGCTTTGTGTTTTAGACCACGCACCATTTACTTGCCCTCCTTTGACTTTAATTTATTTATGTTCTACTGGAGATCCATAGAGAATGAACTCTTATGGGATAAAATACCTGCTTGAATCTTTATAGGAAAGACCGATACCGGGACTATTTATTTTATTTTAGTAAAAACAGTGCATATAAGCACTTCTTAATAAAGTACATAAAAGTAAATAGATACACAGGGATATTATATACTTAGGAGCATCCAGAAACCTTCCATATCCCTTTAAGCTGTCACATTATGTTGTGTGGAGCAGTGTCGTACCCAAGTGGCCCCTGGTAATGTCCTGATAAATTGTCCCGGGATCCTTCGCACCGACACACAATTGTACCGTAGGAGACCGTTTAATACAATTGTTAATTACCTTATCATTAGTGAGGCTGTGAATAAGGTGTTATTAATCCAGCTGTTGTACCCAAGCCACTCAAGCTTCATCGGTCACTTGTTGTGATGTAGGAGACGCCCCTCATAGCCGTGTCACCTCTCACATGGACATATGTGAAACATATACGTGAGACGATGATTATGATGAGATGTAAAGACGTGCAAATACACAGTCCGGTTGGTGCCTGGTGGTGTAGGACTGATACAGACACTGCTGGGACCTCTCATTAAATGACCTCTGTATGAAAGTCTCTGTTATCTGGCAGTGTGCCAAATAATGAGAATTGAGAATATCATTGGGAAAAAAATAAACTTGCATATTTTTAAAATATTTTATACATTTATACTTTTCTATGTGCCTCTTTTTGCAGCGCTGATCAAGCAGTACATCTTCCTTTGTTGCAATCTCACGATACAACACGTCAATGGAAATTATGTGGGTGCATCGGTCTGCGCAGATTTGTGTATCTCTGTGTAGCTGTGAGCTATACCATGTAGGGTCACTCAATATCTGTGAAGATAACCTCATGGACAAGCATGACCAAAGACATAACAATAAATGTTCCTGGCAAGCTGTGGTCTATGGGGCCACGGAGAGTCAGACACAACTGAATGACTAAATAACATGGCTGTGCACAGAGCTGCTTCTGGGCTCACTCACTAAATAGTTTTTTTAATAATATGCTCAATTTTTCATACCTTAAAAAAAATCATATTGTGGTCCTTTCAAAAGCATTGAAAACATTAATGACCAATGCATCAGTCTAGCACAGTGATGATACACTAATGTTCTCACATTGTCTCCAAATAGCCTTATAATAAATGTAAAGGCCTCATATATCATTTACCACATAACGGCCACACATTACCGCACAAACGCCCCTCATTGAAGTGCTGCACATTATCAGAAAGAGACATTTATTACCCCAAAATGGTAACATACCAAACCATAAGTATAAGGGACCTCATTACAACTAGGGACATGACAGGTTACTAGGTGTATAATATCCCTGGGTATCTATTTACATTTAACAATTTACTTTATATTATTAGGAAGTGCTTATAAGCTCTGTTTTACTGCCTAAAATCAAACAAATAGTCCCTGTATGGGTCTGCCCATTGCAGCTTACAAAGACACAGACTCTGCTGTATTTTCTGTGCTGTCTCATGCTAACCAATTGGCGACCATCTCTCAGCCACATACTGTAATGTGCTGCTGGTACGTGGTGCCTGATAGGCTAGGACACTACACAGCACATCCAACCCTACATAGTCTGTGTCTGCATGTGCTGCAGTGGGCAGACCCATACAGGGACTTTTTTTTTAAGAAGTTCTTATAAGCCCTGTTTTTACTGCCTAAAACCAAAGTACATGAAAGTCAATGGGTCAGAAATCGTCCATATTCCTTTAACTACCAAAGAAGAGCATTTACCTTAGAAGTGATTCATTTCACCTTATAAATGGTGCACAATACCTCAAGTGAGCCAGAGGAACGTTCCTTAAGTCAACACAAAATGGATGCGCATGACCTTTAACATTTTTGATGCCTTCACATCAAATGTATTCATATCCACTGCATGTCATATATAATAGGGGATCAATTAAAGTACGGGGCAGTGTATTTTGTGGGAATTAAAAGTGAACTTCGGCTAAGGATAATGAGCAGGCTCTCTTGTTCCAGGACCCAACAGTGGGCTGGCACACAATTACTGTGGATAACAATCTTTAACGATCTTTTTCACAGCTATGGACTCTGAAAAGTCTATGCAGTGTTACATAAAATGTATTAAAGCCCTATAAGTGTGCTCTCTCTCCCCTCACAGGGGTATGTGCACTTATTTCCCAATACACAAATCAATTAGTACATTTGTGTTCACATTTGAATTAATAAAATAAAATTTAAATTAATTTCAATAATTATTTCCTGCTCAGAATTCCCAGAAATGCAGTTATTTCACTGTACTCTGAGAAACTGGGCGGGGACATGCAAATAAGTTCACAATGCATTATCTAAGTACCACTTTATACATGGCTCCTTTCAGGAACATGCTCGTTAGGAGACTGACCCACAGACCGCTGTTTCGGTCTTAAAAGGATCTCATCAGTGTGGGAAGGGTATTAACCACAACATTATTTAGCTTATGGAGGTCAAAAGAGAGATAGAAGCTGCCACTGTGCAAAAACAAACATTAAGA
This sequence comes from Discoglossus pictus, assembly GCA_027410445.1. Classification (NCBI taxonomy): domain Eukaryota; kingdom Metazoa; phylum Chordata; class Amphibia; order Anura; family Alytidae; genus Discoglossus; species Discoglossus pictus. Next base: position 186,584,895 of record CM050170.1, on the reverse strand, counting down.
CCCCAAATCTCTTATATAAGTGGTTAACTATAAAAACCCAAGAGGATCCCACTAGTGGCAGAGCCTCCGCACAAGTAACTACCCCGTGTTCCTTAGAGCTGTGTCCATATTAAATGCAGAAATCCAGAGGTTAGAGGCAGCAGGATGTGTGCTGTGACCGGCCTGTGGCGGAGCATTGTGCACATCAGGCAGAGCATTATTCATTACCCAGAATCTGCCATTTTAACATTGACGGATGGTCCTTCATCCCTCTGAGGCTCACGGCTTGTACAGACCATAAAGCATGAGGACAGTTTAAATATGGACCTGCTCAGCTCTAGGGTGGCCAGCGATCCGTCTTACTGCCGCGAGCACAGGTGCAGCCCCCACCCACCAAATGAGCACATTTAGAGGCTCCCGGGCTCCTTGCTAACTCTGTGATGCTGTGCGGGGGGATTCAACCCTTACAACAATAAATGGGTACGCTCCGACATCAGTTGATAGAGCAATAATCTGCAAGGCATAATGCGGTGCAATGTGCAGCGCTGCAGACTTGGTGCACAAATCCCTGTAATGCACTTTAGGAACCTCCAGAAGTTGGCTTTCAAGATAATAAAGCAATGTTTGGCCTTTTATCCAGGGCTCCCCCAAATATCAGTAAAGCTCTCTTCCCATTAACAGGAGGTTTTGGTCAATTAAAGCAAAAGTTATTGGTTTATTATTGATGTTGTTTTGAGAATAATTTAAGACAATGAAAAACATATTGTTGAGACACTTTTCTCACAATACATTCATTTAGCAAGGAAAGTTTGGGGTTTCTTTAAATGTTCCCGATATCCATTTTATAGAATTTGAATCAAACAAAGGTTAAAAAAAAAGGTAGATAGTGTTTGTGTAAACTGATATATTGTGTTGGTGGGAAAACAAGAGGGATAAAAAGTTTTCTTTAAGGCACCACATGAGTTTGTATATATGGACTTTTAAATGACCATATGTTATAATGGCCAGAATGTGTTTAGAAATCAAATCAAATGAATACAGCCTTTGCATTTTTATATTTTATACTAAATATTCTTTTTATTTTTTTTAGGCTTTTGTTTTCTTTTGTCTGTTACTTGTCATTGCAAACTGAGCTTTGTATTACTGATAGCGAAAGCACTGGCAGTTGTAGATACCAAATCTTGTGACAGTGCTTTGGAAACCAGCTCTTTGTACCCTTTTTATTTTAAGCTCAACGACAGGGCCATCCATTCTTTGGCAATGTGTTATAATTGTTTCTGCCTTGTACTTTACCCCTGTATAGCGCTACAGAATATGTTGGCTCCAAAAAAGTACAAGATAATAATAATAATAATCGTCATCTTTTCATTTTAGTAAGAACACTCTAAATCCTTTTTTTTCCATAACTTTTTGTGACTTAATTATTATATTGGATAATAGACAATGTGTTAGATTGGACCACAATCCCTCTTGGCCTGGGTCCGTATATCCCCTTTGTATATCCCCGTTGTAACCGCGTCTATCCAGTCACTCTGCAGCCGTGGGCGCACACCCGCACGCTCACACAATGTATTTGTGACTTTATGTGCACATTACTCTTGTCGGAGTGACAGACCTGCTAAGTGGATTTCTCCCGCATACACGGACGGATTATCACATTACCTCAATGTCCTACATAAACATATTACTTTATATTCAATAGACCTAATGAATATAAACGGCGCCGCATCCTCCTCTTGGTGATAGTGATGGGAGCAGAGGAGGCCGAATAGATTTATAATGAATGGAGATCTGAGGCAGCACCCGGGGTTCACATGGACTGCACAGAAAAATCAATGGGTTTATTGTAGGAATATTGCCTATTGATATTGTAATAATAGGACAGGATTGATTTAGTGCCTTATGATGAAGGCATTGGGTCAGCCCAGGGTTATGGACGGTGCATCTGGAAACTGCATGGTCATAAATACAGAAAGTTCCAAAAATCCAGAGCGCTGTTTACAGGGGTGCAATAAAGTAATATATATGTACAGTAAATACACAAGAGGATAAATTATAAGATGCACACAGTATAAGATATTATACGAACTGAGGCGAAGGACGATCAAGAGGATAAAAAAAACACTATGACTGCAATCAGATGCAAACTAACAGTATATTTTGTGACAATTTTTTTTTTATATATATATATTATTTTTTTTCCTATTTTATTATCAAAGACAAAAACAGAGGTGCTCAATCTGAATAATTGTTCTGCATACATAGTAATTATTTTAGTATTTCCCAAATAAGAACTGAAATATTAATCTTATCTTTCTTATTTCTGTAATTTCTGTAGCACTGTCTTTTTTTCTGACTAAAAGCTGAACTTTGTTTGCAGTTATATTTCTATGCAAATATCATTAAAAGTATAAAATAATCCGATTTCCCTTTGCAGCAGAGGTTTCCTTCAGATCCACTGTTGTCTAGACTAACCTTATACACACATATATATATATATACATACAGTTGTGCTCAAAAGTTAGCAAATTTTAGAAATTGAAATTTTGGCATTTGTTTTGAAAATATGACTGATCGTGCAAATGTATTTTATTGAAGCATAGTGATCATATGAAGCCATTTATTATCACATAGTTGTTTGGCTCCTTTCTAAATCATAATGATAACAGAATCACCCAAATGGCCTTGACCAAAAGTTTACATACCCTTGAATGTTTGGCCTTGTTACAGACACACAAGGTGACACACACAGGTTAAAATGGCAATTGCGGGTTAATTACCCAAACCTATGGCTTTATAAATTGCAATTAGTGTCTGTGTATAAATAGTCAATAAGTTTCTTAGCTCTCATGTGAATGAATGCCACTGAGTAGGCTAGATACTGAGCCATGGGGAGCAGAAAATAACTGTCAAAAGACCTGCGTAACAAGGTAATGGAGCTTCATAAAGTTGGAAAAGTATATAAAAAGAGATCTAAAGCCTCCAAATGCCAGTCAGTACTGTTCAATCACTTATTAAGAAGTGGAAGATTCTGGGATCTCTTGATACCAAGCCAAGGACAGCTAGACCAAGAAAGATTTCAGCCACAACTGCCAGAAGAATTGTTCAGAATACAAAGAAACCCCACAGGTAACCTCAGGAGAAATACAGGCTGCTCTGGAAAAAGACGTGGGGTTGTTTTAAGGAGCACAATACGACAATACATGAACAAAAATGAGCTGCATGGTCGGGATACTAGAAAGAACTCTTTACTGTGCCAATCCCACAACAAAAAGCCTGGTAACAATATGCCCAACAACACCTTGACACGCCTCACAGCTTCTGGCACACTGTAATTTGGACGGACGAGATCAAAATAAGCGCAATGTTTGACAATGACCCTAAGCACAAGGCCAAGTTGACCCTCCAGTGGTTACAGCAGAAAAAGGTGAAGGTTGTGGAGTGGCCATCACAGTCTCCTGACCTTAATATCATTGAGCTACTCTGGGGAGATCTCAAACGTGTGGTTCATGCAAGACGACCAAAGACTTTGCATGACTTGGAGGCATTTTGCCAAGACGAATGGGCAGCTATACCACCTGCAAGAATTAGAGGCCTCTTAGACAACGATTAGAAAAGACTGCGCGCTGTCATTGATGCTAAAGAGGGCAATACACAGTATTAAGAACTAAGGGTATGCAAACTTTTGAACAGGGTCATTTCATTTTTTTGTCTTTGTTGCCATGTTATGTTTTATGATTGTGCCATTCTGTTATAACCTACAGGTGAATATGAATCCCAAAAGAAATAAAAGAAATGTGTTTTGCTGCTCACTCATGTTTTCTTTAAAAATGGTTCATATATTACCGACTCGCCAAGGGTATGCAAACTTTTGAGCACAACTGTATTTATAAAGAATGAGGTAGCAGTGAGTTTCCAGTAATCTAGGTTAATAATCAGAGTATTGCAGTATATAGGGATACCTTTTTTATTAGATAAGCATATTAGCTGTACCACTCTTTGTCAAGTCAGGAGCAATACACAAGAAGCATTTTTTTCACCTTTGCAGCAGTTGTTTTTATGCAAGCACTTGTGGAAAGCATGCTAAGCTGATTGCTTTGTACAAAATGTGTGAGTTAGTTGGCTCTTTAAAGCACTTCTATGCAAAAAAAATTATATACATGTAAAACTTTGTCTGACTAAGAGCAGAATTAAGAAGGAAAAAGGCATAAAGCAATTTTTTTTTTTTTTAAACAAACAAAAAAAACATTTTTATCCCTCTACTGGACCCTGGAAACTCCCATGATGCTTGGTAGAAGGGGGTTTTACATTTCTGGAGAGCAGGGCTTACATTTATTGATATAAACTGGATGGTTCCAGCCATGAGTGGGTGTCCAATAACAAAATATCAAATTATTAACCAATCTCTCTCTTCCCAGCTCTCCCACCATTGATATCTAAAGATAAGCATGCCCAAGACCATACCTCCTTAGGAGGGACAGTCCCTCATTACAGTGTAAATCCCCCTCCGTCCCTCTTTTTAAGGAAAGCCCCACATTTAAGTACAAGCCCTTGTTTCCTAGCCCTGTCCATGTCCCACTTTCTCAGGTTCCTGTTTCTCTCCAAGTCCAGGAGACAAATATGATGCTTGAGCTCTACAGAATATACGAGTATTGAGTATTACACACATCCAAGACATTATACACAATGGTAGTAACACTATCTACTAGTGCGTCCTTTATCGAGAACATGTCCCTCTTTGGCAATTGAAAATATTGGGAGGTGAGCCTTGGACTGACAGAAGTGGTCAAATAAGACAAGATGGGATCCTTTATATCTTCAAGGGATATGGAAGGTTCCTGGATGTCACTAGATATATAATATCCCTGTGTATATATTTACTTTCATGTACTTTATTTTATTAAGAAGTGCTTATAAGCTCTGTTTTTGGTCTGCCTAAAATGAAACAAATAGTCCCTGTATGGGTCTGTCCTCTGCATCGTATGCAGAAACAGACTCTGTTGGGCCTGATGTGCATTGTAGTGTCCTAGCCAGGGACCACATCGCAGCATCATATTGCAGAATGTTGCCGAGAGATGGTCACTGATTGGTTAGTATGAGATACAGCACACCCAGTACTACAGAGTCTGTGTCTTCATGAGCTGCAGAGGGCATTTACAGGGACTATTTGCTTAAAAGCATTTCTTAATAAAAAAAGGTACATAACAGTAAATAGGTGCACAGGGATAGTATATACCTAGTAACATCCATGAACTTTCCATGTCCCTTTAACTAAGTTTTTGCATTTTCTTTAGAAATATTTTATGCTGAGGTTTGTGTTCCACCTGTCACAAACATGTATTTCAGCCTGAATTACAGTTGTTATACTCTGTATTGTTACTGGGTATTAATTAATATTATTCTAATCAGAGGGTGTTTCTGCTTCATGGCACAGCGTTACACGAACCCTATTAATGTTACAATATTAATGGCAGGCACCGTTATTATCCACTTGTGAATATTCCCCAAACTCTCCTCCAACTAAACCCACTTTGTTATTTTTGCCGTGGAGTTTTTGTTTTTGATTAGAGTTTATCAAAACCTCCCGTGTGATCTCCCCGGAGCCCGGCCCTTAATGTGTTATTAAATCAGTCGGATCGGATTACACGGCAAAATCAATGAGGAGCTGTAATTGCATATTAGCGCCGTGTTCCGCCATTGTTATTGTTTTCTGTTTTTTTTTGACACACAGATAATTATAATAAGCGTGTTTACCTTGCTGATGATGAGAGCCGTCTCGTTAAGTGATTTAGTGAGCAGGAATCTGCCGTCTTGGCACAGCCAAGTGGAACTCTAGCCAAGAATGAGCATGGAGTATACTGGAAGATGTGGCTCCGAGCCTGGCACCAAGCCTGGCACCAAGCCTGGCACAGACCCTTCAGTACCTGCGCCTGTCTCCATATACCTGCTAGAGGCTTTTGGGAAACTAAAAAGATGTACAAACACGATAAGGAATGGAATAAATATCTAATTATGGGATTAGCTGATACCAATTACAGATAGCGCAACAAATCCAGAACTAAAGGACTATTGTAGTGTCCAAACAGGTATCTGTAAGTTTCCTGGGTTATGAAGGATCTGATAGAGGATAATCAGTCGTGTATGAAAAAAAAATTTAATGAAAGATCTTAAAATAAACCATAGTAAACTTACCCTAAAGTTTGCAAAATGTATTTTGTTTCCAGGCAACTGATTTTGAAAAGGAAAACCCTTGTAAATCCAAGCTAAATTAGCATAAAATTCATAATAAGTTGTGGCCAATCAGAGGTAGCTACAACAATAAATCGGTTACCCTCTCACTGGCTGAGACAAAGCTGCAGCCATGATACTGACAGCTGATTGGCTTGGACCCAACCCTGCAGTAAACAATAGAGCTGAATTACTGGCAACTCAAATGAACATTTACCTAGGAACAACAACAATATTATTTATTGCACTGTGCTTTTTTTTTCTTTTTCTTTATTCTTTTGTGTGCCAGGCTCTGTGTGCCAGCGTGCTGGGGCTCTCTGGGTGCCAGGCTCTGCGTGGGGCTCTCTGGGTGCCAGGCTCTGCGTGGGGCTCTCTGTGCATCAATGTTATTGATGGTGCATTAGATTAGATAAAACATTGAATCTGATGCACCATCGATTCTAATGCGCACTCCAACTTTGGGACCTGATTTTTAACGAGAAAGGTGCGCATTAGATTCGCATAAATACGGTATTTATTAATTGCACTGTTTGTACATGATTTTGGAAAATATAATAAATAGGAACAGAGAGTAAGTCTCTGTATCTAGATCATGGGATCTTCCATGTTCTGTAGTGATATAGGTAAAATATTCTGTTTGTGAAGAACTACACTTGAAAATGAAGGTAAACTGTTAGAATGTAACAAACAAATTAATAAATATGCATTATATTTTCCTGTATTGGCCCGAGTTTTTCCGATTCCGAGCTTGGAAATTACAAGTGTGGCTTATATTCGCGACCAGAAAAAATGATTTCAGGTTTGCGAGCTTGAGACTGTGCAACTAATTCTAATGTCTTTCATCGCTTTCCCCATATTTTACAGCGCAATATTGATTTTAAATGTGCATTTATGGTGCTATATTTACCCCACTTGCGGGTCCTATTTGGAACCCATAGGATTTTCTTTTACATTTGCCGTTTACAGGTGTGAGCACCTGCGGAATTGTAGCAATTGAAAAGCGATTTGCGATTTTTAGCGATTGTAGCGTTTTACAAGCTACGATTTTCGCCTGTAACCTACAAAAGAAGTTACCATAGGTAAGTTGCGGCTTATATTCGGATATTATTTTTTGTTTCTTCCTTGCATTTCACAGATGCGGTTTATATGCAGGTGCGGCCTATATTCGGGGCAATACGGTATATGCTGTCATGCTGCAGTGGAATCTACAATACACTGCCATCTGTCTGGACAGTGGGAACATGGCAGCTAAAACTGCCAGTGCTTTCATTAGTTTACAAGGACACATGCTGCATAGTAACAAAAAAATAGAAGTCAGCACAAAGAATAATTACACGGAGAAGTGAACAATATAAAGGCTACCTTTTTTGTTTGTTTGTTTACTTTCTAACAAATGTAAAGTTTATTTATCCAGCGATCCGTATATTAAAGCGCTGGAGCTCTCCATGGACAGAAGCGCACAATGACAGCTTGGGGTGCAGGGTGGTTGTTCTCGTAGTTTGACCCTTAACTTGATTTGTGTCTCATTGTAGTGCAGCGACATTGCCCCCCAAAGCAGCCACACGGGGGTATTATGTACCACATAGTAAATACAAAGCATAGACCCCCCCCCATCTAAACTACATTATATCGATCCTCGTGAGTCTGATAATATGGGAGGTCACGGTGGTCTGTTATTTGTCTGTTGTCTCCATTCTGAGTGGGTCAGAGGGCATGAGTGTGTAATCCCTCGGCCGCCACTAATCCGTGGCGCTGTTTGTGAGCTGTGTGACACCACAAGACTACACAAGCTCATTGTGTGTTATATTCAGGTGAGGTGCTGAAGAAATCAATGAGATAAGACGGCGTCACACCGGCTGCAGCTTAAAGTCGCATCATCGCACCAGCATCTGTCACGCACTAAAATGACCCGTTTTACACATTTTCAAGAAAATTTCATGATTTTAATTTTTAAAAACTAAGGAGAAAGGGGCAGAAATCCTAATATTGTAATAGGTAATGCCTATACAAATGAGTATTTGCAATTGGAAGTTATTGTAAATATGATTTAGTAATAGAAAAAACGCTTTAATTTACATTTTGGCTGTCAGGCAGATTAAATGATTGTCACGCCAGACTGGTCTTGTTGTCAGTACCTAATTACCTTATTACCCTATTTAATGTCTTCATTTTGCAAATTAACAGAGAGTGGCTGTTCATAAACCTGAGAAACTATGCAATAGGAAGCCATTAAACCCAGGAGCCATGCAGCAATCATAAGGTAATAAGGTACTGATAACAAAATCTGGGAGGAGAATCTCTTGCAGACAACTTGTAGTAAATAACTAAATTACATTTTGTAATAACATCTGATCGCAGATATTAATATGTTTATTGGTAGTTTACTATCCTATTTATTGTGTACCATATAAAGTAACAAACTGAGCTGCTGATTAATCCGGTTAATTAATAATTCAAATGAAAGCTCATCAAGTGGTGTTTAGGCCACATACAGTGCTGAAAGCCACGCTATTGCAGTTACTTGTAATTTGGCTCTGATCACCTCCTGGTGGCCGCCATGTTGGTTTCTCTCGTGCCTCCTGTCCATCAGGGCAGGGGTTGAAACCTTTTATAATTAAAGAGCCAATCTATATGAAAAGCTTACAGCAGAAAGAGTGGGTGGGTGAGACTCATATGCTCTTATTTAAAACAGCACTTTGACACAAGGTCACTATTGGAATCATTCCTGATATGACTGTGCGGGGGGTGGCAGCAGCAAGGAGCAGCTAGATGGCGCTGCCAGAATTGTGCACAGTTAAATGCTGAGATCATATACAATTTCCAAGCTTAAACTCTTACCCTAACCCTAAAGCTATGATATCGGCAGCATCTAGCGGATACTCACTGCCACTGTCTGTGCTGAATTCATTGTAATATATGAAAGAGCCACATGTTTAGCTGTACTGAGCCATATTGCGCTCTATAGCCATTGATTGCTGACCCCTGCCTAGGAATGTATCACTGGGTGAGCAGCAAGCTGTGAGACTCCATATTGCATAGAGTATTGCAAACATAACACTTCCAAGAGCTTCCTATTGGTCCATGCGGTGGTCCTGCTTTTTGCACAGTTTCCAATACCATGACTTGTTTTATAATAGACATCCTACAAATATATAGCACCAGCTCCCCACTGATGAGATCCATTGGATCGAAACAGCTGTCTGTGGGTAAATCTCTTAACTTGTGCATAATCCATCCAATGCTATGCTTTAAATATGTGTTATTCAGCAAGCATGCCTAAAAGGAGCCATGTATAAAGTTGTATTGGATTAGAGAGTAAAAAATGTGCTGTGGCCACATATGCTCGCCCCGTTTTCCCAGAGTGCAGTGTAATGACTGTATTTTTAAGAATTCTGTGTGGGAAATTTTTTTAATCCTATTTTAGATGTTCAAATGTGAACACAAATGTACTATTTAATTCTCTCTCTCTCTCTCTCTCTCTCTCTCTATATATATATATATATATATATATATATATATATATATATATATATATATATATATACACTAGCAACTTGCCCGTCAAAAAATCGCTGTTGTCGGTGTGTTGCGCGATCCAGGGATTCATTTTTTTTTTAGCCAATTTTCGAGTTCCGAAACTGTTGAAAATCAACTTAAATTCGCGTTCCACCTCACTTCCAGACGTCCTGGCTGTTCCCCCATGCAGTGTGTGATGTTTTTGTTGTTTTGTTTTTTGTGGGTTTTTTGTGTATTTTTTTTTCGCGGTTCGGCCGTTAACTTCGTATGTTTCCTACCTCATATTTTTTTTTCTTTCACGTCTTGTACTTTAATTTGTCTAAGTCCCAAGTCGCGCGTTCGTCAACTGCTTGCAGCCTAACAGCCTTATTAAATTGTGAATTGGGCAATTGAATAGGGCTCTATATAAGCAGTTAGTGAACTTTTATTCAAAAGCAAGCTCTTCAGTAAGTAAAAACGTATTTAAAAAAAAAATGCTATGTGCTTATATAGAGCCGTATTCACTTGGGCGAATGGCAATTTAATTAGTCTGTAAGGCGATCCCGCGTTTCCTAAGTGTTTGTAGGCTAAGTCCTGCATGTTTCATTGCCTCCACTGCTCGCCTCGCAGGCAATGAGCGCCCAAGTGCTGGGAGTTGTACTGCCTTAATGGCTCGCTTCGTTACGCGAGCCTCGCAGGTGATGAGCGCCTTTGGCCCAAGTGCTGTTTGTGTTTGTGCCTTAACGGCTTGCCTCGTTACGCATGCTGCGAGTTTTAGTGCCTTTACGGCTCGCCTTGCTACACGTCGGCGCTCATCGCCTAAGTGCTGCGAGTTAATGGCTCGCCTCGCTACACAAGGCTTGCAAGCGATGAGCGCCTTCTGCGCTCATCACCTAAGTCGTACACACCACGCAAAGCGTGACGACATCTCGTAGTTTGACAATTATAATATGTGATATATATATATATATATATATATATATATATATATATACACACACACACACCACTGTCATCCGTGCCACCATTTGCCTGAGGACTCCCCCTGCACTATCGCTTCCTTCCCTGGTCGCTTTTTCATCTTGTTTGTTATTATTTTTATTACAGGAGTATATTCCGGTCTCATTTATTGTTTCTCTGGCACGGGGTTATCTTTCTGTCAGGCTGTGTATATAATTATCATTTAGATATAGATGCTGTGATTTCTCGCCGTCCCCAGAGAGCACTGCGCAGCCATTTAATGCAAATCATAAACAGAAATAATCTATAGTACATTACGATGGTTAGCCTTAATGTGTGGGCTTTACAAAGATGCCTGACATAAACCTAACCAATAATAAATAAAGATTAAATTACACAAATTGATACATCCATATATATTTGTATTGATAAATCAAACAAACAAACATAACAGATACTAAGTAGCAGATTAAACCATCTGAGGCTCTAATACACACTTGTAATTCCCAGCAATAGAGGACGGTTGTGATGTTTTGATATAAAGTTAATTAAATGTTTTATACAGGACAAATCTGCAGTAACAATATATGCAAATACCCAGCATTGCATTTTATGAAAAAGTGTGCTAATGATATTAACATTGAAATGGCTGTATGTTCAGGGCTTACACGGCTACTGGACACATTTTTTGTTTTTGTTTTTAAAACTGTGTATAGAAAGTTTCCATCTTGTTTGACTTGAACACTTGTTGCTAGCTTGGAGCCTGAGTGGATGTATTTATTTTATCCAGAGATAGAGGATTGTGGAGGGGAATTTATTAAATCATTGGGTATTTTAGAATTACTTCCCCTTTCCTCTGTGCATGCTTAGATCAACTATAACTACAACAATAACACTGTGATAGAATTGCTTGCACGTTACATAGTAATTAATGCAATAATATGAGGGGCCTCCAGCAGGGGGTATCCTGTCCTCATTCAGTCTGATTACCAAATGTACATCTAGTGCAGTGGTTCTTTAACCTCACCTCAGGACCCACCAGACAGACCATGATTTTGGTTTAACACTGTGTGAACACCGGAGAAGCAATGAACATTCAAAAGACAAATTGCCTAATTTGTCCAGAGAGTGGTGGACGAGGGCCGCCAACAGTCCAGGATTTCAGTATCTATTAAACGTAGTAACTCACAGGTGCTAAAGCAGAGACCCTCAATACACAGACAGAGACCCTGATTGTTAGGGGCCCTTGTTGGGCAGAGCTGTCCACCAATAATATGGTGGTTAAAATCCAATATCTGAATAGGAAAGAAATCAACCCTCTATAGTGTAAAAATGTTAATAAATACAAACTATACAGACAATGATGGTCACATAAAAACACGTGTCCATGTGATTCCTCCGTGAGCTTCATCATGTCCTACTTCTGACCCCCAGGTCATTATGGTTTTACTCCCAGTTCGGCTCTACTCGGATCCTTTTCTTCTTGTAGCTCCACTTTACTGATTTTGGGACATTCTTTGTTCCACCCAAGAAATCACAACAAGGCCTTAGGACCCCAGGGTGGGAGCCCCATCCGGACCAATCCACAGCACGATAGGAGGAACTAGGACACGTTCCCATAACCAAAGGGTTTGTTTCTCCCCTTATTTCCAATATTGGAAACTCCCACTCAGTGTAGCAAGTGGAAAATGACAGTGCCACCATTTAATTTCATTCTTATATGAGAAATTTCAGTCTGATTAACAGCAAGAAAATTTCATTAATTAAAAAATATGTTGATTCCTGTATTAGATACTGGAGGCATCCATGGTGGTGAAGGTTGTGTGTGGGCTTGAGTGGTGGGAAGTTGGTAGGTGTCAAGTTCATGGAGATCCAAATATATAACAACCCTTCCTCTGATACGTAAAAAACACACACTCATGTGCTGGCTAATTAAGTGATGAACAAAAACAAGATGGAATATTCTATACATATGGCTTAAACAGCGGAGAATGTTATGATTTTGTAACATACATCAAAATAACTGTAGTTTTTCTTGAACTACAGCGGTTCTTTGAGGTCATATTCTGAACTTGCATCCTGATCACTTCCTCCAGATTTAATTTGCATTTATAGTAATTAATGCCCCTTCCTGGTGGTGTCTATTGGGCCTGTTTACATGAACTCCGCCGGGATCTCTATCCTTCTCCTCCTCTGTTTGCTATTCCAGGCTGAGCTGCTCGTACAGAAGGTGAAACATATTTGGCCATTAGGAAGAGTTAATGCCGGCGCTGACCCTCTGTCTCCTTTGCGAGGCCCTCCAGCCAGAGGGGGCTCAGCGCAGTAATGGGAGCCGGCGCTGTCAGCACAGAGAGATGATCCCAACAACTGTACAGTCCAATTCATTGCTAAGTTATTGGGGACATAACCCTGTCCATTAGCTAAAAATTACTGAAATTACTTCTCGTCCTGCGCCGCGAGCTGCCGGGCGCTGTCATATGCGAAAATTTAACTAGAGCAGCAGCTCGCTGCCCCAGGGCCATGGAGGAGCTTTACGTTTAATTAAAAGTTTTTTTTTTCCCTGTAGGTGACCTTAACTTCACGCTTGTAACCGACTGTCCTCTGTGTCCTGTATCTGACACACACTTTTACACAGACACACGCGTGTTGTCATACACAAGTCCTGACTTATCCACACCAGCACATTCATTTAATTCTGACGACGCATGTTTTGTAAAGGCCTCCTGCGTATAAATACCTTGTGTTGTTTCCGAAATGAATTGTATATCTTATCACAGTGCAGTAATGAGAGAAGACACCAGGACGTATAGACAGATCCATCTTGTCTGGTTTAATCACTTCCTGGTGACTTGGAGCTTGAATGGAGGAGAAAAGAAACTAGGTGGATTTATGTCACTGTAGCTTTTAGCATTTGACACCTACCCTTGTCCCCCCACATGCCCAGAAGCAGGAAGCTCCCAAAGAAAACTGCAAGCCTTTCTTGTGTAGAAATGTAAATGCCTCTCATTCATGCAACCTTCACCAAAATATCATGGACACCTCCAGGAAACAGTAGAGGCAAAAAATGCATTGTTTTTTAACCAGAAGAATTCTTAAGTTTAAGAGAAACTCCCCGTCTGAAGTATGTAACAAACTAATGGCATTGGCTTTATAGAAGACACTCTACTAGAATCCGTCTTGTCTTTATTTTGTCACTTCCTTATAGCTGGATCATTTTTATCTAGTGACGCGGGAAGAAGTAGTGAGGATTAATATTAGTTAATTGGATCTTATTCATTTTGATACCACCCCTTTCCCCTCACGGGCAGATTGCATCAAATAAATGCAAGCCCTGCTCTCTAGATATATAAACAGCCCCTTACACATGCAGCCTTCAGCAAACGGGCGCAAACGGAAGCATCTAAACATATTTATTTTTTCTAATTAAAAACTCGCTTTACTACTGGTTAAATATGCTATAAATTATATAAAGCTTTCAGACATTGTTTTCCATTCTGTGGTGGTCCTTTAAACGGAGTATCAGGACGCTAATTATTCTTTTGCCCCCTACTCCAGAAATTCAGCGCTGCCTTGTAGAGTATGAATCCGTTTACTATTCTCTATTTGGCTAATTATTTAAAATCTGCATCCCAGGGATATTATTCAGAAAGTTGTCAATCACAAAAATTGTTTGGAGGAAGTGACTGGATCATAAATTATATCAAACCGTAGTGATTGATGTGTACGGATTGTGCTGCACTAGTATATGCTGGGCCATATAAAACAATAGAATATCAATGTTGTGTAAGTAGTCCAGATATCAGAGTATTGTTTCAGATCTTGAAGATGTCTTAATATTTGTGTTTGAGATTGTAGACTGCAGGCCTTCTTATTACCGGAGGCATTGCTGCTTTCCTGGATGTTTTTGAAACTTGATAGATTTTCCGGGTTATTTTTATGCAATAAAGAGAGAGAGGCCCAATGGAGGAATGCAATAAAGTTTCATTATAAAAAGGCCAGTAACTGATCCAGCCCCTTTATACGTTTATATTATTTCTTTACATCCATCTTGGTTTGATTTGCAGATTTAATGATAAAGAGTCTGTAGTAGGAATATTTTGTATTATTTTGCAGTAATCCTAGCAAGGAGTAGGAAGAACTGACAAGGAGTCTCAAATCTGATGTCTCCCCCTAAACATATATCACGTGTGAGCCAGTGGTTGCACCCCCAATTATTTATAAAAAAAAATCTGGGGTAAATCAACATTGTTTTCAACATTTAAAATCACTTCCATCCTTTGTATGTAACTTCCGATCTGAACACAACCCCTGTCCAGAGCAGGTCGATTCTTATATTTATAACTTTCTTAAGTTTCTGCCTTTTCCCTTCACTGTAAGTTACTTGACCTCATTACGGTTCAGACGCTTCATTTGCGTCATACACATCGCTACAGAATCCGCAGCTTTCACGGAAATACAGAAAAGGTCACATTTTGTTCTATATGGACTTTTTATTAAGTACATTTTTAAAGGGCAGCTTTCAAAAGATGTAACAAGACTCTTTATAGCTGGAATTCCTAGTACAGGAAACTTTAGCCACATTATTGGACACACCATGGCCCTCCAGGTAGTAGGTCTCTAAAATAAGACATAGGGACCTTTGCTCTGTTTTTCATTGCAGGGCATAAGTTACGTTCTTCTATTATATTGAGGTGAATATGATAATTGATTTGGGAAGATAGAGATTTTGTGGGTTATAGTTGATATTTAGTTTTTTACTCCGAGTATCCAAGTATGTTCTGAGACAAATCTATGGGAATAATAGTGTCCGTGCCACTTGTAGCATTCAGGGTTACAAGACACGGGGTAACCTACACACATAGATGTGTTTCTACTGCACTAGCAAATATATATATATATATATATATATATATATATTATTATTTTTTTTTTTTATTACAACTGGGTTCCATTTTCTTGTTTGGGCAGATTTTCTCTGATACTTTACCAGGAGAACGTACCCTTATTAAGTAATGAGCTTTCCGTCATGTTAAAAGCACTGGCAATACCGAGCTTCCTTTGAATTCAGAACCTCCTAGGAAGTTATGGAACAGAAGCTAAATTGGTAGGTCCCACAGCAGCGTAGTTGCATAGAAAAGGTAATGGATTAGAGGTTGGGTTATTTTTTATATTCTAAAAGCATTGGGCATCTTTTTTAAAAGTAAATTTTAAAAATATTGTAAAAAGTATGACCTCAGCAGTCCTCTAAAATACTTAACCTAGACGCACAATTACCTAACACTTCCAATTACATTTACTTACACGTATACACAGGGTTGGCTCTTAGGACTGAGAACAAGACTTGTTGAAGACATACTAAAGGAATTTCCTTATGTTAGTCTCTTACTGTCACAGAAAAACGACTTAAAACAGAGTGCAAAATGGATCCTATGCCTACTATGCCATGCATGGATATAGGATATAAATGAGTAGATGCCAATGAGTGAATGGGGCAATATTTAAATTACAGTGGGGAGGCAAAATATTTTTTTCTCTACACACTTTAAGTAGACAACTATTTTTATGAAAATTCAATTATTTTCCCCTGTTTTTTAGCAATTTCTAGGAAATGTAAAATAACTTCCTGTATTGTTGGTGTCTTGTGGATAATTTGCAGGTCCCGATCCGCTGTAGTGCAGGCCTAGTTAGGAGCTGCTTTAGTCCCAGCCTAGCCCTGTGCACCAGACAGCTTGTATGTCTCCTAGACAGTGAGTTATGAGCACAATTAGCCCGGATACAGTTCAATTATGATAAACAGCGCTCGCACCCTTTAAGCCGTGATTAAAAGGCCTCCCCCTTTGATAGAGAGACCTAATTTCAGATTATTATGGCCTGGGCTTGATTATAAAGCACTCTGCAGGTTTCTAGGCAAGAGATGGATGTGGAGTCTTCTTTATCATTTCCACATCAGTAGGGATACAGGCTGCTCTAGTCCTGAACATTCATTTTCATTTCTTCCTCTCTCTTCCCCTCTCCACGCTCCCCTCACTACTCCCAGCACCATGGCAGTGCCTTGCCGCCTGCCACACACAAGTTGGCAAAGTCACCCTTACGGTAACAGCTTGATAAATGGCCGTAGCGTAATGAAATGGAGACATCAAGGCGTGGGGGCGAGGAAGAAAAAGCGGTAATCCGACAGAACGCAGCTGTCCCAAATCGGAGGGGAGAGGGAAGAAGGATGGCCGGCTCGGCTGTGTTCTGTCAAGGGAGAAATTAGACATTTACTTTTGCTTTTTCTTAAGGAGACGGTCCCCATAGATCAAAACAT